>CM055266.1:31965816-32097651 GCA_029237695.1 Conchocele bisecta
GGCATTGGCAAATAGTGTATATCCAGATGAGCCGGCTCGTGACGAGTCGTCTCATCAAGATCTGCACTTTCAGCCACGGAGTTTACATAGACCACAGTGAGTCTGAATTTAAATGCTGTAAAACAGGAAAGTGCATTTCTGGACATCATAGATTTTCAAAAAAAAAATCCGGCACCCTAACCCCCCCCCCCCCCCCCCGCCGTTCCCCGAATGCTGGATCCGCCCCTGGGTAATATAAAATTAATGTAAACTATTAAACTGATTCAGTTTGTATGTCACAATCAATGGAAATATCCGCCAGACATTAAAAATTTGATAATTTGGTAAACTGCTATTCGAACAGTGACATGCACGTCGTACTTATAACAACATAACGCATCATATCATCCTTCGTTCATCTTGGCCCACCCATGATGTCCGGTTTATAGAGGTTCACTGAATGTTCGACGCTAGACCATTCACATAAAATGTACATGTATTTACCTCATTTAATAATGGACAAGTCACTATCCCTTAAATGCCCTCCCAAATTAATAACTTGTATGCTACACCAGTTTGGTCAAGTGAACTGGTGTAACATATTTGAACATGTCGATATAATTATAGCATCTGTTTAGCACATTACTTGTTACATGCATAGCCATTGTGTCATGCATATGTTCGTGTTATATATACCTCATGTTGTCATATGTATATGACCTGAGTGAATACACGAATTTGAGAATGAAAACAAAATATAATAATAAGGCTGTCCAGGTACACGAAACGGACATAGGTGGAAGACTCTGACATAGGATCCAGTAAATGACCCATTCGAAAAACTTTACCCCACCCACCCATGTATGTTAGACTATGCAGTTGTATATTCTAACATAAATGGGCGAGTGGGGTGGTGCTTTCGACTGCCAGTTACTGGGTTCTAGGTCCGATTCATCCACATGTAGGCACGAAAACCGCTAGCAACATCGGTATCGGTACACTTAGAAAACAATATCATCTGTTTCAATAACCACTTAAATAACTATGCTATTTATTTTGATTTTACCACGTTTTATATTTACCAATGCATATACTATGCTTATAACAGAGCCATTCAATTAGTATTATTATTATTATACAGCTATTTAAATTTAAAATTGACAGATACATAATTTTATGTATCTCCAATACAAAAAAAAAAACATTTTTACGGAGCCCCGCAGGGGACGTAGAATTCTTTTTTGTTATTAATTCGTTCCCACGAAATAACAATTCGTTCCCTCAATTTAACAATTTGTTCCCACGAAATAATAATTCGAATGATTAATAAAAAAAATCTGTACATTTTGGGTGTATGGTACTTTACATCAATTTTCAATTGTAAACAATACATATTTGCGACAAAATACGAACCTTTAATAATGTTATATCTTCGCAATGTACATCCAGTCGGCACACAGAAAGTCAATACTTAGTAACAGCGCGGTACGTGTACTCAAGAAGTATTATTTATTTTTGACACCCAGTGGGAAAATCCGATTTTGTAGTCTCATTCATACATATTCATAAACCATCGCACCTGCATGTGATAACGATACGTGTCAGTCGTGGAGTATCTTTCAAGACCAGCAGCAAAACTGCTACTGATGTTGGTTTTAATATGTGTTAAGTGTATTCGTATATTCTTGAATATTGATGTAGGTATAAAAACAAGATTCCTGTGTTTACACCAAAACTAATGTTCGAGGCTTAGACACACTATTTAGGATTGTATACTGCTTTCGATATTGGCCTGTGTATGGTGACATTAAGAAACATTCCGGTTTCCCTGTGTTTTACAATCGCAGATATAATATCCACTTATCAATATCCGTTAACTATAGACGTCAGCATATTTCCTATTGATCCAACAAGTAATCTGTCCATTAATGTATTATCATACATTTACACCTGTACCATGGAACATAAGAAAATACTTCTTGTGTAAACTTGACTTGGACTACACCGATCGTAATGAAGGTGCCGTTGTATTATTTGCATATGGACTGTCGTTTTGTATTGTTTAAAATTGGAAATGAGCCCATATTAGACCATAAAATTGTTCGTCGCTATTCCTTAATAGGTTTAACCACACTAAATCATCAAATATGTCCTGGTGACACAAACTGGTCAACGTTGTCTTCAAACATAACTAGCATGGTCACGTTATGTTCAAATATATGGTCAGCACGCATAGAGAAAGAGTGGCATAAACCAGCTTTGTGGCCTTCTTTTTAGCAATATAGGCATTCATGGTTCCAAGGTGGGACCATTTTCCAACAAAATCGTTTTAGTGGCTATTATGTTGCTAGATGTGTGTATATCTGGTCTGTGACTGTAGAAATGTTAAACATTGTCTTATGTATGCCAATTATTCATGTTACATACCAGACTGTGGCGCATTTGTGGCATTATCTATTGAAAACTGCAAAGCTGTATTTCCGTTCGATTTGGCGCGAATCGAGACAAGTCACTCGCCGGTGTTCGTATTCGGGGACAATTTCTTTTGGGCAACCCCTCTAATATAGCCAAAACAAAGTGTGTTCCAATACGCCATTATAATTCTAACTTATAACAACTGTACTAGCCCTAAATCGTGTCACACACCTGACTGCGGGAACGCATATATATACAAATGTCCCCAACTTTCAAATTCCCATATCTCACAAAGTATGCAAAACATTTCAGTATATTTGTTCATAATATCCCTTCATGTGATTATCACTGAGAATTAGAAGTTATCTTTTTTTGCGCTGAAATTAAAACAAAAACATGGTCCAAAATGCTATTTAATACTAATAAATGGAGAATTCAACATGTATGCTGTCATTCCAACATTATAAACACCTGGGGGCGTTTCACTAAACTTCGTATGACTAAACTGTTGGTAAGTGCAAAATTAGGATCGTCTGAAAATTTTAACTGATGGATTTACATTTATTGAACATTATGTTAAATAAATGTAAATCCAATAATTGTTCACAAGAAAGCAGTGTTATTGTGAAATGTACAGACTATCATAAGTGTGCACTTACGAACATTTTAGTCGCACGAAGTTTAGTGAAACGGCCCCAGAACATGCATGCGCCATAGAAAGGGGGCTTAGCATGCTATATGGGTCGAATCGTTCACTTTCATCTAACTTTTTGCAATTTTGGTCATAGATAGACATGAACATGGCATTTCATAATCTGCCGACAGACAAGCTTAATTTTCCCCGTGGCGGCCATATTGGACAAATCCAAGATGGCCGCCATCAGAATGTGGGCACATCATAACTTTTAAACTAAACATCGTAAAATCATGAACGATACCTCTATTTTGGGGTTTTCAGGGACAAGGAACACACTCGCCATATTATTATTGCAATTTAATGTGAAGGTCAAGGTCAAATCACAATGTCAAGGTTAAAATTGGCGAAATTTGGTCAAAATTATTGAAAATATGTTATTTATTCTAGGTTACACATTTGTAAAACAAATCGGTCCCTTCAATATCACACGCTATTAGGTTTCTGTTTTCAAACAGTGTAGATCTAGATCATGAGATGGCTTGTAATCATTATGATCTACATTTTTTGCCACCATTTTCTGATTTTTCAAGATATACCACTTGTTTATGAATCGATTGGCATGAATAATTGTGATCATGTCAGATATTCAGGGATGACTTTGAAAGGTCTAAGAGCTAGGGACCATCTTTTAAGATAATGAATCAGTTGTCTAAGGTGATTGATAACCATGCAATATACTAGTAAGCAAATTCAATATGACCACCACTTCAACATGGGTATGTTTTAAACATTCACAAAATCACAACAACAACAATTCTCCAGATTTTCACATGATATAGTACTTAACTAATATATCATGATACTCATTATTCAAAGCCAACTTCTTTTTATGCAATTGAAGATTGTAGGCAAGAAGACTCACAGATTCTGTCTATGTTTGTCCTGTGTCACCTGTCTTGGGACTTTCTGGTAACTCAAATAGCATTAGTATATACTATCTCACTGATCATCTGTTACATTATTGACACAGCCTTCTTCACACCTGCAAAGGGACGTACATCGCCCCCCAGCTTTGTTACACTTGCAGTTACCTTGACATTCTTTTTGACACCCACAATGGAGAAGAAGGAAACACGCCTTACTGGCATCAGCCAGTGTTGTACAGAACGGCAACCACTGGTTTGTTTTCACATCAAGCGCCCAGCCCCACCTGCTGAAGTCATGGATCTCCTGATGACACGTGACAGCCTGTCGCCAAATAAAACATGCCTGAAGGATTGACCTCTTTGAATGTTCAAACAGTGCAGCCTGTGTGGGAGGTATGGCCTCAAGTGAGCGTGATCCGTGTGAGAACACATTTTGCCTCGCCTGGTTCACCGTCGCAACACTGCAACTCTTGCTGTACATGATCACATGAAAGCGCTCAAGCTGCTGCATGTCTACTGAGTCTATTGTGAATGTGTCAGGGTTGTCAGTAAGTTCTAGCAATGTCTCCGTCATCTCTGGCATGCTCTCCAATGCAGCCCATGCTGTCCACATCCGAGGAGCTGAGACGTCGTGTCACATCCACTAAGGGCATGGAAGAGAGGAATGGTCCGTGATCTCGATGGACCTAACCTTGAGAATAAATCATGGACTGGAATATCTCTGTAGTTCTTGCCACTTCCAAAACCAATCCAGAGGTGAGAGAAATTGAACTGACTGAAAAATCAATGGCGAGAACGACAATATCACTATCTACGGTGCTGACATATGCTCGCTTATGCCCTTGACGTGATGCGTGTGCTAGATGAAGGATAATACGCGAGTCTGCCTCACTGTGGTTGCAGGGTTGCAGTTCTGATGTGTCGCATGGCTTGTTGGACAAAACAGTTTCATCCTTTGTTGTAAGAATGAGGATGTTATCCAGAGTGATTTCAGAGAGTTTCTAGTTCTTTCTTGTTCTTGGTGTTCATAAGATATTTCTGCCAGTCTCTCTTTGGGATGGGTGTGCTGCCTCCTGTACCTATCTGTGTTCGTGGACCAGAACCACGCGCTCAACAGATGGAGTCAGATGACTCTTCAATAAGGGAACTACATGCATGGAACATAGTCGCTGAATGTAGCTACACGAGTTGGCCGCACCATGTGAACCACCGCTGGCATGTCCAAGACCTGGACTGTGACATCACGAGCATCAGCGTTCGCTGTTGTCGGGGCACCGAGACACTTAAGAATATCGGATTTTGTCCCTGATCTCAAACCTCCACGATCAGCAAGTTGATTCTCAAATCTGAAGAAATCTGACATCAGCATCTGGTCGAGACTGCAGAGAAAGGAACAACTGAGTAACAAGAGCTGTGTTCTTTTTAAGAACACCCACTTTCTCGGAACGCTTTGAAGGAACATCTGGGCGATTGGCAAATGTATTATGCCGTTGCACTTAATGGTGTCTGAGATGGCGACTGAAGCAGTGTGCACCCTGGTTTGAACATACTTGTCATGTAGAGATTGGCCGAGCTCATCTACCTGATACAGTGATGCTGCCACCTCGGGTACCATGACATCGTGAGTGTCAATAGCAACAAGTTCATGACCGGTTTCCAGGAATTGGTTGCTGCGGTCTCTAAGCACACCCATAAACTTCTTTACATCAGTGATGAAGCGTACTTGGAGAGCATGCGACTTTTCATGATGAGCTAGAGATGTGTCACCCACAGAGAGTAGACTCTCAAATTGGACAATTAGCCTCACATAATCGGGACCAGCTAGCATGTAGAGGGCAATCGCATCAGTATCATCATACATGTCTGACAAGCCATCAGCACATGCCTGCATTTTTCTGTTGCTGTGTTCATGGGACTGGTCTTTGGCCATAAGCGAGAACTTGTGACGAGAACGCTGGACAACAAAATGTCCCGTCCGGGTGGTTCACAGGCAACTCGACCAAATCTTTCACATGGATGAGCACCCACCTAGAACAATTGGAATGGTCAAGGACAAAGAACCAGGGGCATAGTTCGTCCAGAACTTGGACGTAGAGTTCAAAATCACCCTCCCGTAGTGACCTAACAAAGCGACACAGGAGGAGCTCCAGTTCTGTTATTTGGGACCAGTACTTGAACATAGGTATATGGCTTCTACGGTTCGTGTTCCATAAGTCAAATGATTCAGGAGGTCCCCGCACTTCTTCACAATATACAGCATATGCCTCTTGCTTGAGAAGCGACAGCGCTACAAGAGAGACCTGGTGGGCATATCTAGGACGCTTGATGTGATGATCGTCTAGGGTTGACGCAGCTCTGCCGGCTGTAAACACCTCAGCGGTAGACATGGCCCATTCCCATCCAGACCCACGGATGAACTTCCCGGTCACAAGATGTGCTTTATCCTCGATGTGAAGTGCTCCCATCAATAACACATACTTGTCTTCGCCGAGGATCATGGGGAACTGCCACTGAAGCTGCTTTGCAATTGAATACAGAGGCTGGTCAGCGCCAAGGACGGGTGTCTGACCAGGGTTGAGGAAACTAATGGACTTTTTGACAAGGAGCATCACATGTTTGATGATACCAGGATATGTAGACTTGTCAGGAAACAGTGGCAATATGCCGATCTCTGCCAGGGGCTTGATGGAGCTAGAATTATGCAACTTGGAGTGATAACATGACCACATCTTTCCTCAAATCCTCCTGTGACAGGAGTCCAGCAACATGGTTAATCCATTCCTCATCCCTTGCTCTGGAACTGTTCATAGGTTTGTTATTAACATGCATGTGTGATGAGAAAATGTATAATTACCTGAAAAATTAGAAAATCTTTGGCACTAGCAGATGATCTGTTGTTGTTGCTGCTGTTGCTGGTGGTAATGAAGTGCAGTCACTTATTTTGTGCACACCCTCCTATGACACGACATCCACTTCATCTTAGATTTGACATTCCATTATGTGCCTTGATAATTATTATGTACCAAACATAGATATAGGCACCAAAACCAAAATGGGTTTTGTTGTCAAACACCCAGTTTTTATTGGCGACCATTTGAACTTATATTGTGGTCTTGACATGCATGTACATGTCTATAAAATGACAATAGCATATTAAAGAATTTACAAATATAATATTGTCGCGTGACACGTGTATTCTTGTACATTCTGAAATCCGTATAATTGTATATTTGTGATGTGTGGTACTGTGTTGTATTGTTGTGCGTATTATTGGTTTCACATCCCTGTGATTCCACATACCTGTGGTTTCACACACCTGTGGTTTTTGCATGTACATTTGCCATGTACAATGTGCGTGTAATAAGGGGGCTTATGTTGTATTGGTGGAGATACGTTTATGCGTGTCCTATTTGCGGATTTAAATACGTCTATTTTATGAGCAATGTTTTACTGATGTCACGCCATATTTGCCACAGACTATGCATGTGTGTGGTGGAGAACTCGTTGACTGCGTGTGCTGGTTTCGCTAGGGAAAAGATACCTTTTAGTATTACGGATGTCCACTGTCCGTGCCAGCCGAGTTTGTCCGCGTGTCAGTGTTTCACCATATAAGGGACCTTCTGTAGTGAAGCCAGTATACAGCGCAGACCATACCATGGTCTGCCCTGTTATGTATGCTACCGGTTAGTGTTTCAGCATAGCCTGGTACTGGCCAACACGGATATATCAGATCCCATAATGGTGATGTTTTGTGTCGTGATATTTCCGTAAATGACCACGATATTTGAGTTTAGTATGTGCTACACTCTCATTTGAGTGTATAGCCGTAGGACCGTTATGGAGGGGTTTGGCGGGGCCAAGAAGCGACCTTCGCATTGTCGAGACCAGTCGAGTAGATTTCGGATTATGAGATCTGGGTCTATAGTGTGCAGATTTATGGTAGTTGTGGGGTATACCATGTTGGATGGTATTTATTCCACGAGGGCTGTACACTGGTTTGGTTGAATTTAAGGCGTGGGAACATATATTTATGCAAAATATAACCCACGGGTGACATGGCAAAAGCCATGGTTTAGTAGTATTTATGTGAGATGTCGTACGAGGGGTAGGCATATCCATTATTCCGTGCATGGTTTCACTGGTGCGTATATAAGCGATGTCTCGCTATGTGTTGGCGGGACACATATTTTCTGGTTACAGAAGACTAGTACATGTATTCACCAGTGACACGGAGGATTTTGGTATGTACCTAGAACATTATTTCAGCTGTGATTTGCCGTTGTTCGATTCCCGTTTTAGTCTGTTGTGCATCCTGTCTGTCTGTCTGTGCGTATTCGTCCAGTAATTGGAGATTCATTTCATTTTTGTAGCCTCTTGAGAACGCTCCAGCGAGCCACATTGGACGTTTTGGTCCACTCGTTTGAGGGCAGACCCAGTCAGTGCAGAGTATCGGGTCGTCCGAGTGTCCGTACGTCTGTCTGGCGCAGTTGTGTAGCAGCTCCGGGTACAGGCCTGTATAGAGCAGTGTGTGATAGCTACCTCGCGTTCAGCAGACAGTCACAGCCATAGTTTAGTGAAGTGAAACGCCATACACACATATCATATCATTATACTACCACCGAGTTGAATGTCACCTAAGTGAAACTTTTCCCGGCGTCTTAGCCAACGTGATAATCGCCATTTTGTATTATATCGGAACTTTACACGGGTCGGGTCTACCACATCCGGGTTGCTACAGTCGAGTGATACCATAGGAACTTTACATCTGGTCCACCATTTCCGGAGATAATACTACCTGTGGAACTTTACTTCCGGAACCAGCTTCCGGAACATTATCGTTATTGACTATCATGTGATGTAACCACATCCGGCTTTGACTTTGACATTCATACTTTGGAAATATATTGCATAGGCAATACATATGTATACTTTGATAGTGTATGGTAATACTCCTATCATGGCATATCATGGCTAAAGGATTGTAGTAAGACTACATATATTGTTTATAGGATTAATCCACTTGAAGTTGGATTATAGCCATATTGTTGACTAGACCTCATATTGCGGGGTGAGGCAGACCTTGGGACCTTGATACTCAGAGGTTACACTATCTATTGAGATACGCCAGCACTGGGGTAGCTCAGATGATTGTCATTTTGTCCTCCAATGTTCGTTATGCAATGTTATACTTGTATGTTATTTAACTTTGATTAGCGATCATCAAAGTACTTGTGCATTCATACTATTGTCCACTACGGGACCATTGAGATACCACATACCGAGTTTATTCGTCTATAGCTTTTAAGTTGCGTTAACGTATAACAGTCGATTGGCTTACAACCTTGTAGTAATTGAATAGTATCATGCACAGTACAGTGATGTTCGCATATCAATGTATCATGTATTCCTGTGTGTTCCCCATGTAATATAGTGTACATTATAAGTGATTAAGTGACTACGTGTACTTATCTACTCTGGCCTATCCCTTACACTTCACTGCATTGTTACCACTTTCCGTTCGTCGGATCAAGCTATATTGGCCATAACGTCATAACAATTGAAGTATACTTGGTTCGTATGATAATTGGGGGAGACAATTTGTCTCGATCATTCCTGACCTTGGTAATGACCTTGACAATGGTGTCAGAAGTGGGGTTTTGTTTCCTCTTTTTATAATCAGTTTCTTCAAAGCAGTTGAAGTAAGGAGGCTAGAATAGCTGTACCCCTAGCGTCGTCAAGATTCAATCTATTGTATTTGTTTGCCTTGGGAGTTAATGTAAGATGCACTCCAACACTTAGGCACTAATACATCACCACATACATGATTGGACTACCTAGGTACAGAAGTATAGAGTTGAGACGATCTGGTGAGATAGTGGATGTAAGGGTCATTGTAACTTTGGATTTGTTGTAATAGTACCTCCCTGTGATGATGGCACAGCGGGTGTTCTAGGTTAGCACTAGACACTTCTGCATCTGAGGCGAGATTACTACCACTATTATATTGTGTATGAACAATACTATATCCTGCCAGGTGTCTATAACCAGTCCCCAATATTTGTGTCCAGTACCTTAGAGAGGGAATGGTAAATATACCATTACATTAGACTATACATACACCGGATTGACTTACCCGATTGAGAAACTTATACCGTCGTTAGGAGTAGAGACCGGATTGATTTACTTTAACCTTATAGACGTGAAGCAAGAGACTCGCACAAATCACCAAGTGATTTGAGTGCTAGAGACCTTGTGTACCGTCGGGTAAAGCGTGTAAATCGATAATCCGGGGTTGAGTTGAGAGTGAGAATGTCGTCCATTAAGGAGCTAATGGACATAGGCAAAAGCTTAGGGCTAGCAGATTCAGAGTTAAGGGCCTTTGTAAAAGAAGAGCAGGAGAGAGAAAGACAGGAAAGACAGAGGCTAGGCAGGCACTAGGCTAGGAGGACTATGAGAAAGAAAGGTTAGATGCTGAGCGGTTGGCTAAAGGGTAGACGAGGCTGAGAAAGATAGGTTAGATGCTGAGCGGTTAGCTAAGGAGGTTGAGCGACAGGCGAGAGAAAGATAGGTTAGATGCTGAGCAGTTAGCTAAGGAAGTTGAGCGACAGATGAGAAAGATAGATTAGATGCTGCGCGGTTAGATAAGGAAGCACATCGGTTAGCCAATGAAGCACAGTTAGATCTAGAATTTAAATTGCGAGAACTCCGACACTAAGCATCAGGTAGAAATGGCAAAAGTAGAAAGGGGTGGAATAGTAGATGAAGATAGACATGATAGGGACTATGGCAGAGCATTCGGTCCGAAGCTGCCACATTTTGATCAGAATAATGACAACATGGATAGCTACTTAGCTAGATTTGAGAGGTACGCAGCAATTCAAAGGTGGGGGAGAGATAGTGGTCACTACACTTGAGTGCTTTATTGAAGGGCAAGGCATTAGATGTATATTCTAGACTACCTATTGATGATGCTCTTGACTATGATAAGTTGAAATCCGCATTGTTGAAATGTTTTGATCTAACGGAAGATGGGTTCAGACGCATGTTCAAAAACACCAAACCTGATCACAGTGAATCATTTGTGCAATATGTCAGTCGGTCAAAGAACTATTTAGATAGATGATGGTTTGAGTTAGGTAAGGTGAATAGAACATATGAAGGAGTACTAGACTACATGATCAGAGATCAGAATGTTAAGTATATGCAGTCGTGAGCTCTACTTATTTCTCAAAGAGAAAACATTTGACTCGATAGATCAGATGGCGGTTCAGGCAGATTACTTTGCAGAAGCTAGAGGAGGTAGCAAGTATGTAGTTCAGAGGAACAGTACTAGCAACAGAACTGAAGTACAGGTCAGTAGATAACCAGAGGCGCAAGGTAAGTAGTGCGGATAATCGATCTAGAGATAGGAGTCGAGATAGGGACAGATATCAGAATAGAGACCACAATAGAAGCCCAAGTAGGGGTAGTTATGATAGAAGCCCGAAGTAGAGGTAGTTATGACAGAAGTACCAGCAGGAACGGCTACGATAGGCATCGCGGGACATGTTACCATTGTGGCAAAGAAGGTCACATGTCCTACGATTGTCCTAAACGTGACCGGTCCTCAGCTTACAAAGCAGCAGCAGTCGAGGAAGAGAAACATGTAAGTTTTGCAGATAAAGAACAGAGAGTCGGTACAGAGTAGAAGTGGAAGGCACACTAGAGGCAGAGGTAGAGGTAGAATGGCAAAACACGGAACAACCAGGGGAAAACCAAGGAATTTCTGTGTGGTTGATACCGACACCACTATTGTATGTTCAGGTAGCGAGATACAGCGCCGGAGTTGATTAACGGATGTACATTTGGTATGGATAGGCTACCCGTAGCAGAGGGCACATTAAATGGGAAAAAGGTCACAGTAATGCGAGATACTGGGTGTACCGGGGTGGTCGTCAGGGAAAGCTTGGTACAACCAGATCATTTTTAAGCAAAGTTTCAACATGCATGCTGGTAAATAGGAGCAAAATATGAAGTGGAAATTCCTACCGCCCGGGTAGATCTAGATACACCTTTTTTCAAAGGTCAGGTAGAAGCCCTTTGCATGACAGATACAATGTATGATGTTACCATAGGTAATGTAGACGGGTCAGAGTTACCGGTGATATCCGATTTTAGAGGCGCTAAATCGTGCGCAGTTGAAACTAGGTCACAAACGACAGCCCGAGACGAATCATATAAGACCCTCAAAGTCCCTACCGCAATCGCGAACGTATCACGCGATGAATTCAAAGAGGCGCAGGCACATGACGTCACATTGACGTCAGTTCGAAATAATGCAAAAGACGGAACGGTACGGTCAAGTAAGAACGGAAACAAATCGAAATTCGCATACCGAAAAGACTTGTTGTATCGTAATTTCGAATCGATAGGGTCAGGTAGGATGTACCATCAGCTGGTAGTCCCAAAAACACTTAGGACTACCGTGATGAAAGTGGCACAGAATCAATCATGGCGGGCCATTTAGGGGTTAAGAAGACAACTGATCGAGTGTTATCAGAATTTTATTGGCCAGGCGTGGGCAGTGACATTACACGGTTTTGTAGGTCTTGTGACATATGTCAAAAGACTGTGTCAAAGGGACACATCACCAAGGTTCCGTTAGGAACTATGCCGTTCATAGACACTCCGTTCATACGAGTCGCAGTTGATATTGTAGGGCCAATTTTTCCAGCTACCGATCGGAAGAATCGTTACATACTAACGTTAGTTGATTATGCAACTAGGTACCCAGAAGCGGTACCACTACCAGGCATCGAGGCCGAACGAGTCGCGGAAGCTCTCGTGGATATGTTCAGTAGACTGGGTATCCCCGAGGAGATGCTCACCGATAGGGGTAGTCAATTTACGTCGGCAGTCATGGAGGAAGTTAGTAGATTGTTATCGCTGAGACAATTAACCACGACACCGTACCACCCACAGTGTAACGGTCTCGTGGAACGGTTCAATGGTACGTTAAAGCAAATGCTTCGTAGAATGGCAAGCGAACGTCCCAAAGATTGGGACAAATACATTAACGCGCTCTTATTCGCGTATCGCGAAGTCCCTCAAGAAAGTTTGGCTTTCTCACCGTTTGAACTATTGTACGGAAGGACCGTTCGAGGTCCGATGAGCATACTAAGAGATCTGTGGTCCGAGAAGGACAGAGGACAAACGTCAAAACGACGTATCAGTACGTCCTCGACTTGCGCGAACGGCTAGAGAAAACATGCGAAATCGCGCATGAGAACTTGAAGAGTGCGTCCAAAAAGTACGCAAAGTACTACAACCGTAAGACTCGTAGTAGGCAGTATGCAGTGGCAGATCAGGTACTTGTACTACTACCGACAGACAACAACAAATTGCTTCTTAGGTGGAAGGGACCATACCCATAACAGAGGTAGTTAATGAGTGGGACTATAGAGTTGAGATGGGAGGGAAGTTGAAAACCTTTCATGCAAACATGTTAAAGAGGTACGAGACTAGGCCTGAGCACCCGGGGAAGGGAATACTCACTGTAATAAATGCGGCCGTGATAGAAGACACAGTAGAGGGGGATCCTAGTCCAAGTGGGTGTAGTGCCGAAGAAAACATGTTATGTCCCAGGGGATTAGAGTCCGATACGGAGAGCAAAGTTGACCTGTCGCCTGATTTAGGCAGGAAACAAAAGACGCAAGTCAAAGAGATCTTACGGGAATTCACCCATTTCCTGAGGGATGCACCGGGACACACCCATATAGGGAAACATGAGATAAAGTGGGCAGACTACCTGAGCAGGATATCGGGGTAGATTCAGCTGTGCCAACGTGTCTCGCGATTATGCACGAAAGTGTAAACACTTTTTGTTTAGGGGGGAGATATGTCGCGTGACACGTGTATTCTTGTACATTCTGAAATCCGTATAATTGTATATTTGTGATGTGTGGTACTGTGTTGTATTGTTGTGCGTATTATTGGTTTCACATCCCTGTGATTCCACATACCTGTGGTTTCACACACCTGTGGTTTTTGCATGTACATTTGCCATGTACAATGTGCGTGTAATAAGGGGGCTTATGTTGTATTGGTGGAGATACGTTTATGCGTGTCCTATTTGCGGATTTAAATATACGTCTATTTTATGAGCAATGTTTTACTGATGTCACGCCATATTTGCCACAGACTATGCATGTGTGTGGTGGAGAACTCGTTGACTGCGTGTGCTGGTTTCGCTAGGGAAAAGATACCTTTTAGTATTACGGATGTCCACTGTCCGTGCCAGCCGAGTTTGTCCGCGTGTCAGTGTTTCACCATATAAGGGACCTTCTGTAGGTGAAGCCAGTATACAGCGCAGACCATACCATGGTCTGCCCTGTTTATGTATGCTACCGGTTAGTGTTTCAGCATAGCCTGGTACTGGCCAACACGGATATATCAGATCCCATAATGGTGATGTTTTGTGTCGTGATATTTCCGTAAATGACCACGATATTTGAGTTTAGTATGTGCTACACTCTCATTTGAGTGTATAGCCGTAGGACCGTTATGGAGGGGTTTGGCGGGCCAAGAAGCGACCTTCGCATTGTCGAGACCAGTCGAGTAGATTTCGGATTATGAGATCTGGGTCTATAGTGTGCAGATTTATGGTAGTGTGGGGTATACCATGTTGGATGGTATTTATTCCACGAGGGCTGTACACTGGTTTGGTTGAATTTAAGGCGTGGGAACATATATTTATGCAAAATATACCCACGGGTGACATGGCAAAAGCCATGGTTTGTAGTATATTTATGTGAGATGTCGTACGAGGGGTAGGCATATCCATTATTCCGTGCATGGTTTCACTGGTGCGTATATAAGCGATGTCTCGCTATGTGTTGGCGGGACACATATTTTCTGGTTACAGAAGACTAGTACTGTATTCACCAGTGACACGGAGGATTTTGGTATGTACCTAGAACATTTTATTTCAGCTGTGATTTGCCGTTGTTCGATTCCCGTTTTAGTCTGTTGTGCATCCTGTCTGTCTGTCTGTGCGTATTCGTCCAGTAATTGGAGATTCATTTCATTTTTGTAGCCTCTTGAGAACGCTCCAGCGAGCCACATTGGACGTTTTGGTCCACTCGTTTGAGGGCAGACCCCAGTCAGTGCAGAGTATCGGGTCGTCCGAGTGTCCGTACGTCTGTCTGGCGCAGTGTGTGTAGCAGCTCCGGTACAGGCCTGTATAGAGCAGTGTGTGATAGCTACCTCGCGTTCAGCAGACAGTCACAGCCATGGTTAGTGAAGTGAAACGCCATACACCACATATCATATCATTATACTACCACCGAGTTGAATGTCACCTAAGTGAAACTTTTCCCGGCGTCTTAGCCAACGTGATAATCGCCATTTTGTATTATATCGGAACTTTACATCGGGTCTACCACATCCGGGTTGCTACAGTCGAGTGATACCATAGGAACTTTACATCTGGTCCACCATTTCCGGAGATAATACTACTGTGGAACTTTACTTCCGGGAACCAGCTTCCGGAACATTATCGTTATTGACTATCATGTGATGTAACCACATCCGGCTTTGACTTTGACATTCATACTTTGGAAATATATTGCATAGGCAATACATATGTATACTTTGATAGTGTATGGTAATACTCCTATCATGGCATATCATGGCTAAAGGATTGTAGTAAGACTACATATATTGTTTATGGATTAATCCACTTGAAGTTGGATTATAGCCATATTGTTGACTAGACCTCATATTGCGGGTGAGGCAGACCTTGGGACCTTGATACTCAGAGGTTACACTATCTATTGAGATACGCCAGCACTGGGGTAGCTCAGATGATTGTCATTTTGTCCTCCAATGTTCGTTATGCAATGTTATACTTGTATGTTATTTAACTTTGATTAGCGATCATCAAAGTACTTGTGCATTCATACTATTGTCCACTACGGGACCATTGAGATACCACATACCGAGTTTATTCGTCTATAGCTTTTAAGTTGCGTTAACGTATAACAGTCGATTGGCTTACAACCTTGTAGTAATTGAATAGTATCATGCACAGTACAGTGATGTTCGCATATCAATGTATCATGTATTCCTGTGTGTTCCCCCATGTAATATAGTGTACATTATAAGTGATTAAGTGACTACGTGTACTTATCTACTCTGGCCTATCCCTTACACTTCAACTGCATTGTTACCACTTTCCGTTCGTCGGATCAAGCTATATTGGCCATAACGTCATAACAATTGAAGTATACTTGGTTCGTATGATAATTGGGGGAGACAATTTGTCTCGATCATTCCTGACCTTGGTAATGACCTTGACATAATAATTGTGTTAAACACATGATAACATGTGTGAAACCTATATTTCCGACCAATTTTAACAGTTATAATGTAATTTGACCTTGACCTTGACCTTGAATCGCAAAAATAATATGACGATTGTTCTCCTCATCCATAAGATACCCAAAATAGAGGTATTGTTCATGATTATACGATGTTTAGTTCAAAAGTTATGATGTGCCCAAATGCTGATGGCGGCCATCTTGGATTTGTCCAATATGGCCGCCACAGGGAAAATTGAGCTTGTCTGTCGGCGGATTATGAAATGCCATGTCCATGTATATCTATGACCAAAATCTCAAAGAGTTAGATGAAAGTGAACGATTTTTTTGCTAAGCCCCCCTTCTACCATATGAATGCTGAAATATACAAACTCGATCGCAGGTCTACCTATCTGACTGGCATGCCTTGTCTCATTCACATTTAGAAATTTCCATTACTTATTTTCGTTTTCTGCAGGTTATTATATTTAAGGTAGCTCAGTACTTAAGGTGTATGATCACGTGGTTGCAACAACAACAACAAGTACTGAAACTTCCAGAAACCCTCCGATTCAGAGTACGTATTCTTTTATTTTGTCCTTATTATGTAACGGATTTTGATGTATGGCGCATCAAACGCGTCTTGTTAAGCTGCATTTGGTGGTCTCGGTACTTTGCCCAAACTTCTGTCGTTTTTGCGAAGAATCGATTTCCGTGTCAGTACACGGAAATTGATTCTTCGCACAAACGATACAAGTATGTGCCGAACTCCCGGGACCACCAAATGCAGCTCCCGAAGACGCGTTTGCTGCGCCATATTTCATCAAAATCCGTTGCCTAATAAGGAGAATATAAAATATTACTTACGCGCTTTGAACACTTTCAGCCATTGTTGCTGTTGTTGTAACCACGTGATCATGCACCTTGAGTACTGGTGGATTTGTAATTTTGACCACTATACTACAGTAGAACCTCTCTAAACCGGACACGTAAGTAGTCTCTCTGTTCTTAATTGCATATGTTCAAGTTCGCAAAGCACACCCGCATGCCTAGGCATAGTCATATTCTAATTTACAGTGGAACATCTCTAAACCGGACACCCTGAGGAGGGTGTCCGGTTTAGAGATGTTCCACTGTACATTAATGCTATATTTCTCACAAACTACTGAAGGTAGCATTCTGTAATTTGGTGCGTACGTACATATAAACGTGATTGTAGGTTCCAATAATGAATCCAAACTGCAACTGGCACCATTTTTCATAGAAGTGTCCCGACACTTTTTGATCAACCCTCATTAAATTAACTCCGGCATATAGTATTTGGACCACGCTTTTTTATTTTATAACCACACGGGTAATAACAAAGGTACGGAGTTGAAACTATTACATATATGAACAATTGACTGAAATGATAACATGAGAAATTATACCGAATTCTCCTTCATAGTGTTTGAGATATGGGAATTTGAAAGTTAGCGATTGTTTTTAGACCCGACATTTATACAGGTTTCGCAGAATAAAGCATGTCCGAAAATGTAGGGTCGTCACAGTATTCTGTGGTTATTTGTCATTGTCATTCAATACGTTGTCAGAACAGAAAAGAACATATATATACTTTTATTATAGACATAATACAGAGCCTAAGTCCCTGCTTAAATTTAAAAGTCAGGTTACAAGGTAACAACACGACTGAAATTAGCAAGCTATGTTGGTGGGTACAGGGATTTAGAGTAATATGTCTCTGATGGGTAGAAACACAGGTACTTGAATAACGGTTCATATTTCGGTGTTTTATGGGTTGTTTCGGTATATCTGGTGGTTTGGGTGCATTGTTACCAACATACAATTTACGTCACCTCTCGCGAGTTAGTACGCGTATAAATTGGGTAATTTGACAGTATAAATGGGGTCCGAAAGTTCCGAACGGTGAACGTGTAGATAACCGACGATTTCGTCGTGTGTAATGAGTGAGCATTAGTAGTTGCACACAACTATGTAAATTACCCAAAACGAAATCCACCAAATCTACCCGAAATCCACAAAAATACTCATATGACACCAACATACTGACCATCTGTTCAATTCGTCCTCTTTATTGATAGTTGTTCATCGTCTTGCGTGTTTCTGTCCCTGTGAGGCAGAGCACGGGTTGAAGTAATGGACCAAAGTCTATAAATACCTTAACTATGGTGGCATATTTCTGCCATCCACACATATACGTTGAGCCAGCAATAACCCCCCCCCCCCCCCATGTGGGATTGTTGGAGAGTATGCTTTTCGGATTCAGTAGCCTATTGTCTATCAAATCTAGTTTTCTACGCTCAAAAGGTCGCTGGATGAACAAATGGCGGCCATTTTCAAGATGGCCGCCGGACATTATTATATTGTTTTATTAAGTACTGTTAACTTTCAGTCTGATCAATATTAACCGGGTAGATTTCTATAATTAAGTCACAATTTGAATGTAAAATGATTTAGAATACATCTTACATTTAATTACATCAGCAAATCGCAATATATTTCAAAATGGCTGGCGAAATAGGCTGTTTTACAACATTTTTCTGCCAGTCGTGGGCTGTTACAAACAATTACAGATATTCATAAAGTTGAAACACATATGCATTGCTTTCCTTCACATATAAATGGAAAATACAGGAGATCGTGATGTAATCCTTCCACAATTGTCAGAAAAGTCAAAATGGCCGCCAAAATGTTCATGTTTTGGTCTATTCTTTACTGTATGGAGATGTTATAAACAGCATTTCATGTACATATTACATGTATCCATACCAGCTTGATATACAAATCAAATCAGTTGATAACATATACATATCCATGTATACAATGCTATGATTACATTTTCAAGATGGCCGCCAAAATGATCAGATGTTCAATAATATTGACGATGAAACTGCAGTTTTCAGTAATTAAACACCACTAACAATGTTGTATAGAGTGTGATATTCTGTTTATTGTCAAAGACAAATACGGATGTATTTCAATCAGTTTGAGTATTGAAGAAATGTTTCAAAATGTTTCGAAAATGGATTGACTGTTGACAAGAAATACAATGTTATTAGTGTGCTGTCTAGTTAATGCGATTGGTAACGAGCACACTTCTCACAATTAAGCGAGCATGATGATCATTGGCCAAGGCAGTATGTGGTATGGTATGATGAATGGCGTGGGTATGCTTATTGCAAACATGTATGGCTTTCTCCCACATTACAGATACCGCATATGTCTCTATATGTGCCAATTTTAAATTAACCATTGGTCGGAAGTTGCAAACATTGGAAAAGAAATACAATACATGGTAACGATATATAATTCATGCAGTCACTGGTGTAATCAGTTCTACATTAAGCACTGCATGTGCTGTATTTATTTTTATAATTAAATATTATTGTAACTAATACACGCAAAACTTAATCATATACGGTGTCACCATGACTGTCAGTTTCAAGATGACCATCAACATGGTCGTTTTTGAAATAAGGATGTGATATTTACGGGTCTATATATACACTTTTACTACAACTTAAATTTCTTAATATATTTAATAATACCCTTATCCCGAGGTGGTCCCGCATCTTGTGATAACACCAAAATGTGTTAGCCCATGAGATATACTCGAATACCCTGGTTGCTATAGTAATGGAATATGATTGTCCATCAGGGGTGTAATAAATTTGAAAGACAACCATAGGGATTGGTATGTGGATTCAATGCCACATATGGGGTATAATGTCGCAAAGACATGTCCATTAGCTACAAACTACGTGTAGTATGTGCTAAACAGGTACAATGTAAATATAATTCTGCATTCAGGAAATAAATGTACACATGGTACATAATTATAAAGTTTGAGATCATTAGAATGACATTACCTGTTGTTAAATAGAGAAATATATATTCCAATGACACCAAAGTGCTAGCAAAATACATAACTGTGGTACAATGCGACAGAAAACGCCTTCCACAAACCTGATTCTGACCGCCCTGCGTAAATACTTAGAAAGTCATGTAGTCAATAGTTCAATTGCATAGTAAAACCCATGTTTAATGTGTCTCGATAGAGGCTTTGTGATATTGTATAGATGATCCTTTTGAT
The DNA here is from genome assembly GCA_029237695.1 of Conchocele bisecta. Taxonomy (NCBI): domain Eukaryota; kingdom Metazoa; phylum Mollusca; class Bivalvia; order Lucinida; family Thyasiridae; genus Conchocele; species Conchocele bisecta. Next base: position 31,986,226 of record CM055266.1, read on the forward strand.
ACATTGCATAATATGTTGTGGAGATGCGTTTATCATTTATTGGGATTTAAAGTACAATGACGCATGAGCTTGTGTAATACGAATAAAATAACTGCTGTAAATTGATAAATGCGGGGATTTGGTGAAAATGGGCACATCATTTGTGTAACAGTATTGTCCTACTGATGTATGAGTTTCATCTGGATCACCGTTGGAATATCAATACCACTAAATATGGTATCCTGTTGTATGTTGTAGTTACTAGAATATGTATGTAGGTCAGATATGCATACTTCTTAAACTGGACTAGATTGATTTTTGAATACCCCGGAACGGGTATATATATTTATATAATTACTAGTATATACATGAGCTTGGAGGACATATACATATTTTCAGTACTCATATATACGTTTAGCCACATTTGTCAAATATTTATTTCGGCACAGTATGAAATGCAAAGACTATATTTAAGCGATGTATATTTGAAATCTGTAATGATGTTGTTATCCGATTGATTATAAGCCTGCATCCTTTTTGGTCTTTGGTAATTTGACACAACGTGTGTAGAATAACACGTGTGCTATAATTAAGAACACGGAATGTTGGAACATATTGGAGAACATAGTTTATGTACGCGTGCATAAACAGCTATATTAATATAGTGGATATATTTGAAGAGCATATGTATGCTTTTAGAAAGATCATGCACCTTCAGTTTCTTTGTTTATATGAAAATTATAAAATTGTATATCAACCTTACAGGTTATCAAAGGCCACTATTATGAAAGCAAATATTTACTTACAATGCCTCACTTACAAAATACAATATTGTAATGGGTGCCTGTCAAATGAGATTGCACACTAATGGAGTAATATACCTGCATGCAGTAGGCAATGGCCATGATGCATGCACTGATGTGCACTTACACTGGTAATGGATGACGGTCATACACATTGGAACGCACACGTTCTCGTATGACACATAGCATACATTATTTTATAAGTACATATGCCAACTACACATTTGAATCCTGTTCCTGCTGATGACTCGGAATGGGTTGAGGGAATATTATTGGAATGCACGATAAATAGTGTGTACATTATGTGAAACCGTGATATATATAATATATATCCCAGTTTCATCGGTTCTACTACCTAATTTTATTTTTTATGTCAAACAAACTCATTTACTTGCGTGGCTGTCATCTTGTTTTATTGTAGCTTTCTCGTATTATTTACAACTATCTTAACGTTCTGTATTTTAGTATTTACTGTGTGATACATGCTGAGTAATGTATGCTACAAATCATTCATTCAGCATGGTAGAAAATGTGTATTTTCTATATCCAATTTGCAAATTAGTACCTACGACCTATACTATTGACAGTAATATTTGTATTTATTTATTTATTTTACTTAATGGTGTTTAAAGGCCTGTCAACAACTGAGAATAATAATTATATGTATCAGAGACGTTCATATTGGAATACACAACATAGTAATTATGGTAATTGTCATGGTTGCATAAATATGAAATGGACATATAGAGAGACGAACATACGTGCATTATGTATCTGAAATGTGTCTGGATAACTAATATGTGTCTGTGACTGGAGAAATGGGGCTTATGGGATTTGCGACCAGTGTTGCTCCTGATCAAATAGCACACTACTGTACCCTGATAACGATATAGTATGCTTGTTAGAAGCATTACATGTGTTTCACTGATGGAATGGCGAATAGTGCAGATCATGATCAGACTGTGCGGGTGCACAGGCTGATCTGGATCTACACTGGTCGCAAAACCCATAATCCCAATGTATCCAGCCACAGCCACATATACAGGTGTTAGTAGCTAAGATACATGTTCATATGAACCTTTCATAAGTATCTGGCAGCGTATAGAGTAAGACAAATTATTAAATGTAAAATGGTCATTGTAAATTCAGTGGGTAGGGAATAGTTAAAACTACTTTGTTTTAACATTGCATCATCTTCTGTAGACATTATGTAATCATAATATGGGCATCAAGCATATATTGCAAACACTAGTAAGTAAATTACCACTGATGCAATTAATAGACACCGAGATAGATTTAATTTGCATAATGCGCGTAGTTTTTACATTCACTAAGTAAATGCGAAGCGGACGGACAGACGGACGAACACTCGGACACACTGTATCTGAAGTGAGCACGGATAGCTATTAGTAGCGCCTAAGAAGTTTTTGAACACCGAGCTGTTAATATGTCGCTAATTAGCACTCTGGACGCCGTGTTTGCCATTTTGAAGCCGCTGATGCCTGAGGGAGTAAATGCGAAGCAGTTGTATCATATATATATATATATATATATATTTATTAAGCATTAAACATACATACAAATATGTTTTTAGCCATTTCATACAAGTTTGTGAAACATAATGTGCGAAAAACGACTCTACCGTAGCCAATAGTTGCATACATGCATCGTATAATTTGGTGTGGACGTGGGGCATGTTAATGAACGTGAGTAAATGCAAATGCTTTGATTTAACGACGGCACTGGTTCGATGACCTTGCATGTCGGGACCGACTATTTAAGTCCCCATCCGATAGGACTAGGCTATCACGAAGGTGTCTAATCGGCCAGTGTCGGGATTGGAACTCATGACCTTTCGATCCGTAGTCCGATGCTCTACCACTGAGCTATTGCGGCTGACTAGAACGTGAGCAAAGCGATTCTGTCAAATACGGCATATTACGTCCATATTTGATCGAATCGCTTTGTCAACCCTCACCCAATGCAGACGATTACTCTTGACTGGCTGCTAACTACAGAACGGCTGATCCCGAGTACTGCTCAGGCTCACCCGTTCAAACCGGCCGGCCCAGGATGCGGGAACAAGTCCGAAGTGCCACAACCACTGCCTTGGTAGGATTAAGGAGCATCGTGCGCAAATACGTGTCTAAGATTTCGTTGTAACACCATCCCTTTTGACAGAAGCGTAGTAAATGTATTTACTGAGGCTTAGGAGTGTCCGTTTTGACTCTGAAGACATTAGTTTGTCAAATTTTTGCAACGTCGACCTGTGATTGTAGTAGTTTGATAAATGTTTTTTTCTTAGATCAGAGTGAAATGGGCAGACCAAAATAAAATGATACTCATTTGCTATCGCTCATTGACGACACTAAATACATTTCCTATCCGATCTGTCTATGTTCGTGAATTGACCTGTCGTCTCTATTGCTAAATTATGCGATGATAGTCTGAACCTTGTGAGTGCATTTCTCACTGTAGTATCACTGATTCACGCAAAGCACTATGCCATGACTGGTAATATAATATATATGCACAACGGACATTCGACGTTTACCATGGAGGTCAATTGGAGCTTGAAATTGCTGGGATTGAGAAGGCTCCCCTAGAGGAGTCACGTTCATCCGACAATGGTCCTTCTCAGGACCCCTCGACGGCCTCAACTACTTCTGTTGTTGCTGAAACAACAATCGAACCAGCGCCTGTGCCAGCACCTGTGCCGCCGACGCCGGAAAAGATGGATACAGTGGGCCCACCCCGGGGAACGCTAGTGGGGAAACCGGATCCCCGGCGGAACCACATCCGCCGGACGAATTTGACGAGGATTTCGCCACCTACCTATGACACGGGACTAAACTACATCGATCACCGAACGAGATGCTAATCAGCAGCGCCGGTCCACTAGCTAACAGACTATTCCTCGCCAGCACTAACAAGGGAACAGTCATTGCCACTACCAAGGTCATTGTACCCATATATGGAGAATACCTGCCAGCGTTCATCACCGCAGAACGGGAGTCAAGTCTGCACATCTACGACGAATATGATCGTAAACTCGCATGGATCCAGGACGGGACATACACAGATGGTAACCTATCTATCACAAGGCTCACCGACACCTCCGCAAGACTACTAGTATACATAAAGCAGCTCGGATACAACCATCCTAGACCTTGAGCCACCAATAACCCCCCCTCCCCCCCTGTGGGATTTTTGGTGACTATGATTTTCAGATTCAGTAGCCTATTGTCTATTAATCCTGAATGTCTGCGCTCAAAAAGCCGCTGGATGAACAAATGGCGGCCATTTTCCAAGATGGCCGCCATGCAATTTTGAGCCGTTTATATTATGACTGTTAATTGATATTTAGGCAAGTACAAACCCTGTAAATAGCTACGATGTTTTGCCAAATTGGTTACTGAATGGTATACAATGGACTTATACATCATTACATCATACTATACCAATAATTTCCAAAATGGCCGCCAAAATTGGCATTTTTCAACATTATTTTCAATATAACTATTATTGAGAACTATTACAAAACTGTAATGATGTTAAAATGCACTTATTTTTCATTGCATTACTTATATATACCTGTGAAAGGAACATGTAATCCCTTTAAATATCATAACTCTCAAAATATTTCAAAATGGCCGCCATAAACTACATATTTATACTGTCTGGAATTTCGAAGATGCTATAAAACACGCAATGGTCATATATTATAATACAAATTGACCTAAATATAGTTTGCTTAGCATTCACAGTCATGTTCCATGATACAATAATGTTGTTATACATTCAAAATGGCCGCCTAATATGTTTATTTTCATAAATCACAATAAAAAATCATGTTTTTCTCAGCAATTCAAATTGTATAAAAATGCACAAAAACATGTTTAAAACATTTGCTGACTGGTTGTGATGATTGAAAGAATCTATTATATTGGTTGATTGATTGACACAATCAGTGACAATCACAATAGTCACCATTAGGTAGTATTAATAACATTTAAATACAGTATACATGTGAATCATGTATATGATCATCAGGCATGTGTAGTGACAATTGCAAATCAAATTAGGTTCGCATAGTAGTAGGAATTTTCACTGTCTGCACCAGTTGTCTAATTAATACTTACAGAACCATTTGTAATCTTATTAATACTCTGAAATATATGGTAATAGTACGACCCTGTTACTTGTAAGTGAACAGATTGATGATTCATGGTTGCAAATGAAATCAAGGTATTACGTAATCCGGGACATCTGTCTATTATCAGTTAATTATGTTGATTATTAGCATTTGTATCATTCAACATTGATTAGTTAACAAAACCACAGCTATGTGTATAAATAGTAACACCATTGTTATATTAAATTAAATGTACAGTATATGAAGTGAGGAGGCATATATTGTACTTCATTTAATTTGATGTTACACTCGTGCTACATTATTTGGATGTATGCAATAAAATAATTCACACTGGCCAAATAAATGATGCAGCTACTACTATTTGAAGAGAGGGCTATATTGATATCATGATGGTTAAGTTAATATAGATGTATCTCCATAGAGTATCGACGTGTAGCAGTACAAACATGTGATAAAATGTTAGGGTCTCTTGCGTCATGTTTGATCTAACTAAATTAAGACTTGCATGGAGCATCACACTTTTATATCAATCAGATATAAAGATGTTCTGCCACAATGTAACGTTCCACCACAGTGTAGTGATGTTCCACACATTATAAGACAGTTCCGGTACAATATAAGGATGTTCCATTACACTATACGGATGTTACATCACACTACAAGCCTTTTCCATCACAACATAAGCTTGTTCCATCACGATATGAGGGTGTTCCACCACAATATACGGATGCTCCATCACAACATAATACTGTTTAATCACACTATAGTGCAGTTCTACCACGATATAAATGTTTATTCAAACTATAAGGCAGTGCCACCACAATATAAAGCAGTTTCATCACAATATAAGGCAGATAAAACACATTATAAGGCAGTTTCACCACATTATAAAGATGTTCCATCACAATATCAGGAACATTACTTGCACTGTAAGACAGTTCACCACAATATAAGGATGTACCACCACACTATAATGCAGTTCCAACACATTATAATACAGTTCCATCGCAATATAAGGATGTTCCGTCACACTATAAGGATGTTCCGTCACAATATAAGGCTGTTCCATCACAATATAAGGATGCTCCACCACAGAATATTATGTTTCCTCACACTATAAGACAGTTTCACCACACTATAATACATTTTCGTCACATACGGCAGTGCCACCACATTATAAGGCGGTTTCACCACAAGATAATGATGTTCCACCACACTATAAGGATGTTTCACCACATTATAATGGTGTTTCATAACAATATAAGGCACTTCCACCACACTATAAGGCAAATTAATTACAATATAAGACAGTTCCACCACTATATAATGATGTTGCATCACGATATAAGGATACATCACCACCATATAAAGATATTTTGTCACAATATAAGGCAGTTCCACCACAATATAAGACAGTGTCGTCACACTATATGGCAGTGCACCACATATAAGGCGGCTTCACCCCATAATTGATGTTCCACCACACTATAAGGACGTTCCACCACAGTATAATGATGTTTAGTGACAATATAAGGCAAATTAATTACAATATAAGACCGTTCTACCACATTATAAGGCAGTTTCACCATAATATAGGGATGTTCAGCCACACTATAAGGCAGTTATCACGCAGTATACCGCAGTTCCATTACAATATAAGAATGTTCCACCACTCTCAAAGGATGTTCCACCACGATATAATGATGCTCCATCACATTATACATATGTTTCCTCACAAAATAAGGCAGTTCCACCACAATATAAGGCAGTTTCGTCACACTATAATGCATTTTCATCACATTATACGGCAGTTTCACCACAACATAATGTGGTTCCACCACACTATAATGATGTTCCATCACAATATAAGGCAGTTGCATCACACTACATGTATAAGGATGTATCAGCACGACATAAGGATGTTCCACCAGATTATAAGGCTGCTCCGCCACCTCAATATAATAATAAGGAAGTTACAAATGATATAGACCATTATGTCCATCTCCACAATCATATCGAGCGATATATTGCTGTATACATATATATAAATTATCAATGTGGCGGCCATTTTGAAATTGCATAATTAACAAATTGATCCAACTTCATCCTTATATGTATGGTTTCATCTTATGTCGGATAGCGAAGTGAAAACAAAACATGGTTTTATTATTTTATCTTAAAAAATTGTTTTTAGCTTTCAGGATTTCTTCCTCCGTCAGGCATATTTGATGCACGATATTAACACCATTACTGAATATTGTAAAAAAAGGAGAAGAAATCTATGTACAAATGGATAACTATTATCGTATATTAACTCCTGTTGACGATAATGATCACATGCCTCGAACTATATTAATATGTGTACATTATTCCCAATCGATGCAGTCAATTAATATTTAAGAAGCTAAGAAGCGTGCGTACAGACGGACGAACATTCGACAAATAGTATCTGCAGTCTGCATAGACAATACTAATAAATATGTAACTAGTTGTCTGTCCATAGCAACCGGTTTTAAGGATCTGACGTTGCATAATATTGAATACCGGTGAAATAACCATTGTAAAATTAGTGGGTGGGGAATGGTAAAAATGTGTTGTTTTTCACTTTGTATATTTTGCAGTAGACACAAAAAAATTGGGCGTATTTGCATTGGATATGTTTAATAGACACTCCTAGCTTACATTAACATTGATAATATGAAAAAATACCACGTTTGCATAAAGTTATTAACATGTATATTTTACCATTGAAATTGGGTGGGTGGGGTAATCAAACACGTAAAAATTTGACTTCTGGATTATCAGATTTTGTTTAAGTGTACCTTATTAGATTCCATATTGTCCAACATCTCTGAAAAAGTGCAAAAATACTACTTTATGTAATTAAAATGATATAATTTGGTCAATTTTTAGTTAAAAATGTGATTTATGAAGATGGGAAAAAGTCCGAGGGTGACCTACTTCAAAATGGCGCCATATGTTCATCCAGCGGGTTACAGAGCGCAGACATACGGCATAACACTCGCAATTGAATGTAGTTTTAGGAAAAATATGTCTGCAAAAATCCCACATGGGGGGGGGGGAGGGTTTCGGTATCTGGCTCACGGGCTATCCGGGAGAGATACGGGATCTACTCCAAGACTCTTTTGCTGGTCGCAAACAAGACCAGGCGCTCATGGTGACACAATCAGTCCTTTTAAGGGCTAAAACACGGACTTAGTGTATGCATCACTGCAGTCGCGGCCACCCAATGGGGCCGCCGTCAGTGATCGGCCTGCACAATTTGCCTCTGGTGCCTTAAGCCCGCGAATTGGTTCTACCCAGCATGCACAGACACAAAATTCCCATTCGGCCAAGTTTGTATTCCGCCTTTTGCGGACGGCGTGCAAGTACATAAAGACAGTGCGGCCGTTAAACGTAAGCAAAAGAAAGATGCATATGCATTTAAACCATTTATAAGTAAGTGACAGTGCATAACACAACTGAAATTAATTACAAGTAAAATTCCCCATTGTAAAATGTGTGGGTGGGGAATGGTGAAACATACTTTGTTTTTAACATTGTACCATAGACTGCAGACATCAGATAATCGGCATATATGCGATTAACATGTCTAATGAACACTGCTATGTACCATTTACACAGATAAAATACAAAAGTACCATACTTTTATGGAGTTATTAAGGTAGGCGTTTTTCAATTCAGTGGGTGGGGTAATAAAACTTGCAAAATTCTTCATCTGAATTAGCAGACATTATTTAATTGAACTTTATTCCATTGTATAGTTATGAACACATCAGAAAACATGCACAACTGCCATATCAGTTATTTCTAATGATAAAAAACAGTCGATTTTCAATAAAAAATGCGATTTTGCGAAAAGTTCGAGGGTGGTCTTCTTCAAAATGGTGCCAAACATTAATCCAGCTGGTTACAGAGCGCAGACATACGGCATAACACTCGTAATTGAATGTAGTTTCAGAAAATAATATGTCTGCAAAAATCCCACTTGGGGGAGGGTTTCCATTTCTGATTGACGGCCTATTTTGTCAGTCATTTAAAGGCTACTTTTCATTTCCGGGAATACACATGCTGATCTGGATCTACACTGGTCACAAAACCCATTAGTCTCATTTCTCAAGTCCATCTCCGAATTTCCAGTTGTCGCATCTATGGTATACACAACCGCCTGCGTTAATATTGCCAATAATATCCATGTTTATGAACATCTACTTACAGTCAAGCAATTTGACTGCCTGGGCCTGAGCTGTAGCACAGCTCATGGTCATCCAACCATGTATCAAAAGCTGTCAACCATTAAACATGTTATGTGGTAATCGTAACAAAATAAATGGTCCCGTTTTATTTTGTGTTGTTTATCGTTTCTCTAGCAACTAAGTGACATCGATATTTGGCGTTTGTTGGTAGTTCGAATACACAAAAGTCAGCATACCAGTGGCCTATATTTCACCAACATTGCACAGTATACTTATCTAGCAAAGTATACTTTGAGGGAGAAATTTTCAATTTAAGGATAAATTTATTAATTTTTATTATACTGAATTTATTACATTATCACAGCCAGTTTGGCTGTGATAATGTAATAATATCAGTATAATAAGTATTTTAATCATCAAATATATGCAGTGGTTAGCTCTATATGAAATAATGCATTTTGGGGAAAATAAATGATTACTCCCTCAAAGTATACATTGCTAGATAAGTATGCTTTGCAATTTTGATGAAATCGGCGACTGGTGTCAAATACTTGTACATGTAGATCTAGTATTGACATGTGCCAATCAGTTGGACACTTATTGAGAAATACACGTGGAGGTGTCTACAGCCGTTTGTGTTTATGCTCACGGCATACAATGATACTGCACTGTTAGAATTAATAATTCGCATGTGTTAACCAGCCCATCTACCCGTTATAGTACTTCCAGTACTTTGATATTCACAATCTACAATATCTCGAAGTATGTCATAACGGGCAGATACTCTAGAGAGACTATTTTATTCATATCGTTGAGGTTATCTCCCTTAGACCAATAAGCCGCTTATGATGACGTCATCATCAATAATGAGCATACTTATTTTTATGCAAATAATTTTATTTTGCCATTATTTTCACAAAATTCAATATTTCGTTGCAATTACTTTCGGTAGTGTCTATTTTGAAGTATTTTCTGCAAGAAAATAAAATACCACATTCAACCGAAATGCGCTGGTTTGTTTTTAACAGGAAACTGTCGTCCAATCTCTCGACTGGGAGTTGTGGCGTGCTCCTGTAATCCAGCTACCTGGAGGTCGGGGTCTGAGGACAGTTTGACGGCGGGGGTACTGCTCTCCGGTGTTCTATGTCGATCGGGCGTCCGCACTAAGCTGGGCATCAATATGGGCCTCTCGGGGGAGCCCAGGAGGTCCAGGTTGTCTAAGGAGGGACGTATCGGCCCAGGGTGGAAACACAGCAGGCAAAAGTTCCCGTGTCTAGCAGTAGTGGGATAGCGCCTGTGAATAGGCACCGGTTGGCAGCCCGTCCAATACAATTGGACTCGACCCTTTTTTTTCTTTTCGAACGCTGTTTTGCAAATCAAATATTTCATTCTAATTAATGCAGTTAAAACTGTTTGAAGTTCACGTTGTGATTTAATCAGTTTGCAATGGTCCCCCACCAACGGGCGGTTGCACATATGTGGCTGTGACTGGAGAATGGGATTTATAGGTTTTGCGACCAGTGTAGATCCAGATCAGAATGTGCATCTGTAGTCTGGTCAGGATCTATGCTGTTCGCCATTCCACCAATGAAACGATCGCCATGCTAATGACAAGCAATACATAAGTATCGTTTTCTGGATACAGGAGGTCATATTTGATCAGGAGGTACGCTGGTCACAAATCACATATTTAAGCCACATTTCTCCAGTCTCAGCCACATATATATAGGCGTATACTATACGTGGCTACATATGGCTATGGCTGGAATACTCCAGTACTACTTAGCCGATTGCACACAAATTGCAAAGTATACGTATCTGGCTAAGTACACTTTATTATTTTTTTATTATACTGGATTTATTACATTAACACAGCCATCATGTAATATTAAAGTTATATAATGATGAAGAAACTTGTACAAAGTTGGTGACGTACAAAATGGCTAAGTGTTCCGCAACCATGTGAAGGTCAATCAGGTCAAGGTCATGTTAATGGGGGCATAAGCGTCTTCAAAATGCTCACATGTATATAGTAATATTAACGAACACATATCAGGGCCGGATCCAGGATTTGAATAAAGGGGGGGGGGCGTAGGTGAGTGCGGTCTGGGGGTCCTTCCCAGAAGATTTAGAAAATTGAAGTGCCTCAGATGCATTTTCCTGGCATTTGAGAACAAAATACGTTAACAAATTAGCGAGCGATATGTTGTGGGGGGGGGGGGGGGGGATGCAAGAGTAACTAAGATAACTAAGACGAAATGTTGTCAAAAACGTGATACTGCCCACTAGTGACATCATTTTCATTACATGTTATCTGGTCTTGATAGGTCATTATGTCGTCTGGACGAGATTTTCATCACGCCAAGACGTCTTACTAACTGGTCACGACGAGATAAACGTATTGTATTTATTCTACGAGAACATTTGAATACATTAAAATAAAAAGGGATGCCACTAGTGGGCAGCATCACATTTTAGACGTGATAATTTATCTCGTCTTGACCAGTTAGTAAGACGTCTTGACGCGATAATTATGTAGTTAAGACGTCTTATAAGGTGTAGTAGGACGACTTAGCTAAAACGTTATCACGTTATGTAGATGCATAAATATGCCACCATACGTTTGTGATCCTCTATCTAACTTAAAATCCTTGGGTGGTACCTAAACTCTCGATCTATGTACGTGCATGATAAGCAGAAAAATAAACGAATTAACTTTTAGAACGCTATCTTAATATTTTTGTAGTCTGCTGTTTATTATTAGCCGATCTATTTATAGATCGGCTAATATGTTGGTTATCCATCGAATTCTGAAAAAGTTTGTAGCAACCCTTTTCTCCGCTATTCGGTAATCTACGAACGCGAATTTTTCTGTATCACTTCCAAATTGCACCAACCGATAAAGTTTGCATTTTTGGCAATTATCTCCGTTTAAAACTTTACTTATAGCCAAATAACACAATTTTGAATACTTAATGAGCTGAACGCCTGAAGAGATTTAACCCGGAAGTTATTGTTGTTGAAGTCCATAGTTGGCTCTAATGGCCATATACGCCAACATACGCCGATTATTGGGCTAATTTAAAGCTTTTATTTATTAAACAGAACAAGTTTCAGCCACGTATAATCGCGTAAAATGTGTTTATTCGGCTAATTTATAATCGACCTCTGCTCAAAATCTCCTTACTAGTAACCCCAGCATTTTCGGGTTTATCCCAGCATCTCGGGTTTATCCCATTGGATCGCGTACGCGCGTCATTTGACGCTAGTTAATATTCACAAAATTTTCCACCAATCAAAACGAAGAATTGCCCTTCATAGCCAACTTTGATTTGTTTACGTATCATGCAGGGATGGCATGGGATGCATCCAGCACGCGCGATTGCGGCAATCCCCCTTAATTATTGTCAATGCCGCAAATTATTGATTGTCTTGCGCCCGACATCGCGCAAAAAATCACGGATGGGCATCATGGGGCACATTAGGCCAATCTGGGCATGTGCCTGAATACGCAGGAGCTTGCGTCTATTTTTAGATGACACTGTAACCGCTAGATATATATAGCCCTGGTAGCTCCGCCCACTCACATGCTGCCACAGAATTCCGACAAACACACACACAGTGACTACAACTTTGTGTATTGCGGAGTGTAATTTGTAGATAAATAGAGCATACAGTACAGGTGTTACGCTGGAATATTTCGCAACATAATGGTGACAACAAAACATTGCTGCTATGGCATTGCTGCTATTGGATGGATTTGGGAACGGGTTTCCAAAACCTGCACAAAATCGAGAAAAATGTCAACGCTGGGTACAGAACTGTGGTCGAAAATAGTTTTACCATTGACAATGTTACCAGAGACACCTACATATGTTCGATGCACTTTACCCTGATTTGATCGGCTAATAACATCATGCTCTGCATGACTTTTCATTTTCTATTTTCCATTTGTATCATCAAAAACATGCTTTGACAGCACTTTAGAATAATTTGCAACATGCTTTGACAGCACTTCAGAATCGTTTCCATTGGAAATGATTCTGAAGTGCTGTCAAACCATGTTTTTATTGAGAAATAAGGCAAGATATAAAAGCAACAGCAGACGATAATTGTTGTGTGTAGCGGATAAGGGTTACAACCATAAATCCTTCCGCTAGTGTAGTCGATGACGTAGTGTCCCGCCAAAATAAGTTTGCCACGTGACTACTACATTTCTGTCCACATCAAAGACACATGATCTGACAAGACTCGTGTCACTAATCAAGGTTAGAGAATACTAAATGGTACAATTCCACTCGAGAATCGAGAAACATGTTGGGGGGTTTTCTAACTCCAGTTTTCTGCATACAATAGGATTTAAAACAAAACACTGAACCGTTTGACCACGTGATGTAAACACGGTTCTTTCTTAGGAGTAAATGAACCTATTATTTTATTCATGCAGATCCGGATCCACTGCAGACCGGCTGCAGGTCATGTAGAAGTAGATCCCACAGCATCCATACATTACCAATAATGAAAGAATGAGAGACTGGCCTTATTTGATCACAGGTTGAAGTAACGAACCAAGGTCAATACATTATACATTAAATATATAAAAACCAGCATAGTTGTTACTGACAAGACTTGTATCTGTGAAAACAGAATTTCTAAATGTGTTTTGAATCGTACTGTACCTTTTAGTTTAAGTTCACATACCAATAATTATTGCAACCGCTGAACATAGGGTACTTAATTGTAACACGAGCTCGAGCAGTCTCTGCGCTGGTGACATTATCACTACCTATAGTTATCCTGTTATTTATTTTCACGCTGAGGAGCGTGTGCTTGGTACATATCACGTCTCCAGATAAGAATATAATTATTTGATGTTGGAATTCTAATTATGGCCTGTGCCTTTGGTGAGTTATGTGAAGTAATTGTTAATATATATGAAATATATTGATTTTTCAAATCACTCTGGCTAATTGGTTTAATTAAATGTACATGCCCACTCAGTAGGCACAAAATGTTGTTTATATGAATTACATATGTGTATAAGTGTGCCACTATTCCACCAGTTCTAAAAATTACGAGTGCCCGCTATACAAATATAATTATTTAGTAATATTTATTTTACTGATAGTGACGCACGGTGGTATCAAGCTATTTCATATGCAAATGAGGCATGATATAATTTAATTATTTATACTAATTAAATGAGTTACCTGAAAACGTAATATTTTCGACAGATTATAAAGTGTGATGATTCCACATCAAAAAATAAATACAGATAATAAAGAGTAATGTCAGTTAAATAACATTTTAAGGAAACACGGTTATCTCCCCTGATATCAGTGTGGAAATTCATGTTTGGTATGCGAAGTATAATAATGCCAATTATATCGTCGGGAGATGGTTAATGGCTGTTTATTTTACCCTAACAATGTCATATCTTACGAACGGACGAAAAATAAATGCCTCCCTATACTATAACCTGGCACGTGGGCATGTACCTTTAATGTAAACACATACCAAAATATGCAGGTAACCAACTTATCTATAGGATATTTACAGGCGGCACTCGGAACCCCTCGCACCATTCCGTAAATCGAGAATAAGAGCATAATCAAAGGACTGAGCGTCCTGAAATTTTTAGAACACAATATGGCTCACATCCTACAGGATTCAGCATTTGGGGAACGGGGGGGGGGGGGGGGGTGTCCTATTTTCGAGCTTCACGGAGTGAAGCGAGTATGCTAGGGGGTCCGGGGCATGCACACCAGGACACATTTTGAAATCCAGATGTCCAGAAATGCACTTTCCTGTGTTTTACGGCATAAAATGCAGACTCCAACTGGTAGTAAACTATGATCTATGTAAACTCCGTGGCTGAACTGGGGGTTGCAACCCCGGACCCCCCCCCCCCCCCCCCCCCCCCTCCAGATCCACCCCTGGCCTATATGTTCCTCCGTTGAGGGTGAACTACTACATCACAGAAGTCATCCATCTTTTTAGCCCCGCTGAAGTAGCTATATACCAATAAAATGATCTGATGTACTACAACAATCATCACAAAACTTAGCCTGTTTATTTATAACAAGTAAAGGCCCTGAACGGCTCAGTATTACAATTTTCCGATTTTTTCAAACACAAAAAAACATGTTTGGCAATTGATTTAGTACACAAAACTAACATATACTGCCTAATAGATACATCTCAAGTCTTGAGATTTACATCTTAATCGCAATGTGAAGACAACAAAAACTTGTTTTGTGTACCACTCAGTGCAAAATGTCAATATTGACAATTTCATTTCCGTAACCCAACGGCTTCGGCTCGGAAGCGAGTCTATAAACTCCGGCTATCGGAATTCATCGGCCGCGAATCAGAGTTGAGAAGTTGACCCGAGCGTCTATCGGAAAATCGATCGGGCTTTGAAACACGCACCTGCTGTTTGTTTATCAACACATATTGATATTTTCATCGACTACAAACTCATTTTTGTACCAAAATGAATGCAAACAGTTTAAAAGTGTGTGTAAATAGAAACCCGTTGGATTTATGTGGGGAAAAACCCAATAAGAGGTCAAATTCGGCAACTTGAGCCGTATAGGGGCTTTAATGGTTTCAGACCTCCTTAGGAAATTGGGTCGTATATCAAAGTTCAGTCACTGTCTCAAGGATTTATATGTCCTTGTAAACTCAATATAAGTCTTATTTTGGAATATGGTTTTACCAAAACTTCTCGCAGACCGTCGCTAAAAATGGACAACATCTTTAGCTTATCCAATGGCGATGAATACTTGTCCGGAACGTTTTCATATTTTTTCAGAAAAACACGCATCGACTGGTCGTGCGAAACGTTCCGCATCGCTTTTATTCCGAGTCTTCAAACTACAATGTACTTGAAACGTTTTCCAATCTAGATTATGTATATATATAGTCTATGTCATCCACAAACACATACTGCGAAGAATTTCAGGACGTTAAGTCCTTTGATTTTTATCTGGGCTTGATTGTAGTGGAATTTTCGCCCTATTTTCTCCCAGGTCTCCGGGTCTGCGAAGTACAAACAAGTTCCGTCAAAAACGTCATCATGGCGGATGTTGAAGGAAAAGTATTGAAATGCAGAGACTATTTGAAAGCAGACCTTGGAGACAATAAGGTTCATTCTGAGCTCAGAAATTATTCCATACTTCTTCTCGAGCGATTTCGCGGTTGTTCTCAATTTCTTAAATCGCGGGCGTCTTGAAAAAGACAGCTATCCATGCTGTTTACAGTTTAGTTGCGGGAAGTAACTCTGCAGAATACTCCCGAGTCCCGTATCGTCCGCATCCAGAGTTACGTTATCTCCATAGGTTTCTCTACTTGCAGCCTGTGACGTCTGGTACGTACGGTCTGGGAGGGTCACAGGCTGCAACTAAGTTTTCTCGTGCAGAGTAGCGAAGTGCGAGCACCGTAACTCTGGGTATGGATTAGCTTAGAAAATCTCAGCTCTACGGATGTGTTTTACTATTTCATCTGTCTTTTATATTTTCTGTATCCGTGAGAGCTGAGACCCTTATAGTGTAAAATTTAGTCACAATAACAGCCCCATTTGTCCTGGTGTTTTGCTACGCAGTCTTGACGAGTGAGCAGTTTTAACACTTCACAGTCATGTTAAAAACATAGACCAATAGGCAATACTACTCCTTCTTCCCAGAACTGTTGTACAGTGGAACCAACTGCCCACTGACACCTGCCTGGCAGAGTCGCTGGATTCCTTTAAGGCTCAGGTCTTGAAGGTTCAGCACTCCAGACTCATTTAATTCTAAACCTTCTTCTTTTTCTTTCTCTCTCTATGCTTCCTTCTACCGTTCCTTGGCCTACTGCTCTATCTAGTCTTTTTCGTTTTTCCTCTCATTTTCCCCTAGCACTCAACTGGTGATAACACTCATGTGTGAGGGTATACCAGTATACCGGCAAAAGCAAAAGCAACTACACATTCTGGAAGTCGGACTTCGTCCATTTCGCGCACCTGCAGGCTATAATTATCTCGCCTGTCGAGGACTGCAGGGTGAAATCTGACCCGTTTCCTATATAATTTAATCGTTTTTGAACGCTTCAAACAACTAAATTGCAATCTCTGAATCAAATTTAAATGCAGATTTATAATGTTAAATGGTCATTAAATAATATTCTTATCACCATTTAATATTTTCGTAGTTCTAAATGTGAAATATTCTGGCATAAACATGATGTATTTTAGAGCAAAATGTATCGACTTACCCCCAAACATATCGGGTCGTTATATTCTGATTAATTCCTGAAAATGTATACATCAACATAAAGTTCAAACACTTGACTACGAGTGCACATAAGGAATTTGCCAAAATTGTTGTTTATGCAAGCCTTGGAGTCCATAGAAATAACCCACCCAAGTCACCTAATTGATCTTGAAACTTCTCATCAGGTTCGTGCCCTGCAACCTTTTGCACATTTGAGTGACATTCCTTGATCACTCTTACAATAAAGAAGTGTTGCTGCCTAGATGCATCAAATTTAAATATGGTGATGTCCAGATTCACCTAGAAATCAACATATATTACTTTTTATGCATAATTTGCAAACAGACCCTCACGATTAAGGATGTATGTAGAAAAATCACAAAATAGGTGGTAAATCACAATTGTATGTATATAACTGTAACTTAGAAAACCGTGGGAAACAACATGAAATACCTTTTTAAAATAATTTTCAATTAATACTATTCTTAGAATGTGCTTATACACTTATTTTCTATGGGGCAAGAATCAATGAGAAGGCATGAATCCATGAGAATTGGGGCTATACATAGTTTGACATTGGTTATCGTTTTATTAGCCAGGTTTTTTGAGAAAAAAATCCAGGCTATTGGATTGGCGAAAGCCGGCGTCCACAATCAATGTTAAGTTTTCGTGTTTGAGTCCATTTCTTTGTTACTGTACCACCTAGGACCACCAAACTTTCACAGCTTCATAATCAAAGGGGTGCCCACCCACATATTACTATCCAACATGTTACTTTTTTTTTAACTTGACCCATTTTTTCCGCGCAGTCGACTTAGCCATTTTCAATGTTAAGTTTTCGCGTTTACAATGTTAAGTTTTCGTGTTTAAGTCCATTTCTTTGTTACTGTACCACCTAGGACCACCAAACTTTCACAGCTTCATAATCAAGGGGTGCCCACCACATATTACTATCCAACATGTTACTTTTTTTTTAACTTCACCCATTTTTTCCGCGCAGTCGACTTAGCCATTTTCAATGTTAAGTTTTCGCGTTTACAATGTAAAGTTTTCGTGTTTAAGTACATTTCTTTGGTACTGTACCACCTAGGACGACCAAACTTTCACAGCTTCATAACCAAGGGGTGCCTACCACATAAAACTATCCAACATGTGACCATTTTTAGCCCGTTTTTTTTGAGAAAAAAATCCATGCTATTGGATTGGCGAAAGCCGAGCGGTCGGGCGGCGTCCACAATCAATGTTAAGTTTTCGTGTTTGAGTCCATTTCTTTGTTACTGTACCACCTAGGACCACCAAACTTTCACAGCTTCATAATCAAGGGGTGCCCACCACAAATCACTATCCAACATGTGACTTTTTTTTTTAATTTTTTTTAACTCACCCATTTTTTCCGCGCAGTCGACTTAGCCATTTTCAATGTTAAGTTTTCGCGTTTTCAATGTTAAGTTTTCGTGTTTAAGTCCATTTCTTTGGTACTGTACCACCTAGGACCACTAAACTTTCACAGCTTCATAATCAAGGGGTGCCCACCACATATCACTATCCAACATGTTACTTTTTTTTTAACTTGACCCATTTTTTCCGCGCAGTCGACTTAGCCATTTTCAATGTTAAGTTTTCGCGTTTATAATGTTAAGTTTTCGTGTTTACCGTAGGTCCATTTCTTTGGTACTGTACCACCTAGGACCACCAAACTTTCACAGCTTCATAACCAAGGGGTGCCTACCACATACAACTATCCAACATGTGACCATTTTTTTACCTTCACCTATTATTTCTACGTAATTGACTTAGCCATTTTCAACGTTACCTTTTTAACGTACGTCTGGTTAAATTCTTTGGTTAAAACTTTTTCACATGGGTGTTTATCATTGTCCATATTTTCATTCTAACCCCCAACCGTGCGCCCCTGTGCGCAATGTCAAGGTCAAATTACTTTGAATTTATTTGTTAAAGTTTTTTCCTATACTATATCTCTGCAACTGCTTCGCCCATATTACCTTGAAACTTCACAGGGTGTTTATCATCATCCATATTTTCATTCTACCCCCAACCGTGCGGCCCCTGTGCCCAATGTCAAGGTCAAATTACTTTGAATTTTTTTGTTAAAGTTTTTTTGTGTACTATATCTCTGCAACTGCTTCACCCATTACCTTGATACTTCACATGGGTGTTTATCATCATTGCCGCACCGGCTTGCAGAAAGAAAAGCGGCGAATAATCGTTCTGCATTTTGGCATACGTCCGTCCGTACGTCCGTGTGTCCGGTTAAATTTTTTTTGTTAAAGTTTTTCCATCTACTATATCTATTTTTTTAGTGTCCATGCCTCGCCCCCAGACGCGACATGCAGGCCACGGCCATCTAGTCTACAAAAAGTGGGTATAATTATGTTATCCAAGTGTCCATGCTTGGAAAAAACCTGGCCTTCGTGGCTTTGCCTCGTTTCTTGTTTTTTTTTGTTAACGTTTTTTCGTGTACTATATCTCTGCAACTGCTTCACCCATTACCTTGATACTTCACATGGGTGTTTATCATCATTGTCGCACCCGCTTGCGGAAAGCACGATATCGTCGGCATTTTGGCATACGTCCATCCGTACGTCCGTGTCCGGTTAAAGTTTTTTCGTTAAAGTTTTTCCATCTACTATATCTATTTTTTTAGTGTCCATGCCTCGCCCCAAGGTGCGACATGCAGGCCATCTAGTCTACAAAAAGTGGGTATAATTATGTTATCCAAGTGTCTATGCTTGGAAAAAACCTGGCCTTCGTGGCTTTGCCTCGTTTCTTGTTCTATTCAATTCTATATACGGTACAGAGTTTGTGTACACTACTCCTCCGAAACCGTTCAGTCGATCGATCTGAAACTATACACACGTCTTCTACACATATTGGAGATGTGCACCTTGGTGTTTTTATGCCGAAAAAATATTTTTTAATAAAAGTATCACCTTTTTAACTTAGCCATTTTTTCTACATTTTTCTATACAATTCTATATACGGTACAGAGTTTGTGTACACAACTCCTCCGAAACCGTTCAGTCGATCGATCTGAAACTATACACACATCTTCTACACATATTGAAGATGTGCACCTTGGTGTTTTTATGCCGAAAACATATTTTTTAAAAAAGATATCACCTTTTTAACTTAGCCATTTTTTGTCCCGCCTGCTTTAGCAGAAGCGGGACATAGGCATAGCTTTTCCATCGTCGGCGTCGTCATCGGCGGCGGCGGCAACATTTCACGTTAAGTTTTTGCGTTTAGGTCAGTTTCCAGAAAACTATAACACCTACGACCTCCATACTTGGTATACATCAACACTGTGGTGTAACCATCTCACACAGAGGGAGCCCATGTGACCTTGACCTAGTTTTCATGGTTGATTGACCTACTTTTCACATGCATTCAACGTTAAGTTTTTGCGTTTAGCTCTGTTTCTAAAACTTAACGCTCAGGTTAATTCATTGTAACTTCTGTTTCCCTCAATGGAATGCTTTAATATTCCATACATGCATTTGTAACAACATCCCGCATCATTCTCCAGAAAGCCCATGGTGCCCGCTAACCCCAAAGGTCAGGTCGCCTGACTTAGAAATTTCCGTGTGTTTGGAAAAGTTAACGCTCAGTTTATGCTTTAATATTCCATACATGCATTTGTAACAACATCCGGCATCATTCTACAGAAAGCCCATGGTGCCCGCAAACCCCAAAGGTCAAGGTCACTGACTTAGAAATTTCCGTGTTTGGAAAAGTTAAGGCTCAGTTTATGCTTTAATATTCGTTTGGAAAAGTTAACGCTCAGTTTATGCTTTAATATTCCATACATGCATTTGTAACAACATCCCGCATCACTCTACAGAAAGCCCATGATGCCCGCTAACGCCAAAGGTCAAGGTCACTGACTTAGAACTTTCCGTGTTTGGAAAAGTTAACGCTCAGTTTATGCTTTAATATGCCATATATGCATTTGTAACAACATCCCGCATCATTCTACGGAAAGCCCATGGTGCCCGCTAACCCCAAAGGTCAAGGTCACTGAATTAGAAATTTCCATGTTTGGAAAAGTCAACGCTCAGTTTATGCTTTAATATTCCATACATGCATTTGTAACAAAATCCTGCATCATTCTACAGAAAGCCTATGGTGCCCGCAAACCCCAAAGGTCAAGGTCGCTGAATTAGAAATTTCCATGTTTGGAAAAGTTAACGCTCAGTTTATGCTTTAATATTCCAACATCCCGCATCATTCTACATAAAGCCCATGATGCCCTCTAATGCCAAAGGTCAAGGTCACTGACTTGGAGAAATTTTCGTGTTTGGAAAAGTTAACGCTCAGTTTATGCTTTAATATTCCATACATGCATTTGTAACAACATCCCGCATCATTCTACAGAAAGCCCATGATGCCCTCTAACGCCAAAGGTCAAGGTCACTGACTTAGAGAAATTTTCGTGTTTGGAAAAGTTAACGCTCAGTTTATGCTTTAATATTCCATACATGCATTTGTAACAACATCCCGCATCATTCTACAGAAAGCCTATGATGCCCGCTAACTCCAAAGGTCAAGGTCACTGACTTAGAACTTTCCGTGTTTGGAAAAGTTAATGCTCAGTTTATGCTTTAATATTCCATACATGAATTTGTAACAACATCCTGCATCATTCTACAGAAAGCCCATGGTGCCCGCTAACCCCAAAGGTCAAGGTCACTGACTTAGAAATTTCCGTGTTTGGAAAAGTTAACGCTCAGTTTATGCTTTGATATTCCATACATGCATTTGTAACAACATCCCGCATCATTCTACAGAAAGCCCATGTTGCCCGCTAACCCAAAAGGTCAAGGTCACTGACTTAGAAATTTCCGTGTTTGGAAAAGTTAACGCTCAATTTATGTATGCTTTAATATTCCATACATGCATTTGTAACAACATCCCGCATCATTCTACAGAAAGCCCATGGTGCCCGCAAACCGCAAAGGTCAAGGTCGCTGACTTAGAAATGTCCGTGTTTGGAAAAGTTAACGCTCAGTTTATGCTTTAATATTCCATACATGCATTTGTAACAACATCCCGCATCATTCTACAGAAAGCCCATGATGCCCTCTAACGCCAAAGGTCAAGGTCACTGGCTTAGAGAAATGTTCGTGTTTGGATAAGTTAGCGCTCAGTTTATGCTTTAATATTCCATACATGCATTTGTAACAACATCCCGCATCATTCTGCAGAAAGCCCATGGTGCCCGCTAACCCCAAAGGTGAAGGTCACTGACTTAGAAATTTCCGTGTTTGCAAAAGTTAACGCTCAGTTTATGCTTTAATATTCCATACATGCATTTGTAACAACATCCCGCATCATTCTACAGAAATCCCATGGTGCCTGCTAACCCCAAAGGTCAAGGTCACTGAATTAGAAATTTGCGTGTTTGCAAAAGTTAACGCTCAGTTTATGCTTTAATATTCCATACATGCTTTTGTAACACCATCCCGCATCATTCTACAGAAAGCCCATCATGGGCCATGGTGCCCGCAAACACCAAAGGTCAAGGTCGCTGACTTCCGTGTTTGGAAAAGTTAACGCTCAGTTTATGTTTTAATATGCCATATATGCATTTGTAACAACATCCCGCATCATTCTACAGAAAGCCCATGGTGCCCGCTAACCCCAAAGGTCAAGGTCACTGAATTAGAAATTTCCATGTTTGGAAAAGTCAACGCTCAGTTTATGCTTTAATATTCCATATATGCATTTGTAACAACATCCCGCATCATTCTACAAAAAGCCCATGGTGCCCGCAAACCCCAAAGGTCAAGGTCGCTCACTTAGAAATTTCCGTGTTTGGAAAAGTTAGCGCTCAGTTTATGCTTTAATATTCCATACATGCTTTTGTAACACCATCCCGCATCATTCTACAGAAAGCCCATCATGGGCCATGGTGCCCGCAAACACCAAAGGTCAAGGTCGCTGACTTCCGTGTTTGGAAAAGTTAACGCTCAGTTTATGTTTTAATATGCCATATATGCATTTGTAACAACATCCCGCATCATTCTACAGAAAGCCCATGGTGCCCCCCCCCCCCCCCCCCCCCCCCCCCCCCCCCCCCCCCCCCCCCCCCCTCGCTAACCCCAAAGGTCAAGGTCACTGAATTAGAAATTTCCATGTTTGGAAAAGTCAACGCTCAGTTTATGCTTTAATATTCCATATATGCATTTGTAACAACATCCCGCATCATTCTACAAAAAGCCCATGGTGCCCGCAAACCCCAAAGGTCAAGGTCGCTCACTTAGAAATTTCCTTTCCGTGTTTGGGGAAAAGTTAGCGCTCAGTTTATGCTTTAATATTCCATACATGCATTTGTAACTAACACTCCCGCATCATTCTACAGAAAGCCCATGATGCCCGCTAACGCCAAAGGTCAAGGTCGCTGACTTAGAAATTTCCGTGTTTGGAAAAGTTAGCGCTCAATTTATGTATGCTTTAATATTCCATACATCATAACAACATCCCGCATTATTCTACAGAAAGCCCATGGTGCCCGCTAACCCCAAAGGTCAAGGTCACTGAATTAGAAATTTCCATGTTTGGAAAAGTCAACGCTCAGTTTATGCTTTAATATTCCATATATGCATTTGTAACAACATCCCGCATCATTCTACAGAAAGCCCATGTTGCTCACTAACCCCAAGGTTATTACAAGCTCCATATATACTATCAAACTGCGCCAGGCGGGACATTTTGCTCCGCGGAGCTCTTGTTCTACATTATTGTATCCAATTCCCTATCATTTCTACTTTACACTCTACTTTTCTATCTCTGCCTAAATTAGTATACATCTTTAGCACAAAGAGATGAAGAAATAATGCTATAGACTTTCAAAATTCTCATTAATGTTTCTTGCCTTGGTGACAGCTTCACATTTCTGAATCTTTGCTGTCTGGCCGATATTCGACGGGCGTATTTTGTGACTTGCGGCACTCTGTTTTGCATATATTATTCAGACAATGTGACTTTAAAACACCATTATGCCATAAACTGTATATGCTGAAATATTACAGTTGATTTGTTTTTAAAAATAACTGAGTAGCATACAAACCAATCAAATTTAACCCTATCTCGAAACTAGGCCATTCCATGTTTACTGCAGCAGCCACAATATACAGCTGTCAAAGCTGTCAACAGTTTTAAAGGTACATGCCCACTCAGAAGGCACAAAATGTTCTTTATATGAATTAAATAAGTGTTTAATTGTGTCACTATTCCACCGGTTCTAAAAATTGCAAGTGCCCGCCATACAGATATAATCATTTAGTAATATTAATTTTACTGATAGTGACGTGCGGTGGTATCAGGCTATTTTCATATGCAAATGAGGCATGGTATTTTTGTATTATTTATACTAATTAAATGCGTCACATGAAAAAATAATATGTTCGACATATAAAGAATGATCATTGCACATCAAAAAATAAATACAGAAAATAAATAGTAATGTCCCTTAATGTTTTAAGGAAACACGGTTATCGCCACTGATATCAGTGTGAAAATTTATGTCTGATATAAAATGTGTAATAATCAATATCTGGGGTAATGGTGAATGACTGTTACCCCATCAAAAACGGCTGTACAATTTGTGCAATCAAGCGCGCTATATATGTACGTTATATCCGGTGGTGTTCCGAAACACATTGTCTTCCATTTCACATTGATTGACGATATTACAATGGTGTCGGCTAATTCTGCGCACCTAAGGCATTTCAAACAAATTTGCCCCGTGCAGGCACCGGGGCGGGATCAACTGATCCTGAGAATAGTGCTGCAGTAGCCATTGCTTGTCGTAAAAGGCGACTAAACTGGCTTAACGATTGGGTTCATACTTTCCGGAACCCACTATACCGGATTTGGCCCTCATGTACATTTTTGGCTTTCTTGTATGTGAGAGTTGAGTCGGGCTATGCCCCATATATAAAAGTATAAGATTAGCGCTAATCCTATTACTTTTAGGGGATGGGTTAAATGATGCTGGTGTGGCGAGGGCCTGGCACCAGATCAGGTTGTTCTAATTTCAGGACTGAATATATATTTTGATTGTAAATATTGAGTTCTGAAGTTGGGATTTACCCCCCTTGGACAGGTGGATATGGGACTCGACCCCGTTGACCCGTCTGCGTGTAGACTCCCTGAGGCTTGTACCTCTATGTCAGAAAAGCGGACGTTAAACCCTATTCACTCACTCACTCACTCAAACAAATTTAAATGTCATTAACATGCCCATATTCAGTCAAAATTCGCTGAATATTCAACGCAGTTCAAAGAAGTCTGTGCAGGTAAAATGCAGGGTTGGCAATTTCCCGGGAAATAAGAGCATTTCCCAGGACGGCGGGAAATACCGGGAAATACCGGGAAATACCGGGAAATATGAATCTTGGTGGTCTTTTTCATTCCAAAATGTCAAGATGAGTCTCTATATTCCCTATATCTACTATGGTTTATATCTGTGTAGACTGATAAGCCTATAGGTAAAACATTCTGCAATAAAAAAAGAAATAATAAGTTTAATTAGAGAAAAAAAACCATCATTATTTTCTAGACAATTTTCTTCCCTATATACAAGTCTATGTAGTATTTGCCAACTGTCTATTTTATTGTATATGAGAACACCCCTCATTACTATAGTAACCTGCCACTAATAAAAGCTGCTTTTGAAATTTTCAGAAAATCCCTCTTGATAACAGGGATAATCCATGTACAGTGTAAGTGTAATTATTTTACAACTTGACATGACCATATACAGACCACCTGGGTTCTGATTATACAGTATGACACAACACGTGTGAGAGAAGGCTGACAATTAACAGCCTGTTGTCATAGTCTGATATGGTTTATTATACCCACTTTTTTTGTAAAAAAAAACGGGTATATTGTTTTCGTCACGGGTGTCCGTCCGTCCGTACGTCCGTACGTCCGTCCGTACGTCCGTCCCGTTTCTTGTAACTCGAAAAACTTTTTCACCTTCATACCTACGCGCCTGATATTTGGTATGTAGCTTCGTTATCATGTGCAGATGCGCAAAGTGAATTTGGATTTTTGATCCGACCCTCCATCATGGATTATCTCCCCCTTTCGGACTCAGAATTTCCCATTTTTTCCTCGTAACTCGAAAAACTTTTTCACCTTCATACCTACGCGCCTGATATTTGGTATGTACCTTCGTTATCATGTGCAGATGCGCAAAGTGAATTTGGATTTTTCATCCGACCCTCCATCATGGATTATCTCCCCCTTTCGGACTCACAATTTCCCATTTTTTCCTCGTAACTCGAAAAACTTTTTCACCTTCATACCTACGCGCCTGATATTTGGTAGTAGCTTCGTTATCATGTGCAGATGCGCAAAGTGAATTTGGATTTTTCATCCGACCCTCCATCATGGATTATCTCCCCCTTTCGGACTCAGAATTTCCCATTTTCTCCTCGTAACTCGAAAAACTTTTTCACCTTCATACCTACGCGCCTGATATTTGGTATGTACCTTCGTTATCATGTGCAGATGCGCAAAGTGAATTTGGATTTTTCATCCGACCCTCCATCATGGATTATCTCCCCCTTTCGGACTCAGAATTTCCCATTTTTTCCTCGTAACTCGAAAAACTTTTTCACCTTCATACCTACGCGCCTGATATTTGGTATGTAGCTTCGTTATCATGTGCAGATGCGCAAAGTGAATTTGGATTTTTCATCCGACCCTCCATCATGGATTATCTCCCCCTTTCGGACTCACAATTTCCCATTTTCTCCTCGTAACTCGAAAAACTTTTTCACCTTCATACCTACGCGCCTGATATTTAGTATGTACCTTCGTTATGTGCAGATGCGCAAAGTGAATTCCCATTTTTGATCCGACCCTCCATCATCGATTACCTCCCCCTTTCCGACTCAGAATTTCCCATTTTTTCCTTTTTCCTTGTAACTCGAAAAACTTTTTCACCTTCATACCTACGCGCCTCATATTTGCTATGTAGCTTCGTTATCATGTGCACATGCGCAAAGTGAATTCGGATTTTTTATCCGACCCTCCATCATGGATTACTTCCCCCTTTCGGACTTAGCATTTGGGGAAAGTGGGTATATTGCGAGGCGCGCCATCGACTTTTTCTAGTTAAAGTATATTAAAGTCTCATCAATGTACATGCAAATAAGTAGACATTAGCAGAGCTGCCAACTGTTACGATTTTTCCGTATTTGTTCCGGAAAATACGTTAGAAATACGGAAGTACGGATAACAATTAAAAAGTACGATTTTTAAAAAAAATCAGCGCGGGAATATCTGGAAATAATAATTTCGTTTCACAATTCTGCCAATAAATCCTATTTTTTTATTTACCCGTAATCATACTCGACGAGGCGCTTACCATTTCGATTCTTGTTGTGAATTAATAGTAGTTTCAAGCGCTCAGTGATATTGATTTATTCAACACGTAAATTCATAAAATGTCTGCTCTAAAGCGTGCAGCCAACGAATTTGGGTATTTTTTATCGAAAGAAGTTAGGAGAACACATCTGTTCATCAATGATTACAACGAGACATGGACCAATTTGGTCCTGTTAAAGCGCGGTGATGAATTTGCGTCTTGCAAGCAGTTTAATTGTGATTTTTCGGTTGGTCATGCCTGGTGGCCGAAACGAGGGCCAAGGCTCTAAAACAGTTAATTTATGCATATAAGTGAGTACTGATTTGTGTTCCGGAAAACATATGTGGTGTTCCGGAAAATAGCCCCCTTTTCTCTCCATGTTCCTCATGTGACCGACATGGGGTTGGCAGCTCTGCATTAGTAGGCTTATGGCTAATTTTAACGATTTTAGGTACTGTATCTCATACGTACCATCGTGGCCCATAGTCTTCACGTTAAATAAATGTCATAATAATAATGCAAATAAGTAATACAAATGCAAAGCATAAAACAACAGTACATTGTCAGTCATATAAGACTTGTAAGAGACTATGTGTATGCACATCATGCATGCTAAGATCATTTATTCTCATTTCTTGATACTGAATATTAGTGTGGGAGAAGGTTTACAATTAACAGCCTGTTGTCTAAACATAGTCTGATCATGATGAAGTTATCATTGTGAATTGTATTTAGCAGACACTCAGATGCTTCCGAAAAAATGAAGAAGTAATTTACAAAAAAATAATACAACCAAAATATAAATGTCATGATTGCCAAATATTCCACCTGATGAGTACCCCTAGTTGGGAATGAAACAGATCTATACGTTGTAATTAACCCCTATATCTAATTATTAAGTTGTTGATTGTTTAATTAACTATTACTGAGCTTAAAACTTAATTTAATTTAAATAACTTTAATTATCAAATAATAACATCAAAATTCATATTTCCCGGTATTTCCCGGTATTTCCCACTTTGGGGAGTATTTCCCGGGACGGGAAATCCCGCCGGGAATTCCCACCCCCGGTGACTAAAATGTCATAACGTTCTGATGTCGGTAAGTGACGTAAATTGTGTGATGTATGACATCACATGTGTGTTTGCAACGTCACATTTTTTTCTGCTAATGCTGCGCATCTGGTAGTGTAAACAAAAATGGTGAACAGCATACTGGATCAGCACACAGGTGGAAGACTCGGACCTATGATGCCTATTAAAAAATCCCATTACCCCACCCACTTGGTCTCGTACATTACCATCTTCTATTTATAGAAAAGTGGGTAAGAATATGGCTATTATAGAAAGAGCCCTCTCTTTTCCGATTCGCACAAACACAATCACAATAAACATCGATTAAATGTATAAAATATGTCTCAGGCAATCGATAAAGGTATTAGGTGTGTGAATATAATCACTTCAAATCGCTGTTTCAAGCATTTATTGAGTTATTCGCGTTTTGATTACCCCATCCAAAGCGAAAGTTGCGTGTACAAAAGAATCTCACACAGAATCGGAGGCCGTCCGGCGTGGATTATCGGTCATATTTGGCTGATAGCTGATCGCCAGCTCAAACTAATGACTTGCACCATGACCATATACATTAGAAACTCCAACCATACAACGTTCGTCCAATTCTGATGCCCCGTGCAGGCACCGGGGCGGGATCAACTGATCCTGAGAATAGTGCTGCAGTAGCCATTGCTTGTCGTAAAAGGCGACTAAACTGGCTTAACGATTGGGTTCATACTTTCCGGAACCCACTATACCGGATTTGGCCCTCATGTACATTTTTGGCTTTCTTGTATGTGAGAGTTGAGTCGGGCTATGTCCCATATATAAAAGTAAGATTAGCGCTAATCCTATTACTTTTAGGGGATGGGATAAATGATGCTGGTGTGGCGAGGGCCTGGCACCAGATCAGGTTGTTCTAATTTCAGGACTGAATATATAGTTTGATTGTAAATATTGAGTTCTGAAGTTGGGATTTACCCCCCTTGGACAGGTGGATATGGGACTCGACCCCGTTGACCCGTCTGCGTGTAGACTCCCTGAGGCTTGTACCTCTATGTCAGAAAAGCGGACGTTAAACCCTATTCACTCACTCACTCACTCGTCCAATTCTGATCGTTCACCGATCTAAAAAACATTTTTTTGTCTAATTTCGTTCATTATCTGGAACCGGGTCAATGCACCATCTTCCATAATACAACGGGAAGCGTCTATGTAAAGAACATCTCTGATTGGCTAAATCTAAACTGTGATGACGTCATTCAACCTATTTCGGGATTCCGGAAGACATAATCTGATGTACTCGAATCATGAATGAAAGTAGAAAAAGTGTGTTTTTTAGATCGGTGAACGATCACAATTGGACGAACTTTGTATGGTTGGAGTTGCTAATGTATATGGTCATGGTGCACGACTTTAGTTTGAGCTGGCGATCAGTTATTGGTAAAATATGACCGATAATCCACGCCGGACGGCCTCCGATTCTGTGTGAGATTCTTTCGTACACGCAAATTTCGCTTTGGATGGGGTATACAAAATGCGAATAACTGAATAAATGCTGGAAACAGCGATTTGAAGTGAATTTATTCACACATCTAATACCTTTATCGATTGCCAGAAACAGAAGTCATACATTTAATCGATGTTTATTGTGTTTGTGCGAGCCAGAAAAGAGAGGGCTCTTTCTATAATAGCCATATTTATACTCACCTTTATAAATAGAATATGGTACTGTACGAGACCAAGTGGGTGGGGTAATGGGATATTTTTTTGTGTCGTTGGTCCGAGTCTTCCACCTGTGGATCAGCATAGCAAAATTGGTAATAGCAGAACTATCCAGTGACACCATGACAGGTTAGTGTCTTAGTTGAACATTTAATTTAGTAAATAAGACAGCTGTCCCATCAGCAGGGTCTGAGGGTTTTACACATTTTGACTACGTTCTGAATAACTTTTTACCAAATTATCAGAATGTGATAAAATTGTGCCACGTAGTAGCTTGTTTATTCCAAAATCCACATATTTTATTATGACGTATACATGTCTAACTTAGACGTGAAATGCGCAGAAGCCGATGCGCAGAAGCCGATGCACAGAATTAGCCGAAATGACAGTGTGGAGAATATTCCATCTTATATTTTGAACAGCGGGAAATAATACACTCGTGTACGTCGGCTTCCACGTTAACAATGAGTAGGCGAAGCGAACAAGTTCTTTACGCAGAAGCCGATGTACACGAGTGTATTATTTCAAGCTATTCAAATATGTACAATGGAATATCATATTTATTACACTTCCATAGCGGATATATATGCACATTTAGTCTATTTTTGAGATTACAATCAATGAATTATGATGTGCGCCTGAATGACATGTTTCCCGCTGAGTGACGTTAATGTAAACTGTTTGAAATCCAAATTACGCAGCTGTTTCTATGAACTAGATATATTTGAGTGCAAGTTTGGAATGTGTTCACTCAAATAACAGTGTAGATTAGTCGAGATCCTCTTCAAGTTTTTAAATAACTTTATTTTGACTGTAATAAAGATTAAGCATTTTGCATGGTAGATCGTGGTTTCCAAGAAAACACGCGAGCAATTACGGGTGTTCTCTTCACTGTGTATTATTTGTAAGGAGTTGATTATGGGTTTTCTGTCACAGCAAAACCTGTGCAAATAATTTTCAATAGTGTAATAAATTAATTTCAGGGTCATAGGTTTTGAGGTCAGCCAATTTACACAACCAGTTTCACAACTAATATCAGAACGTCGTCCGAAACGTCCATGTTCTGAAATGTCTGTGGTCCAAAGCTTCGTCAGTTCGTCTAAACTGTAAATAGTTGCGGGAAGTACTGTCATTTCGGCTAATTCTGTGCATTGGCTAATGTGCAATTCACGTCAAATTGCGTACGTCATAATAAAATAGTGGATTTCGGAATAAACAAGCTGATTAATTGCTACACTGTGGCACAATTTTATCACATTCCGATAGTTTGGTAAAAAGTTACTCAAAATATAGTCAAAATGTGTAAAATCCTCAGACCCTGCTGATGGAATAGCTGTCTTACTTACTAAATTAATTGTTCAACTAAGAAACTAACCTATACTTTGAGGGAGAAATTTTCAATTTAAGGATAAATTTATTAATTTTTAGCTCGACTATTCGAAGAATAAGTAGAGCTTATGTTGTCACACCGGCGTCACCGTCACGCCTTGGTTAAGGTTTTTAGTCAACCTTGTTGTCGCGCCTGCTTTAGCAGAGGCGCGACTATAGTCGTCGTATTTTCCGTCGTCCGTTTTTTTTGTAAGGCAAATGCGTTAAAGTTATTGTTTTTTCACAATATCTCTTTAACCCCTTGCCAGACATTGATAATATTTCACATCAATGTTTGTCTAGGGATGATGCTTCATTACGCACACCCCCACATCCAAATTATCAAGGTCAAGGTCATTTATTTACTTGTAATGTTCACCGGTTTTGTAACAGAAATACGTTAAAGTTATTGTTTTTTCACAATATCTCTTTAACCCCTTGCCAGACTTTGATAATATTTCACATCAATGTTTGTCTACGGATGATGCTTCATTACGCACACCCCCACATCCAAATTCTCAAGGTCAAGGTCATTTATTTACTTGTAATGTTCACCGGTTTTGTAACAGAAATGCGTTAAAGTTATTGTTTTTTCACAATATCTCTTTAACCCCTTAT
This sequence comes from Conchocele bisecta, assembly GCA_029237695.1. NCBI lineage: Eukaryota > Metazoa > Mollusca > Bivalvia > Lucinida > Thyasiridae > Conchocele > Conchocele bisecta. Next base: position 32,018,801 of record CM055266.1, read on the forward strand.
ATCTCTTTAACCCCTTGCCAGACAGTGATAATATTTCATATCAATGTTTGTCTAGGGATGATGCTTCATTACGCACACACCCACATCCAAATTTTGAAGGTCAAGGTCATTTATTTCCTTGTAATGTTCACCGGTTTTGTAACAGAAATGCGTGTTAAAGTTATTGTTTTTTCACAATATCTCTTTAACCCCTTGCCAGACATTGATAATATTTCATATCAATGTTTGTCTAGGGATGATGCTTCATTACGCACACCCCCACATCCAAAGTCTGAAGGTCAAGGTCATTTATTTACTTGTAATGTTCACCGGATTTGTAACAGAAATGCGTTAAAGTTATTGTTTTTTCACAATATCTCTTTAACCCCTTTCCAGACATTGATAATATTTCACATCAATGTTTGTCTACGGATGATGCTTCATTACACACACCCCCATATCCAAATTCTCAAGGTCAAGGTAATTTATTTACTTGTAATGTTCACGGTCAAATGCCTCGGTAGGCGCGACACCGCTTCCGTGGCGGAATTCTTGTATATGGAATACTACTGGCCCTACACCCACCATACTTGGACAACTTCATCTCCTAGTGATGTACATCAATAACCCCTGATCTATATTTGACCTTGACCTACATTTCCTCTTGAATTACTTAGTTAATTCCCCTTGGTTAAGGTTTTTAGTCAACCTTGGTTAAGGTTTTTAGTCAAGCTTGTACATGGAATACTATTGTGCATACAGACACCATACTTGGACAACCTTTTCTCATAGGGATGTACATCAATAACCCCTGGTCTATATTTGACCTTGACCTACATTTCCTCTTCAATTACTTAGTTAATTCCCCTTGGTTAAGGTTTTTAGTCAAGCTTGTATATGGAATACTCCTGGCCCTACACCCACCATACTTGGACAACTTCATCTCCTAGTGGCCCCGTGCAAGCACCGGGGCGGGATCAACTGATCCTGAGAATAATGCTGCAGTAGCCATTGCTTGTCGTAAAAGGCGACTAAACTGGCTTAACGATTGTGTTCATACTTTCCGGAACCCACTATACCGGATTTGGCCCTCATGTACATTTTTGGCTTTCTTGTATGTGAGAGTTGAGTCGGGCTATGCCCCATATATAAAAGTAAGATTAGTGCTAATCCTATTTCTTTTAGGGGATGGGATAAATGATGCTGGTGTGGCGAGGGCCTGGCACCAGATCAGGTTGTTCTAATTTTAGGACTGAATATATATTTTGATTGTAAATATTGAGTTCTGAAGTTGGGATTTACCCCCCTCGGACAGGTGAATACGGGACACGACCCTGTTGACCCGTCTGCGTGTAGACTCCCTGAGGCCTGTACCTCTATGTCAGAAAAGCGGACGTTAAACCCTATTCACTCACTCACTCACTCACTCATCTCCTAGGGATGTACATCAGTAACCCCTGATCTATATTTGACCTTGACCTACATTTCCTCTTGAATTACTTCGTTAATTCTCTTTGGCTAAGATTTTTAGTCAACCTTGTAGATGGAATACTCCTGGCCCTACACCAACCATACTTGGACAACTTCATCTCCTAGTGATGTACATCAACAACCCCTGACCTATATTTCACCTTGACCTACATTTAACCTTGAATTAATTAGTTAATCCCCCTTGGTTTTTAGTCAACCTTGGTTAAGGTTTTTAGTCAAGCTTGTATATGGAATACTATTGTGCATACAGACACCATACTTGGATAACTTTTTCTCATAGGGATGTACATCAATAACCCTGACCTATATTTTACCTTCACCTACATTTAACCTTGAATTACTTGGTTAATGTTTATAGTCAAGCTTGTATATGGAATACTCCTGGGCCTACATCAACCATACTTGGACAACTTCATCTCCTAGTGATGTACATCAATAATCCCTGACCTATATTTGACCTTGACCTACTTTTATCCTTGGATTACTTAGTTATTTCCACTTGGTTAAGGTTTTTAGTCAAGCTTGTATATGGAATACTCCTGGGCCTACAGCAACCATACTTGGAAAAAGTTCATCTCCTAGTGATGTACATCAATAACCCCTGACCTATATATGTCATTGACCTACATTTAACCTTGAATTACTTACTTAATTTCCCTTGGTTAAGTTTTTTTGTCAACCTTGGTTAAGGTTTTTATGCAGGCCGCAGCCACCTTGTTTGTCAAGCTATGTGTACATCGACAACCCTCGTAGTCGAGCTATGCTGTTCTCCTACAGCTCTTGTTATTATACTGAATTTATTTAATTATCACAGCCAATTTGGCTGTGATAATGTAATACATTCAGTATAATAATTTTGCATACTTTTAATCATCAAGTATATGCAGTCATTAGTTCTATATGATATAATGATTTTCTGGAAAAAGTTAATGAATATACTTTGCTAGATAAGTATACATGTACTTTGCAATTTTGATGAAATCGGCTACTGATGCGCAGTATGAAATGTGGTGTTGCAAACACGCGTGTGATGTCATACATCACACAATTTACGTCACTTACTGACGTCAGACATTATGACATTTTACCTGCACAGACTTCTTTGAACTTCGTTGAATATTCAGGTAATTTTGACTGAATATTCGAATGTAAATGACATTTAAATTTGCTTGAAAACCTTAGGTGCGCAGAAATAGCCGACACCGTTGTATAACCACACATAGCTCCAAATAAATATTTGAGTGATTGCATTTTTGACTCCTCAAAACGAAACGCGTGGCCATTCTGGAAATCGGCGTGACGTATCTGTAGTCACGTGACCTGAAATGTTTGGGGGTCACTCGATACAGTTTGTTCTAAAATACAAGAGTTTCATGCTAGAATGTTTTACATTTACAACTACGAAAATACTGAATGGTCATAAGAATATTTTAAAATGATTATTTAACATTATGAATCTGCATTTCAATTTGATTTAGCGATTGGAATTTGGTTGTTTGAAGCGTTCAAAAATGATTAAATTATATAGAAAAACAGGAAAAAAATTCCCTTGTGCTCTTAAGAAAATGAGGCGATTATGGTATGCAGGTGTGCGAAATTGACGAAGTTCGACTTCCAGAATGTTCATTCGTAAAGCAAGGGATGTAAATGAAATCATACATAAACAAATGGCGTATGTTCAAAAGCAAATATTTTAAATCAAGTATTCTTGTGACTGTTAATAAGAAATATGAGTAATATTTTTGTAACACATATAAATAAAATATTTTTGTTCAAATGTATTGCAAAAACTCTGACCACGTGTTAAAAAATATCCGCAGACTACCAGTTTTCGTCCACCACCAGTTTTCGTCCACTTAGGCAAAAAATAGTATAAAATAAAATGTTTTTATGTCCCACCACGATCGTGGAGCTTGATCGTTGATATGCAGCTTTCTTATGATGAGTAGACGCGCAGAGTTTATGAGGGCCCTATAGGTTTCGTCCTGTCTGTTTGTCTGTCCATTTATTTTTTGAAAGTATTTGTAAGAGTTTCCCGAATCACCTATAATTTCTGTTTGCCTTCAGATAATATCTTCATATTGCACACATGCATTACTTAGTAACTATACATCATTCCACATTCATAAAATTACTCTACATTTTGGGTCTGTATTATTGCTATATTAAATATATAGACAGTCTGTCTTAAAATGATCTGAAACTGAAGAAAATATGCTTTTAAAGATGATATAACAATTAAGAATCCATCTAATGACATTTTAGTGTATTTTTACTATTCCCAAAGCATGGTGTCATTAAGATACGTCATTGTGTGCCCAATTATGGGTGTTTAGTATGTTTTTATTGTTTGTCTATGATTATTAGCATTTTTTAAGGCCCTCGCACTTGACAAATTGTTTCTGTATAATATTTTGACAAAGTGTGACACAGAAAATGTGTTACTCAATTCAATTCTCTCGTGCACAGCGTTTGCACTATTTGCTGTTAAGTACATCTGGTGAAGCCAAACTTTTTTTCTAATACCACGAATATGATAAATTGAAATCAATCTTAAAACGAGACATGATATTACCCCATGTTATTTTCATAATGATTAAAGCAGGCAACCCATGGAAACCCATTGTTACTCTATTTCCTTCCGATTCAAATTTCTCTGCAGAATATTCTGACTAACTATACAAGTAATACTGCTAAATTTGGTATTGACGGACTCGTAGTTTTAACGGCTGGAACATGGTCATCATTAAAAGGAAGAAACCACAGTGATGAAAAATAAGATTTATCCGAGACCTCATGGGTGCCGCCATTAATTCAGTGTATACAATTGACCACATGATCCCATACCCTGGTATGGCCTATGTCCATCATGTCACATGTGCAATAATATCGATCGGGGTAAGAACCCTATTCAAAGTGGGGTTTGTCTGACCAAGTTCAAGGTCACCCCCGGCAAAAAATAAGTAGTTTATTGCACAATATTAATCTTTCCGCAAAATAACTCCAATACTATATGACCGATGTCCACCAAACTTCAAAATTGAATGTGCATTCATATCGACCCCCTTGCACCCTACTGGCTACGCCACTGCAATGAGATTTTTTACTTGAGTTATTGTTTATTTGCAGCTGCTGTATGTGATCAAGAAACTGTCACAGCTGGACGTCACTATAGATATACTGCAGGTAATTGTCACAGTTAGACATCACTACCGTCTTTTCACGTTTTTCTGCCTACGAACTTTTGGCTATTAAACATATTAAATCTAAAAAATATTTAAATGTAAGTACTTTTTCATCAATAACAAAAAAGTCACCCTCCCCAAATTTGTTTGTTTGATGAAATTCCATCAAATATTGATTTTATAGTGAAAAAACAATTTTCCTATGGGAATTTAACATGGGAGGAAAAGCGGAGGAAGCGCTGGGGAAGGAGTAAAAAAAAACGAAGCATTTTGGAAGTTGACTCCGAAACCTGGCTATATAGCTTGGAAATGATGTAAGAAAACAAGTTAGATTTTGAAAATTGGTCCACAAATAAACAATTATTAAAAATAAAAATATTGTTAGCACCCATGTTAAATTCCCATAGGAAAATAGTTTTTTCGCAATAAAATCAATATTTGACGGGATTTCATCAAATAATTTTTTTTGGGGAGGGTAACTTTTGTTATTGATGAAAAAGTACTTATATTTAAATAGTTTTAAGATTTAATGTGTTTAATGGCCAAAAGTTATGTCGGCAGCAAAATGTGGAACAGACAGTATATAGTACAGTTGCAACTGTCTGTTAGATGTCACTATAGATACATGTATACTGCAGGTAACTGTAGATATACTGTAAGTAACTGCCATAGTGCAGCTATACTGCAGGTAACTGTCACAGTGTAGTTATACTGCATGTAACTGGTCACAGTGTAGTTATACTGCTAACTCACAGTTAGTTATTACTGCATGTAACTGTCACAGGTGGTGTATATGCAGTTACTGTCACAGTGAGTATACAAGCATGTACTTTGGTACAGTGTAGGTATCTGCAGTTACAGTCACAGTGTAAAGTTATACTGGCCAGGTTTACTGTTACATTGTAGGTATTAAATGCAGGTAACTGTTCATTGTAGGTTATAACTTGCGGTTAACTGTTCACAGTGTAGGCAATACTTGAAGGTAACTGGTTCGTGTGGCATACTGCAGGTAACTGTACAGTGCATGTCAAACAGGTGTCGTTTAAACGAGTAACTTGTTCATGTAGTTATATGCAGGTAACTGTTACATGTAGGTTTAACTGCAGTTAATGTCACAGTGGGTAGTTAATATGCAGGTAAACTGTTCACGTGGTAGGCATAACTCAGGAAAATTCCCCCCCCCCCCCCCCCCCCCCCCCCCCCCCCCACCCCCCCCCTACTTTAACAGTGTAGGTTAAATACTGCAGGTACACTGGTTGCGTTGCATGTCACAAGTTGTAGGTACTGCAGGTAACTTGGTACATTGTAGTCTACTGCAGGTAACTGTTAACGTGTAGGTACTGCAGGTAACTGTCACATGTCGGTAACTGCAGAGGTACTACTTGTGTAGGTATACTGGAGGTAACTGTTACAGTTTGCATGTCACGTGAAGTTATACGCAGGTAACTGTCACAGTGGTTGTATTATTGCAGGGTAACTGTTACAGTGTAGGTATACTGCAGTTTAAACTGTCACTTGTAAGTTATAACTGAGGTACTGTCACATTGTAGGTATACTGAAGGGTGTAGGTTAATACTGCAAGGTAACAGTTACAGTGTAGGCATATGTTACAGCAGGTAACTGTTACAGTTGCATGTCACAGTGTAGTTATACTGCAGGTAACTGTCACATTGTAGGTATACTGCAGGTAACTGTCACATTGTAGGTATACTGCAGGTAACTGTCACAGTGTAGGCATACTGCAGGTAACTGTCACAGTGTAGGCATACTGCAGGTAACTGTTACAGTGTAGGTATACTGCAGGTAACTGTTACAGTTGCATGTCACAGTGTAGGTATACTGCAGGTAACTGTCACATTGTAGGTATACTGCAGGTAACTGTTACACTGTAGGTATACTGCAGGTAACTGTCACAGTGTAGGTATACTGCAGGTAACTGTCACAGTGTAGGCATACTGCAGGTAACTGTTACAGTGTGGTAACTCAGTTACAGTTGCATGTCATGTCACAGTGTAGGAATACTGCAGGTAACTGCACAGGTAGGTATACTGCAGGTAACTGTTTACAGTGTAGGTATACTGCAGGTAACTGTTCACATGTAGGTATACTGCAGGTAACTTTTACTGTAGGTATACTGCTAGTATACAGTGCTAACTGTCACAGTGTAGTTAGTACTGCAGGTACTGTCACAGTGTAGGTATATTGCAGGTAACTGTTACAGTGTAGGTATACTGCAGGTAACTGTCACATTGTAGGTATACTGCAGGTAACTGTCACAGTGTAGGTATACTGCAGGTGTAGTTATACTGCAGGTAACTGTTACAGTTGCATCGTGTAGGTATACTGCAGGTAACTGTCACAGTGTAGGTATACTGCAGGTAACTGTTACTTGTGTAGTATACTGCAGTAACTGTTCACAGTGTAGGTATACTGCAGTAACTGTCACAGTGTAGGTATACTGCAGGTAACTGTCACAGTGTAGGTATACTGCAGGTAACTGTCACAGTGTAGGTATACTGCAGGTAACTGTCACAGTGTAGGTATACTGCAGGTAACTGTTACAGTGTAGGTATACTGCAGGTAACTGTCACAGTCTAGGTATACTGCAGGTAACTGTCACAGTGTAGGTATACTGCAGGTAACTGTCACAGTGTAGCTATACTGCAGGTAACTGTCACAGTGTAGTCATACTGCAGGTAACTGTTACAGTTGCATGTCACAGTGTAGTTATACTGCAGGTAGCTGTCACAGTGTAGGTATACTGCAGGTAACTGTCGCAGTGTAGGTATACTGCAGGTAACTGTTACAGTGTAGGTATACTGCAGGTAACTGTTACAGTTGCATGTCACAGTGTCGGTATACTGCAGGTAACTGTCACAGTGTAGGTATACTGCAGGTAACTGTCACAGTGTAGATATACTGCAGGTAACTGTCACAGTGTAGTTATACTGTAAGTAACTGTCGCAGTGTAGCTATATATGTAACTGTCACAGCCAGACGTCACTTTATATATACTGCAGGTAACTGTCACAGTTAGATGTCGCTATGTATTTCGAAACATAAGTCGATGAATTGTCCATGTTTTATCATCATCCCAACTATGCATCCCACATTGTAACCTGAATGTTCTGGCTGTCATACAGTAAGTCGCCGACAGCCAGAACATGCGGGTATGATGGTCGCTGAGTGCCTTCAATGTTCACAGCCATGGATAGTGATACACACATGAAGATGTGGCAGGAATTATACACCGACAGGGTTCACTCTGCCTATCGCCAAATTCTTCAATTGAAAATATTTTATGAATAAAGCATGACAAAATCTAGTTTCGACTCTTTCCTTTCTTGTTTGTGATTAAAATTCTCCAATCTGGCTAAACATATATCATATATGTAAGTAGGAAGTGTGGCACTAAACTATGAAATAATAGCCCTACTTATGGCACAATTTTAATATTCCGAAGTATTTAGCCCCAACACCTCATGTCAAGTGTTCCCATGACTCAGAGCTCCACATAAGTTTTGTATCTGAAGAGTATTATACCCCCATATTTCAAATTCAATGCGTACATGTATTTTACTTTTACGAATGTATTATTGATTTTATTAAATACAATGTAGGGGACAAATGATAAAAAAATAAAACAAATTAAAATATTCACTTATTTCAGCTGCAAAAACAAACTGTTTTCTTTTTGCAGCTCAACTAAGTAAATTTTCTTCAACTTTATTACAGTATGTTCACTACTCTATTTGAAAATCAATGCATATTTTCACATTGCTGTGAGTATTTTGTACTTCCACTTTTGATAATCAATGTGTATTCTGCAAAATTAAGTGCGTAAATACGCCAATACGCACCTTATCTGGAGCTTTGAATTCACGTATTACCTGTTTCAAGCATTGAATCACCAGTTTACACTGTTAGAAGTAAATTTACTAAAACATTTCATGCATGTTATGTGATTTGAAAAAAATGTGGCAAAATGTGTTTATTTTCCCCTGTCGAAACCCTGCACTAACATTGTAATGCATCAGTCAATGTAAGTCCCCGCACCCCCCCTCCGGGGGAATAGCGGGGCTTATATTTTCGCTGCTGTGAAAGCCCCGGTAAAAGCCCCGCACTGCGGGGCATCATGAAATGTTAAGCCCCGGGGTATGCCCAGGTAAAGCCCGGGTAAAACCCCGGTAAAGCCCCCGGGGTGTGTCCCGGCCCATTTGTAAAAGCTCCGGTAAAGTCCCCGCACTGCGGGGCATCATGAAAGGTAAAAGCCCCGGTGTATGCCCCGGTAAAGCCCCGCCCCTCCCCCGGAGGGGGGGTGTGGGGATTCACATTGACTGATGCATAACAAACGCATATACTTAAATGGCACAAAAAAAGCCACACGCATATTTTACTACATATACTACATGTAATTGCAATGATTACATGTGGTAGTGACTGGAGAAATAGGGCTTATGGCTTTTATGACCAGTGTAGACTCAGCTCAGCTTGCACATCCTCGCAGTCGGACCAGGGTCTGTACTGGTCGCCATTCAATCAGTCAAGCACCCATCATGTTACTAGCACACTGCATAGATCATTGTCAGGTTGTAGTTGTATGCTAAGAGACCAGTCTTCAGACTGGCCACATATGCCATAAGCCCCATTTCTCACAGCTACATATAGACACCTTTATTATTGAGTACACTAGCGAAAGCTTGATATAGTGATTAATATGACATTCATATGTTAATGTGTCCATCAGTCAGAAACATGTATTGATTTTTAGCTCACCTGAGCGAAGCTCATGTGAGCTATTGTTACCGCAATGTGTCCGTCGTCCGTCGTTCGTCGTCGTCCGTGAACATTTTCAAACGTCTTCTCCTCGGTAACCATTGGGCCTATGGTCACCAAACTTCATGGTCATGGTCCTTAGGTAGGGGGATTACAAAATTGTTAAAATGACGTCATTACGTAATCCAAGATGGCCGCCGTCTAAAAATAGCACAAATTCTTAAAAAATCTTCTTCTCAAGAACCGCCAACCGGATTTCGACAAAACTTGGTAGGAATTATCGATGTACATTGCTCTTTCAAAGTTGTTAAAATGGTGACCCTGGGGTTAAAAATGGGCGTGGCCCGTGGGGTCAAATTGGGGTCAAATTTTATTTTTGACTGAATATGGTCATTTCATATATCAAATTGAAGGTATCAATGACGCGATCACTCTGGTGCATTTTTTGTCGAAATCGGATTGTTATGTCATCCAAGATGGCCGCCGAAAGGTCAAAAGGTCGTTCTTTTATTAGAGATTTCAAAATTCTTCTTCACATGAACCGCTTGGCCCATGGTAGCCAAACTTAAAAGTTATGGTCCATGGGTGAAGCCTTTTCAGATTTGTTAAAATGGAGGTCATCGCTAATCCAAGATGGCCGCCGTCTAAAAATAGCATAAATTCTTAAAAAATCATCTTCTCATGAACCACTAGCCGGATTTCGACGAAACTTGGTAGGAATGATCGATGTACAATGCTCTTTGAAAGTTGTTAAAATGGTGACCCCGGGGTCAAAAATGGGCGTGGCCCGTGGGGTCAAATTTTATTTTTGACTGAATATGGTCATGTCATATATCAAATTGAAGGTATCAATGAGGCGATCACTCTGGTGCAATATTTGTCGGAATCGGATGATTATGTCATCCATGATGGCCACCAAAAGGTCAATTTATTCAAGATTTTGAACGTCTTTTTCTCAGGAACCACATGGCCGATGCTGGGTGAAGCATTTTCAGATTTTGTAAAATGAGAGTCATCGCTTAATCCAAGATGACCGCCATCTAAAAATAGCACAATTTTTTTAAAACACATGAACTCAATGTCACATTCTCCTCTGTACGAAATTTATGTTAAAGTTTTTAAATACATAGTGAATATCTGTGAACCTAAATCGCATTTACTTGAAACTTCACATGTTTCTGCATCAACAATGATTCTTTCATTCAGTGGCTAACCCACACAGCCCACATACCCAAGGTCAGGGTCGAATTACTACCATAATATTCTAATAACCCTAAATATTCGGATACATTTATTTCAGGAAACACATAAAATATATAGTTTCCCTACAACAGTGAGTGGCGTGCCAATATTGTGGGTTAGTATGGCAGTACTGGTATAATCACAATAACAATGTACATGTATTTGGATACAATTTGTTTTGGGAAATCCCTATTTTCCAAATCAAATTGTGTCCGAATATTTATGGTTATTACGGTAGTTTGTATAATTTATTTAAGGTTTGAAAACTCCAAATAGTTTTATTATATAACTTAACTAAATCCCCCAAATATGGCCAGCCACTCCTATGGATGCAGTCGGTCTGTACTGGTTCTGCATGAATTAAACAATAGGTTCACTTACTCCTAAGTAGAAAAATCCAACCTTGTCATGTCCCCCAATATTGTTTACATTATTTGACCACGGAAACTGTTTACATCACTTGACCAACAGGTTCAGTGTTTTCTTTTAAATGCTACAAATATGCTGAAAACTGGTGTTAAAAACACCCCAAAATGTTCCTCAAGTGTAACTACATGTAGGTAGTACCGGTAATCACACGCTTGCACCCCTTGGACCATTAATACACTTTGGGACCTTCTGTCGCCTCCAGTATGCATGTGAGCGGCAACCATCTAATATTCACTGTGAGGGATGGGTTATGGCCTAGGGGTTAGAACACCTGACCTTTTCATAGTATTTCCATCCCACTAGTCTGTCAGATGAGACTTTAAACTGTGGTCCCATCTCTATATGACCTTAGCTGTTGCTGGGACGTTAACCACTTTCACTTTCTGATATTAACTGTAATATGTGGCTGTGACTGGAATGGAGAAATGGTTCTTACGGGTTTTGTGACCGGTGTAGATCCCAATCAAATAGCACACTCCTGTAGTCTGATAATGATATATATTGCTTGTCGGAAGCAAGACAAGCATTTTATTTATAGAATGGCGAACAATGCAGATTCTGATCAGACTGTGCTGATCTGGATTACACTGGTCACAAAACCCATACGCCCTCCAGTCACAGCCACATAAGATCAAAGCAAATATCTGAGAAAATGTAAATTCAGTGACAATGTAACTGTAACCACAGCTTTCTCTTTCAGAGTACATGTATTGGAAAACTAGTAAATTCGTTCAGGAAAAGAGATGGGAGTCTGGGTGAAAAGTCTAAGGAACTTGTTAACAAATGGAAGTCCATGGTGGCAGCTGAAGCTGCAGCACAATTGGCTGACGATGCGGAGGAAGCCTCCAATGAAAACAATTCATCTGGGAACGAGGATTCTGAATCAGCGAATGAAAACACAAGTATGCACATTGATGCTGAAGAGTCACCAATTACTGGAAGAAATTCAGGCAATGAAGTGTCTGCGGATAATAATTCAAATGCATCAGTGGGACACACTAGCTTTGAAAAACATAAACATCATGATATTGGACATCAAGATAAGCATTCCTATAAGGAAAGTAGGCACTGCAGCTCAAACTCCAGTAAATCTGATTCCAAACATGTCGGTAGAATACATGTTGAAGGCGATACTTATAAGCATACAAAACACAAGGAGAGTTCCCCAGCACAGAAACATGATGACAAACGTACTGCAAAAGTGGAAGATAAGGCTCAAGGTGTGAGTACTGTGCATAGTCATGACAGAAGCTCAAATAACAGTAACAATTCTCAAGGACACGCATCACATAAAAGTGAGCATTCTAACCATAAGTCAGACTCAAAAAGTCAGGCCAAGAAAGACAAACATCCTACATTAGTTGAACACAAACATTCTTCTAAGAAATCTACGGAGGAGAGGAATCACTCCACTTCAAGCATTGAAAGACTGAGTAACAAGCCTTCTCATGATAAAGTTACTGAACAAAGTCTTTCACATTCACTTAAGGATAAAGAGACCTCGCAGAATCATAGCGATGTAAAACTTAAAAGTGAGTACAAGGAAATGTCGCAACATAAACGTAGTGAAAATAAAACCTCACATCATGAAGGTATGTCTGATGAGTATAAACATAAAAGTAGCAAACATAGAGAGAAAATACATCACAGTAATAAAAATAGCATTAGTGATAATGATCAAAAGGAGAAATCGAGCAATAAATCTGATACACATAAATCTAAGGATGGTAATCATGATACAATATTAAAAAATAATGATCAGCTTACAAGCTCAAACAGTGCTGACAGGCATTCACATTCAAACAGTCCTCGCAGACATTCAAAGGATAGGCATAGTGAATCAACTAAAGAAATACATAATCATTCTAGTAAAAAAGATTCACACCAGCATGGAAGTTCTAAAGATCATCACAAGTCGTCCCCAAATGATACACGTCAAACAATAACTGTAGCTTCTAGTGATATACATCATTCTTCAGACTCAAGAGATAGAACTAATACTACAAGTACTCATGTTATTGACCATTCTTCTAGGTCTAAAGACAAACACCATGTTGAGAGTAGGAAGCATTCAAGTTCAAAAGAAACTCATTCTTCTGTTTGTGATACCAAAGATGATTCCTCAAATTCAAAAGCTAAATATAATACAAGTGCTAGTGACACACAAAAGACATCAGTTTCAACAGATGAATATAAATCAAAAGGTAGTGACAAGGAACATAGCTCTAGAGATAAATCTAGCAGAGCTGATGACCATCACACCTCAGCTTCAGTTGAAAAGTCTGCTAGTAACAAGGTTCACTCCAGATCTGAGGATGATACTTCTAGTTGCAATAATAAGGAATATACCCACCAGAAATCTGAATGTGCTAAAAATAGACAGCAATTGCCAATTTTGTCTACAGGTGCTAATCGTATTGATGGACACAGTTTACCAACGTCAAATGTGAGACATGTAGAAGAAAAAGACAAATCTGATTCTGCTGTTGAATCAAGACCACATCAACAGTCATTACCTCGTAAAAGAAGACGGTCAAGTAGTCGTGAAAGCTCAGAATCACTATCAAACTCAGGATCATCATCTGAGCGACAGAGACTCAGGTCGCAGTCGTTCGAGAAAAAATCTGAACGGTCAGCCAGTCCAGTTAATTTGTATGAAAAACTTCTTAAGGAGTCACAAAAGGACAATGAAGAACGTAAACCAGAAAATGCATCTGAAAAAAGAAATAGACTGAACTTGAATGAAGATAATAGAACCATTAAACATAAAGACAAATATGAACATCAAAGTAGTTATTATTCTGATGGAGATTCAAGTAGCGATTATAAAAGACCTCACAAGAAAAGTCGAAAACATTCTAAGAAGAGAAAGAAAAAAAAATCCAAACATAGTCATTTGAAAAGGAAATATAAACACAAGAAAAGAGAAAGGCGTGACACATACACATCTGATTCAGACTTTGATGATTCTGATTCTGGTCATAAAAAGAGCAAGAAACGAAAGTCTCGTAAGAAATCCAAAGATAAACATAAACATAAAAAACACAAGCACAGAAAAAGGGATAGTAATAATGATTCTTCAGCCAGTAGTGAGTCATACAGTGACTCTTCATCCGGTCTAGACAGAATGAGAAATAAAAGTGTTGAGAAACATGATAAGCATTTGATGAGAAAGCATGGGAAAGATTTAGAAAAGGATTGTCTTAATAGTGACAAGAAGAGGCCAGATCTATGTAAATACTCAGTTACTAAGAATCATTCCGAAGACAGGGATAAACATAGGGAGCATAGCATATCTGGACAACAACCAGGTTCAGATAGAGAAAAACTGACAACTGTAAAAGCAATTGGTGTATCTAAAAGTGATTCCATCCATACTGAAGACTCGATAGTAGGTCACGATGCAAAATCTAAAGCTGCATATCGTACATGTAATAGTGAACTTACCGGTAGCCATAAAGTACAAAACATGGTTGGTAATATATCGACAGACTTGGATCACAAGAAAAGTACTCATTTGCATTCCATATCGAAGCACAAGGATGGTGATGAACATTCTGCAGCTAAATATGATAATAAAAATATTTCAGACAGTGCATCCAAGTCTGGTAAGGCAAATTTATCATCAGGGCATACCAATAAAAGGGAACATAGCTATGATACTAAGTCAAATGAACTGGATAGGCATACAAAAAGTAGTTCCTTATCTACAAAGGGAGAATCGAGCACACACAAAAATGATGCTAGCAATAAAGTTGACCATAGATTGAATAAAGATGTAATTGTTAGTAATACGCATATTTCTAAGACTAAAGAATCAGAACACAGCCATAGATCCCATTCTGATAAAAAACATTTGGAATCTGGAAGCCATATAAAACACAGCACCTCTAAAAGTGACAAACTTTCAACAAATATTGACAGTGATGCTGACAGTAGACGACATTCAACAAAAACATCCAAAGACAGACCAGGTAAAAGCTCAAAAAGCATAGATTGTGATACTAATAGCAGGAAACATACAGAAACTGATCATAAGACTAAAAGTGCAAATGCAATGGAAGAAAACAATTCAAAAGTACAGTCCTCGAAGTCTGAAGATCGAGCAAAGCACAATGGATCAGAAAGTGGAAAGCATAGAAGTAAACATTTGGAGAAAGACAAGTCAAACAAGAGTTCCACTGAGGATTGCAGCAAATCTCGATCTCATTCAAGCAAACATTCCTCTGACAAAATCAGTGATAAAAGTGATAGGAAGCAGAAATCTGAATCTCACAAGCATAGACATTCAGATGACAAGTCGTCAAAGTCCAGCAAAAAATCTAAGTCAAGTCATTCAGATAAAGATAAAAGTTTTGTTGATTCTCTGTGCTTTGATAATTCAGATGCACTGTCTGTCAAGCAAGTTTCTCCAAATAAATCTGAAAAAGTTACAGAAAAGAAAATTGACAAGAAATATGAACAACTAAAAGCAAAGTTTAAAATTAAGAAAATGTCGGATTCCAGCACATTGGGCCTTGGTGGGACGGTGCCAGGAATGAAGAGGAAGGCACTTAATAAAGATATAGAGGAACCATCTCCAAAGAAAATGGTAATACATGTATGTGGCTGTGACTGGAGAAATGGGGCTTATGGCATTTCTGACAAGTGTATCTCCTGATCAAATAGCACACACAAGAAGCATGGCAAGTGAGGATGTGCAGCTCATCTGGGGCTAGACTGGTCACATAAGCCCAATTTCCCTAGTTACAGCCACATATATTTCAACTTGTGTATGTTTTTTTATATGCCCAGCATACAAAATTTGTCGAGGGTTATTTAGTTTTCGTATTTCCGTCCGTTGGTCCTTCCGTCCATAAGATTATGTTTTCGAGTACCCATTATCTTGAAACATTTTCTTGATCTTCATCCATATTTTCATTGTATAGCCCACCCATCTGATCATGCCCTAGGTCAAGGCCAACTGAAAATATTTGTTGGTCTGACCAGGTGACAGCCCAGAGTATCCTGCTCACTTGCTCTAGTTTTCACAAAATTATATGTCTGTTGTTTACTCAGACTTATTTTGGTTATTTATGTTGTATGTCTTGCATATACCAATTATTAAAGCATAAAGAGACCTACGTAGTTCAATAATTTAGTAGACTAGAGATTCATCAATTGAAAGTATTGATCAGTCAAATGTAAAGGCAACCTCCCTAATGGAGTTAACTGCTTCATCCACCGACCCCTTCAATTTGATTCTTACCAGAACAAATGATTATGTGATTATAAATCTTGTTGCACAGCATTGACAAACCTCTCTTGCTCAAAATGAAGCAGGTTGATTATTAATCAAACTTATGCTTGGTTTGACAAAGCGAAGTTTAAATTTTGAGAACATGATCATAACATTTTGCTTTTTGCAACTCCAACAAAAGAATTTTCAATGTTTTTAGAGCCTATAATATTATGCTCTCCATTTTGAATATCCATGCATATATATTCAGCTAAAATGAAAGGGTAAAATGCACTCTGCGCCGGCGTAAAATGTTTTGCGTCGAACTAGGCGCTTGATTTGTGTCTAATTCCTATTCAGCTACTTACAGAAGATTCTGCATAAACACATTTTCATCTAGTAACGAACTAGTAACTAGACGAAAAATGTGTTTATGTGATAGCTCTAAGTCGAGCTGAGTGACATCTCGTCCGAAAACCAGTTCATTTGTCGGCGTGAAACATTTTTCGCCGGCCAGGACTGCAGCACTAGTGATCTATGCACGTCAATGTAGCATGTAAAAGAATCAGAAATGGCAGCAGCATGTCCGAGTTTTCGCTGATATGTTATAGGCTGGTGTGGATGTTGATTTTGCCAGTTACCTGCCCGCGACACAGGCGCAGTATCGACCATGGCGGTTTGGCGACGTGCCAGACAAATCCAACAGTGAGTTGACACCTCTACAATTAATTAGTCAGACACACAAGACATTTTTGCTACAACAAGTATGGTTTTGATTGTGTCTTTCCTCCGGAATGGATTGTGTCCGAGAGGTTAGAGCACTGGAATTCAATCCTAGAGGTTGTGGGTTCAATCAAACCTCGCCTTAGGCATAAAAATACTTTCATGATAATTCCAGCACAAAAATATTTACACAATTCCCTAACATTTGATTGGCCCATAGCAAGTCTTTGTCCAAAGTTTATATCCCAGTAAACTCCCACGCTGAACTACTTTCCGTAACCGTGAGGCGCAGTTAATATAATTCTTAAAAAAACGGAAAATAACCACATTTTCTTGATGAATTTATTTCAAATCCTGGAATTATAAGGAATGAATGGCCTTTTTGTGGAATTTATCGGGGATATAAACTTGGAAAAGTCGCGGGAATACTGGACGAGGCCTTCCGGCCTCGTCCAGTATTCCCGCGACTTTTCCAAGTTTATATCCCCGATAAATTCCACAAAGGCCATTCATTCCTATAGTATTTCCATCCCACTGACATCCCATCCCTAAATGACCTTAGCTGTTGCTGGGATGCTAAACCCATTCACTTTTGTCTTTGCTCATACAGTATCTGTTACTCGTGTATTCACTTACCACACATGTTTTCGCTACCTACTATCTGTTACCATCAGTCAGATTGACTTGAAACTTCATATACTTATTCATCATCCAGATTTTCATTCTATAGCCCAACAATGTGTCCTGTGTTCGAGGTCAAGGTCAAATGATTTAGAAGTTTGTGTTAAAGTATGTCAAATTGTGTTAAAGTTTTTGTCTACCTGTACTTACTATCTCTGTTACTGTAAACCAGATTAGCTTGAAACTTCAAATACTTTATGTGTTATCATCCATATCTTCATTGTATAGCCGACCCATGTGAGCCTTATGCTCGAGGTCAAGGTCAAATGCTTTAGATGTTCCCATTAAAAGTTTTTGAGGTGTACATCCATCAGATAGAGATTTCTTGTATCACCGAGTGGCTCATAATACCATGATACAGAAAAACCTTTGTAAACCAGATACCCAGACAATCACTGTTTACTTAATTTTTAAGGGTTTTGCTGTAATCTATCTCCAGTGATAATTCATGTGCTTGATTTCTAAGTTGTGTGGTGCTCATCTACCGGTACATGAATCACAGTGAAAACTCTAAACTGGACACCCTGAGGACCTCCCAGGGTGTCCAGTTTAGAGAGGTTCCACTGTACATGTATATGGATACCAGTGCATGACATATTCTATTGATGTATTAGTCAAACCTCCGCAACCAGCCACCTCTACAACAGCCACCTCTCTGTAACAGCCGATATTTTGTATCCCAAATGGATAATTGCCTGTATATTTAACCTCCTTACAATGGCCACCTCTCCACAACAGCCAGCTTTTTGTCTTCCGATGTGTGTCTGTTGTAGAGAGGTTGGACTACACTAGTATTTCCTGTATGTGTGCCGGGAGGTTAATCAATCAATCGACCTACCAACAAGGCCAATCCTTCAACCAACCAACAAGGCCAATCAATCAACCAACCAACAAGACCAATCAATCAACCAACCAACAAGACCAGTCAATCCATCCTGTATATGTACTTCAGAATCCAGTGATCTGGATGAAATGCAGTTCATGACGTCCAAGAAGACGACGAGAACACAGGTGTACTCTGGCAAGAAACAGACAGTCGTGACAGAGATGTTCTCACTGTTTGATATCTGTATCAAGGTGCTGCAGAACAATATTGATGGTAAGTCTAGTAACCAGTGGTTCCGCTGCCGATCGCCACTTTCGCAATTGGCGATAAAAATAAACAATTGGCGATAAAAAATGACAATTTTCGAAAAGAAATCGCCACTTCAAGAAACCAAAAAAAAAGTTTTTTTGTTTTTTTTTGAAGTGGTGATTTTTTTATTTTCCCCAGCGGAATCCCTGAGTAACAGTATTTCACTTTATTATATACATACTTTTGTTTCTTTTGAGCGATACTTTAAAACACAAACCCACTCTTTCAAAGTTTCTGTGGCGGCCCAAGGCTTTTATCAAGGAATTAATAACTATACTCAACAAAACTAGAAACGTCCCTGTTTTATAGCCGGTGTAGCTCTGTATATGTATGTACCACATGTTCAAAGTACATGTATTTTAAACCGTGGCGATGTTCAGAATACGATCGTGTAGAGTTTAGCCGATACACACGGTTTACATAGCGGCCAGTGACCGGAACGTTGATTTCCACTTTTTGCACGTGCACGCTATACTTGTCATCGATAAGGTGATTCAGTTCATGTCGTACCATTCATGCGATAGGGGCTATTCGGAAAATTAAAAAACTTTTTTAATTTTTCACTGTTTTCGATATGCCACGGCTTTCCGAAAACGAGCGAAATCAGGCAATTGGGATGCTTGCGGGTGGGATGGTCGCCAGGGCGGTCGCGCCTCGGTTTGGTTGCTGTCGGAAGACGATTGATCGTCTTGCAGCCCGGTACCAGCAGACTGGGGCTGTTCACGACCGGCAGCGACCTGATAGGCCTCGTGTAACGACGGCTAGAGCCGATCGTTACATTACGTTGACGCACTTACGTCAACGTCGATTGGCAGCCACAGTCACTGCTAGGCGATACGGTGTCTCAGGGCAGACCATTCGCAACCGGTTACGTCGTAACGCCCAACCAATCCGGGCACGCCGCCCGTACACTGGTCAGATAATGACCCAACGTCACCGTGCTGCCAGACTGTTATGGGTGCGACGTCATCTGAACTGGAGAAGGGCTGACTGGAACCGAGTTTTGTTCACCGATGAATCTCGGTTCACAGTTAGTCATGCTGACGGAAGATTACGGGTATACAGGCGTAAAAATGAAAGATTCACCGATTGTTGCATTGTTGAGAAGAACAGGTTTGGGGGAGGGAGCGTAATGGTCTGGGGTGGGATCATGGGAAACCGGAAGACAGATTTGGTTGTTGTACAGGGCAACATCAATGCACAACGTTATGTTGCAGATGTGCTAAATGCACATGCCTTACCATTTATCCGTCAGCATGGTCCTGGTGTGACATTGATGCACGACAATGCCCGCCCTCACGTAGCCAGGGTCACCACTCAATACTTACAGCAAAACAACGTCGACGTCATGCCATGGCCCGCGGTCTCCCCGGATCTCAATCCCATTGAGCACATATGGGATGAGCTGGGCCGCAAAGCACGAGCTAAACATCAGATTGACAATGTTCGCGATCTTACACGGGCGTTACAACGGGAATGGAGGAATTTGCCCAACGCACTGGTATTGCGTTACGTCACGTCGATGCAGCGTAGGATCATTGCATGCATTCATGCAAATGGTGGCCACACTCGGTACTAACGAGATTTACTGAATTTGCCACATTACTTATTGAAATTCCATCTCTAAACATTAAGTAACACATTTCTGAGTTTTTGTGATTTTTGATTTTGACCCCTACCGCTCTTGGCCGGTTATCTCTCGAATATACAAGATATCCAAATGCAATTTATTGGCTTTGATACAGAAATGAATGAACTTGTTTTTCCATTTTGATTTTTAAAAGTAACCCTTTTGGTTTTTGATGAATCTTTCCTTAAACATGGAGGGACGTTTCTAGTTTTGCTCAGTATACATCACTAATTTGTTTATTATATTTCCAGCTCAAATGAGTGAACTTTCAACTTTATTAGAGCCTTTTTACTCCTCATAGTAATGCAATGAGTATTTTTAAATTGTTGTGCGTATTGCCTACTCCCACTTTTGAAAAATCAGTGCATATTCAGCTAAAATAAATGGGTAAAAATACATCAATATACGTCATTTTTTTCCTTCCAAAAAGTGGGTATTGGGTATAATGATACATTGATACTGTATTTGATTGATAAACAATTTGAAATGTATAACATTTATTTGAATATCAGCTTACAATCAATATACCCTCCAACCGTTGCGGGATGGGTTCATGGTCAGGTGGTAGAGCATTCGACTTCAATCCCTGATATGTGGCTGTGACTGGAGATATGGGGCATATGGTATTTGTGCATATTCAAACTTCTGATCTGTTTGCGGTCTCCTGCTGCCTGATAAGTGTCAAAACCATAGATTAAACACATTGCTGGTGTTTCATTGATTGAATGGCGAACAGTGCAGTTCCTGATCTGGGGCTACACTGGTCACATAACACATAAGCCTCATTTATCCAGCCACAGATATACATGAAAAATTACTTTCATAGTATTTCCACCCTACTTCTCTTTCTCGTCTCGTTATGACATTAGCAAGTGCAAGTTGATAAAACCTTTCACGGATGGCGGGTGACAGGTCGGAAGCATGTAAAGAGTAATTTTTACGATGGGAGTTCAGTGCTCCAGATAAGGAATTAGTAATTGAGTATTGTCACTCCATCATTTCTGAAGTAATTGGGTATTTCAAAATTTTATTTGGGTAAAATAAAATCACACTTCCATTTACACATCAACAGACAGCAATTATTGAATAGTTTGCTTCGAAATAAAACATGTCTTGGCATTTCATTAGAATTTTCTAGACAATTCTAATGAAATACCAAGATGTGTTTTTATGGAAAATAAGAAAAATATGCTATATTTGTGGTCTGTTTTCTGCAGCATGATAAAGGTACCACAACATTTTTAGCTCGACTAAAAGAATAAGTAGAGCTTATGTTGTCACCCCGCGCCGGCGTCGACGTCACCGTCACGCCTTGGTTAAGGTTTTTAGTCAACCTTGTATATGGAATACTACTGGCCCTACACCCACCATACTTGCACAACTTCATCTCCTAGTGATGTACATCAATAACCCCTGATCTATATTTGACCTTGACCTACATTTCCTCTTGAATTACTTACTTAATTCCCCTTGGTTAAGGTTTTTAGTCAAGCTTGTATATGCAATACTCCTGGCCCTACACCCACCATACTTGAACAACTTCATCTCCTAGTGATGTACATCAACAACCCCTGACCTATATTTGACCTTGACCTACATTTAACCTTGAATTACTTAATTAATTCCCCTTGGTTAAGGTTTTTAGTCTAGCTTGTATATGGAATATTCCTGGCCCTACACCCACCATACTTGGACAACTTCATCTCCTAGTGATGTACATCAACAACCACTGACCTATATTTGACCTTCACCTACATTTAACCTTGAATTACTTAGTTAATTCCCCTTGGTTAAGGTTTTTAGTCAACCTTGGTTAAGGTTTTTAGTCAAGCTTGTACATGTAATACTATTGTGCATACAGACACCGTACTTGGACAACCTTTTCTCATAGGGATGTACATCAATAACACCTGATCTATATTTGACCTTCACCTACATTTCCTCTTGAATTACTTAGTTAATTCCCCTTGGTTAAGGTTTTTAGTCAAGCTTGTATATGGAATACTCCTGGCCCTACACCCACCAGACTTGGACAACTTCATCTCCTAGTGATGTACATCAACAACCCCTGACCTATTTTTGACCTTCACCTACATTTAACCTTGAATTACATAGTTAATTCCCCTTGACCTACATTTCCTCTTCAATAACTTAGTTAATTCCCCTTGGTTAAGGTTTTTAGTCAAGCTTGTATATGGAATACTCCTGGCCCTACACCCACCATACTTGGACAACTTCATCTCCTAGTGATGTACATCAACAACCACTGACCTATATTTGACCTTCATCTACATTTAACCTTGAATTACTTAGTTAATTCCCCTTGGTTAAGGTTTTTAGTCAACCTTGGTTAAGGTTTTTAGTCAAGCTTGTACATGGAATACTATTGTGCATACAGACACCATACTTGGACAACCTTTTCTCATAGGGATGTACATCAATAACCCCTGATCTATATTTGACCTTCACCTACATTTCCTCTTGAATTACTTAGTTAATTCCCATTGGTTAAGGTTTTTAGTCAAGCTTGTATATGGAATACTCCTGGCCCTACACCCACCAGACTTGGACAACTTCATCTCCTAGTGATGTACATCAACAACCCCTGACCTATATTTGACATTGACCTACATTTAACCTTGAATTACATAGTTAATTCCCCTTGGTTAAGGTTTTTAGTCGACCTTGGTTAAGGTTTTTAATCAAGCTTGTACATGGAATACTAGTGTGCATACAGACACCATACTTGGACAACCTTTTCTCATAGGGATGTACATCAATAACCCCTGATCTATATTTGACATTGACCTACATTTCCTCTTCAATTACTTAGTTAATTCCCCTCGTTTAAGTTTTTTAGTCTAGATTGTATATGGAATATTCCTGGCCCTACACCCACCATACTTGGACAACTTCATCTCCTAGTGATGTACATCAACAACCATTGACCTATATTTGACATTGACCTACATTTAACTTTGAATTACATAGTTAATTCCCCTTGACCTACATTTCCTCTTCAATAACTTAGTTAATTCTCCTTGGTTAAGGTTTTTAGTCAAGCTTGTAGATGCAATACTCCTGGCCCTACACCAACCATACTTGGACAACTTCATCTCCTAGTGATGTACATCAATAATCCCTGACCTATATTTGACCTTGACCTACTTTTATCCTTGGATTACTTTCTTATTTCCCCTTGGTTAAGGTTTTTAGTCAAGCTTGTATATGGAATATTCCTGGGCCTACAGCAACCATACTTGGAAAACTTCATCTCCTAGTGATGTACATCAATAACCCCTGACCTATATCTGACATTGACCTACATTTAACCTTGAATTACTTACTTAATTTCCCTTCGTTAAGGTTTTTAGTCAACCTTGGTTAAGGTTTTTATGCAGGCCGCGGCCACCTTGTTTGTCAAGCTATGTGTACATAGCTATGTGACAACCCTCGTAGTCGAGCTATGCTGTTCTCCTACAGCTCTTGTTATTGCTTTTTGATACTCGCTACTTCTGATTTCAATTGGTTTTTTGGCAATTTTAATTGGGTATTGAAGCAAATACGCAGCTTGCCTGGAGCTCTGGGAGTTCATTCTTACCGGAATCCCACTATTCTTAGTTTGGCCCTCGGGTACAGTTTTGACTAAATTGTAAGTATTGAATTCAGTTATACCCAGTATAAGAGAAGTAAGATTAGTGCTAATCCTATTAATTATAGGAGTGAGGCTACAATGTAAGTGATTGGTGCCGTGTGGACCTGGCATATGATCAGGTCATTCTAATTTCAGGGATGAATATACGTTATTTTATGCCCATGGTCTCGGTAGAAGTGAGCGGCCTATCATGTTTGGACTATGTGTCCGTGTGTCCCGTTATGAACAGGGTTCCCACTGGTCCTTAAATTCCTGGAAAGTCATGTAATTTGGAAAAATGGATTCCAGGCCTGGAAAGTCATGGAATTTGCCTCTTTTTCTGAAAAGGTCATTGAAAGTCATGGAATTTGGATTCCAGTCCAATTATTGGTGTTGTTGAGCAAAGTTCAGTGCAATTTCGTGATTTCGAGCCAAACGATTTGATGTGGTAAGGGCACCTGGCACCAAATCGGGATTTTGTATATTCAGAACTGAAGTACTACATGAAACGGTGTCGAGCCTGGAATAGACTTGTGTTGGGGAGAGAAGTAACTTCCAGGCTCGACACCGTTTCATCAGCATCATCCATGCAAATATGGGTCCTTGAATTTCGAAAACAGGTCCTTGAAAGTCATGGAAAAGTCATGGAATTTGGTCTTCCCAAAAGAGTGGGAACACTGTATGAAGTTTGCCAAGTTTATCCAAGGTGCCACCAGGGGCATTCATGTGCCGACTGGCTACATTTCAGAGCTGCCAACTGTTACGATTTTTCCGTATTTGTTCCGGAAAATACGTTAGAAATACGGAAGTACGGATAGCAATTAAAAAGTACGATTTTTAAAAAAATCAGCGCGGGAATATCTGGAAATAATAATTTTGTTTCACAATTCTGCCAATAAATCCTATTTTTTTATTTACCCGTAATCATACTCGCCGAGGCGCTTACCATTTCGATTCTTGTTGTGTAATAATAGTAATTTCAAGCGCTCAGCGATATTGATTTATTCATCACGCAAATTCATAAAATGTCTGCTCCAAAGCGTGCAGCCAACGAATTTGGGTATTTTTTATCGAAAGAAGTTAGGAGAACACATCTGTTCATCAATGATTACAGCGAGACATGGCCCAATTTGGTCCTGTCAAAGCGCGGTGATGAATTTGCGTCTTGCAAGTAGTGTAATTGTGATTTTTCGGTTGGCCGAAACAAGGGCCAAGGCTCTAAAAAAGTTAACTTATGCATATAAGTGAGTACTGATTTGTGTTCCGGAAAACATATGTGATGTTCCGGAAAATAGCCCCCTTTTCTCTCCACGTTCCTCATGTGACCGACATGGGGTTGGCAGCTCTGACATTTTATTATTTAAATAAATATTCAGTATTTTGCGATTTTCACCCATTCGTGCATGTGATATACGGGGTCTTGAATCAGTTACCCGGGGCGTAAAATCACTTTAGTTGTTGACAGGCCGTTAACTCGGTGTTAACCGAAAATTGTTGTCTGTTGATGTTTCTTATTTTTTATTTTCTCAATAAAAAACACTTTTAGATTCTATTCTAAAGTGTTGTCAAATGTTTTTGTGGCTGGAGAAATGGGGATTATGGGTTTTGCGACCAGTGTAGATCCAGATCAGTCTGTCTGATCAGGATCTGCACTGTTCGCCACCATGCCATCACTGAAGCGCCAATCATTCTTCTAATAGATCATTATCAGGCTACAGGAGTGTGCTATTTGATCAGGAGTTGCACTGGTCACAAATCCGATAAGCCCCATTTCTCCAGTCACAGTCGCAGATCATGTTTTTTGATGAGAAAAAGGAATACAGAAAATACAGCAGACAACAAATTTTAATTTGGCATTGTAAGGGTTAAATGGCATTAACCCAGCCTAAAATGACCTTAGCTGTTGACATGCCATTAAACACCATTAACCCTTTCAACACCACAGGTCTGTATAGTGGTATTGGCAAAAAGTGTAGATCCAGATTAGCCGGCTCGTGACGAGCCGTCTCATCAGGATCTGCATTTTTTGCAAGTAATTTTCGTATTTTTTAGAACAAAACACCCCCTTTTCCTAAATGGACTAGTCTGAAAATCATTTTGTGAAAATTGTATTGGTTGCAAAATTGACATATATCGCAGTCCATTCCAGTTACTTGGGGGTGAAAGGGTTAAGAAAATAAATTCCATAAGCAAATAAACCGTTTCACGTTTTCCACCGGCAGCCCTGGACTACGTGGGTGGGATCCCGTTTATGATCCTGAAGCCTGTGTTAGAGAAATGCACGCCCAAGCAGCTGTACGACTTGGAGGATTATAACCCGGTAAGTCACGCCAGGCGGATTAGATGCTGCCATACACGGAGCAGGAATTAGAGAGCAAAACCTCCCACAGATGTAGGAATTAGGCTGAAAAATAAGTCTTGGAAGTATTTTGGCTTAAAAAGAAAATTCTGCTCACACCCAATCGGAATTAGACAGAAGAAATTTTATTCCAAGAGGTGGGAATTAAGACTTGTTATGCCACCGGTCTCGAAGAGCCGGGTGGCATATTGTTTTTTTATGCCACTGGTCTCGAAGAGCCGGGTGGCATATTGTTTTTGGACTGTCCGTCCGTCCGGGCAAACATCAGGGGTTTAGGAGCTTAGGGTAAGGGTTAGTTTCCTTTGAAGTTCTTTGAACTTATACCATTAGCCCATAAAACCTTTTGAAGTTTAGGGGCTAGTCCTTTGATCTTTTATATAGCAAATAGCCCATAAACCCAAAATGTTGGTACGTCCGTCCGTCCGTCCGTCCGTCCGGACGGACGTCCGTCCGTCCGTCCGTCCGTCCGTCCGTCCGTCCGTCTGTCTGTCTGTCTGTTTGTCGGTCCAGGCGGCGACCGGAAGTAGCCATGAGCCTCTGCTTATTTGCTCTACTTCTCAATATTTCGCAATAAAAACAAGTTTTGAGAGAGCTTCTGAATCGTCTCAAATGAAGATTATTTATCTGCTGGCAATAAATGTAAAAAGGCCGTAGCCAAAGATACTTGTTTTATGCCTTTTAACCCTTGCTACCAAAACTGATCAAACATTTGCAACAAATGTATATCAAGATGAGCCGGCTTGTAACAAAAGCAGATTTTTACCATTGTTTATATATTGATTGACGACCAGTGACCAAGGTCAGCCAAAGTCTGCACTGATCGCTATTCAGTTAGTGAAACACCTGCCTTGAACTTTACGTATCCTTCTCAAACCGCAGTAATGAGCTAGAAGATCAGCTGGGGGCCGTTTCACTAAACTTTGTACGACTAAAATGTTCGTAAGTGCAAATTTAAGATCGTCTGGAAATTTCAATTGATGGATTTACATTTATTGAGCATAGGCTGCATATAGGCTGCATATGCAGCCTATGCTCAATAAATGTAAATTCAATAATTGTTTATAAGAAAACATTGTTAATGAGAAATTTACAGTCTTATCATAATTGTGCACTTACGAACATTTTAGTCGTACAAAGTTTAGTGAAACGGCCCCCTGGACTGGCCATAAATCTCATACCTCATGTCTCCAGACACAGCCACACTAATGTAAATATCATACCTCATGTCTCCAGACACAGCCACACTAATGTAAATATCATACCTCATTTCTCCAGACACAGCCACACTAATGTAAATCTCATACCTCATGTCTCCAGACACAGCCACACTAATGTAAATATCATACCTCATGTTTCCAGACATAGATACACTAGGCCATAAATATCATACCTCATGTCTCCAGACACAGCCACACTAATGTAAATCTCATACCTCATGTCTCCAGACACAGCCACACTAATGTAAATATCATACCTCATGTCTCCAGACACAGCCACACTAATGTAAATCTCATACCTCATGTCTCCAGACACAGCCACACTAATGTAAATCTCATACCTCATGTCTCCAGACACAGCCACACTAATGTAAATCTCATACCTCATGTCTCCAGACACGGCCACACTAATGTGTACTTATATGACCTTGTTGAGCTGCCATAAAACCCCTTCATATTATAAACTATTATGATTCTACACAGTCAGCATGGTATCACAGGGCTCCAGATAAGGAATTAGTAATTGAGTATTTTCACTCCATCATTTCCGAAGCAATTGGGTGTTTCAAAATTTTAATTGGGTGAAATAAAATCACACTCCTGTTTACACATCAACATACAGCAATTATTGAATAGTTTTGCTTCGAAATGAAAACATGTCTTGGCATTTCATTAGAATTGGCTCCTTGGAGACAATTCTAATGAAATACCAAGATGGTGTTTTCATGGTAAATAAGACAAATATGCTATATTTGTGATCTGTTTATTGTTTTCTGCAGCATGACAATGGTACCACAAAATTGTTATTTCTTTTTGATACTCGCTACTTCCGATTTCAATTGGGTTTTTGGCAATTTTAATTGGGTATTTAAGCAAATACGCAGCTTATCTGGAGCGCTGGTATCATATTCCCGGTCTGAAGCTATATTCCCCTTCGGGTGATATTCCCCTTCGGGTGAATATGGAATTCAAATTCTAAACAATACAGATTGTTATCAGGCTACAGGAGTGTGCAGTTTGATCAGGAGCTACACTAGTCACAAGCCCCATTTCTCCAGTGCCAGCCACATACAGTGAAACCCCTCTACACCGGACATGGAGATTAGTGAGTGGTGCTTAATTTTGGTTTCATTGCCATTTATCTCCAATGATACTGCCTGTTCTTGATCACAAAGCACCCACACGTGTCTTGAATAGTCATATGCCTGTTTTACCTCTCTAAACCCGACACTTTGGGGGGAAAGGTTCCACTGTATAACCGTGTAAGTGTTTACTATAGCCGTTCCTGGAGGACTCGGACGGCCTGTGGAAGGTGCACTGTGAGCGCGAGTTTAAGAGCATTGCCCGGCACGAGATGGAGACCTGGAGGGAACTATACCTGGTATGGTGCTGTATTATATACCATATATTTTGAACATGACGCATGGAATAAGGCTATGGTTTATTGTCTCACCCACAATACTGGAAAGTGAGACATAGCGGTCACAATTCCGCCGGCGGCGTCGGTGTCGTCAATAATTTGGGCAGTAAATTGTGGACGTAGCCAAATTTCCCATATCTCTTGATCCATTAGTCGGACCATTACCAAGCTTCCTCACATTGATAGCTATCCATCCAGTGTCTTCAGTTGACGTTGACCGTCACCTTGGTGACCATAACCTTTGTGGGACGTAAACTTATGACGTGGCAAAATTTCACATATCTCTTGATCCGTTAGTCGGATCATTACCAAATTTCATCAATAGCTTTCTAACATTGTTGACTATTCAATCACTGTCAATCAGTGACATTGACCTTCACCTTGGTGACCTTAACCTTTGTGGGACGTAAATAGCTTTCTCACATTGATGGCTATCATTTGGGTCACCTTCACCTTCACCTTGGTGACTGTTTGTCAATAATTTTGTACCAGTCCAAATGTTGAATACCTCCTGATCCGTTAGTCTGATTCTTTACCAAACGTCCATCAATAGTTTTGGACGTACATCCGAACGTTGAATATCTCTTGATTCATCCAGTGTCATTCTGGTGACCTTCACTGTCACCTTGGTGACCTTGACTTTTGTGTCAATAATTTTTGATGTACGTCAAAATGATATATATATTTTGATCCGTTAGTCAGATCATTACCAAACTTCACAAATAGCTTCCTTCCTCACTTTGATGGCTATCCATCCAGTGTCATTTGTGTGACCTTGACATTGGTGACCGTGACCCTTGTATCAATAATTTTGGACTTCCTCATATTGTGATCTTGACCTTGGCATTTTGCGTTGCTCTTGAGGTTCCATATGTCAGTCCATAGGTCCGTCCGTACGCGTACATTTACATCAAAATGTTCGTAAGAGTTTCTCCAACATGTAATATTTTCAATATTACGTGAATTATTGCTTCTCTACTCAGACACTTGAATCACCTGAACATTTGTCACACAATCGTGCCACCATTAACACAACCTTGATCTTTGTCACCTTCGAAATGTCGCTTTGTAATAGTTTCTCCAGTTACAGTCCAGTATGCTGCGGGGGCATATCCATGTTTTACAAACATAATGTCTTTGTTGATCTATAGAGAAAGTTTGATGAACGGGAAGAGAAGCTGAAGTCAATCAAGGCAAACATCAGTAAATCCATATCCGACGCCATCCCAGGTATGAGCAAGTCCCGCCATCGTTTATTATTCCTCATAATGAAAAGGTACGTCAGCCTTTGAGTTGGGTAGCTTCTGACCAGCTGGCACACTCGAAAACTTACCCTTTCACCTTGGAGTGACTGGAATAGATTTTGAAATGTTAATATTCCGACCAATCCAATCATCATCAAATAATTTTCAGACTAGTCCATTTATGATAAGGGGGTGTTTTTGTTCTGACAAATATGAAAATTACTTGCAAAAAGTGTAGATCCTGATGAGCCGGCTCGTCATGAGCCGGCTCATCTGGATCTACACTTTATGCCAAAACCACTATACAGGCCTGTTGTGTTGAATGCCTTTAGGGTTAATTTGGTTCTATGACTTTGTTACTCAGCTCTGGAATGATTGGTTAATTCGGTAGCAAACAGTGTAGGTCCTGATCAGACAATTATGTCCTACCATATTGATGGGGACAGGGGGGTGTCAAATTTCATCTTTTATCGAATATTGTCATGTCACATCAAATTGATGGTCTCTACAAGACGATCGCTGTGGTGTAATCTTTTTTGAAGTCAGATGATTAAGTCATCCAAGATGGACGCGGAAATCTCAAAGTAAAACCTTTTATTTGAGATTTCAAATGTCTTCTTCTCGCCAAAAGTTTGGCCGATAACGGCAAAACTTAACAGTTATGGCCCTTGGGTGAAGTGTTTTCAGATTTGATAATCGCTTAATCAAAGATGGCCATTGACTAAAAATAGCTCAAATTGTTAAAAAGTCGCTATACAGGTTTGCGATGTTGAAACATTAACGTCACGGTAAATTTATTGTAGCTTGTTTCCCTTCCTGGAACTGCTTGGAATTGTATACCTGTATTCTTCAGTAGCCGATTTCATCAAAATTGCAAAGTATACTTTGAGTGAGTAATCATTTATTTTTCCCAAAATGCATTATTTCATATAGAACTAACGACTGCATATATTTGATGATTAAAAGTATGCAGAATTATTAAATTGAAGATTTCTTCCTCAAAGTATACTTTGCTAGATAAGTATACTTTGCAATGTTGGTGAAATAGGCTACTGATGGTCCACAAGTTCATGTGGGGGGGGGGGGGGGGAGGTGGTATTCTGTAAGCGCTCGTTTACTGATAAATCTAGTTGAAAAAAGTGTGATGAAAATTTGAATAGCCTGTCAATTGTATCACTAAATTTTTCAATAGACTCAAATCAATGTTTTCTCTCACCCAAATCACAGGCGATTGAACTCCCCACCCGCTAACCATCTGGTCCGACTATATTACGTGTATTATAAACATTGTAATATATAGGATAGGGAGGTGGAGAAGGAGAGGAGTTCAATCGCCTGTGTGGGTGGTTGGGCGGGAACACGCGACGGGTAATTCAACGATAGGGGTTCATCCTTGCCGGAATACCGACTTACATGGTCCTTATGAACATTTTTGGCCTTTTGATACTTGAGAGCTAAATCCTAAAAAAGTAACAAGATTATTGCTGATCATATTACTTTCAAGGTTGGAGCTAAGTGACTCTGGTGTGGAATGGACGAGGCACCAGATCAGGATATTCTAATTTCAGGGCTGAAGATATATTTTTCTGTAAATATTCAGTTCTGATTTTTTGAATTTCCCTCAGGTTAAATATGGAATAGTCCAACCCGTTGGCCCAGACCTTAAATGACCTTAGCGGTTGATAGGCCATTAAACAACAATAATCAATTGCCTGTGCTCAGATTGTCTGCTCAAATTGTGCCTGAATGTCTAACTTTCCCAAACAATACGATCTCTCCGCAGTACGTAAGACCCAGATGGCGTACGTGGACAAGGTGGCGAAGCCGCCGCGGGAAGTGCGCCGGCAGCAGGCGCGGTTTGGCACCACCAACACCATGGATACAGGCCTGGCCAAGTCGGGCGTGAGCTTTGCCCTGAAAAACAAGTTCCAGTCCGTGGACATGATCGCCGTGGGGCGAGCCAAGCAGGCGATGGCTGAACGAGGTGGGTACTGTCATTCTGGTCATTAGGGGCCGTTTCACTAACCTTTTTACGACTAAAATGTGCAAAATTATGATAGTCTGTAAATTTCACATTAGCAATGTTTTCTTGTAAACAATTATTGGATTTACATTTATTGAGCATAGGCTGCATATGCAGCCTATGCTCGATAAATGTAAATCCAAGAATTAAAATTTCCAGACGATCCTAAATTTGCACTTACGATCATTTTAGTCGTACAAAGTTTAGTGAAACGGCCCCCAGAGCTCCAGATGAGGCTCGTATTGATGTATGCGGAGTCTTCAAAGAGTTCTGTTACAGCGACTAATTTTATGCCCCCACCACTGAATGGTGATGGGGGCATATAATGTTGCCGGCATCCGTTCGTCCCAAAACCTTAACACTCTGGTAAATGTCTTTAAATTTCATTACACGGATCTGCTTGATATTTCACACACACACATTGCTCTAATGGTCCTACTGCACTGTGACAAATCCATGATCGTCCCACCCCTGAGTAGCTCAGGGTCAAGGTCACATTCTTGGTGCGTTCGAAACTAATTTCATACTTACAATTTTTGTTTCCTTTCATGGATCTGCTTAATATTTCACACACACATTGATTTGATGGTCTGAATTCATGCTGTGACAAATCACACTTCTCTGGCACTCTGTATTTCAAAATGTGCCTCGTTTTCTTTGACTGCCAGCGGAGCCATTCATGTGCAGATGGGTCACATTTCTAGTTAATTTTCGCATTCTGTATCCTTGTTCACACAATACCGGTAACTCGTTCTGCCCTCCCAAGTCAAACTGCAGTATCTGTTAAACTGCAGTATCTGCACTATGATGCTATGCTGACCTGTGCAATCATCCCCACCTGGGATGATTGCACAGGATCAGCATAGCATCATAGTGCAGATACTGCAGTTTAACAGATACTGCAGTTTGACTTGGGAGGGCAGTGTTGTCCTTGACGGATCGTAACCATTAAACACCATTAAATAAATATTACTTTTACTGACGTTTCATTGAATGAATGACATCTGTATAATGATGTACCGTCAACAGTGTTTTATCTGTCTGTCTGTTTTGTCTGTTCTGAAAGAATGACGTGTCGTACTATTGAAAAATAATAAAATTTAAATATTTTTGTGTGGCAAATAAAAAAATTGTGTGTATTTGACTTGTGACGCGCAGGTAAATAATTCACCGCATCAACAAGCCTAAGTTGTTTTCAAGAAAAAAATCACCTTACATTTACATCCTCTAGCATAAATCATTACTACTTGATAAATAGAATACTACACTAATGTCTTGTGGAATTCCTACGCGTCTAGCCTTGTCTGATGAACTAGATATCACAAGATACTGGCCTGTAGCCTATTTCACCAACATTGCATAGTATACTTATCTAGCAAAGTATACTTTGAGGGAGAATTTTTCAATTTAAGGATATATTTATTAAATTTTATTATACTGAAGTTATTACATTATCACAGCCAGTTTGGCTGTGTCAGATAATGTAATAAATTCAGTATAATAAGTCTGCATACTTTTAACCATCAAATATATGTAGTCGTTAGTTATATATGACGTAATGCATTTCGGGAAACATAAATGATTACTCCCTCAAAGTATACTTTGCTAGATAAGTATACTTTGCAATTTTGATTAAATCGGCTACTGATATTCTCTATTTATGAACACAAAGTGTGACTGCTTGCTTGTCGTACAAGTCAAAATGATTACACCTGCGCAACAATGTAATGGGGATATTATCGATTCAGCGAGCACCAGGTTTGCAATTCCTCCCTAATAGTCGAAACTACAGACGTCTTTAGCAGCATTTACAGACCCACATGAGCCGGCTTGTAGCGAACCGTCTCATCGGGATCTGCACTTTTTATGCCGCCGGTCTTGGTAGAGCCGGAGGCATATAGTGTTTTACTGTGTGTCTGTCCGTCCGTCAGTGTGTCCGGCATATTAAGAAGGTCGCCAGAGTTTCGAAATGCTGTTATGACTTCTATATCTCTTGAAGGATTACTTAAATATTTCAACACAGTATACCTGTAGACAAATGCCACACACCCATGCTGCCCTTAATATGACCATGACCTTTTGACCTTGACAACTTTGAACTTTTTCCCGCATTAAGAAGTTTGCCAGAGTTTCTCAATTCTGTCATAACTTCTATATTCCTTGAAGGATTACTTAAATATTTCAACACAGCATGCTTGTGGACAAATGCAACACATTCATGCTGCCCTTAATATGATCTTGAACTTTTAACCTTGACAACTTTGAACTTTTTCACACATTAATAAGTTCCCCGGAGCTTCTCATTTCTGTTATAACTTCTATATCCCTTGATGGGTTACTTTAATATTTGAATACATCATACTTGTTGACAAATGCCTCACATCAACACTGCCCTTAATATGACATTGACCTTTTGACCTTCATAAATGTGCTTGTGAATACTTATCACTTTGGTTAATTAACTTTGCCACAGTTTCTCCAATTTGCCACTGGGGGCACTCGTGTGACGACAGGCCACATTTCTTTTTGCAAGTAAATTTTCATATTTTCTTATAAATAGACTAGTCTGAAAATCATTTTGTGAAACAAACAACAGTTAATTCCAGTTATTTATTATTGAAAGGGTTAACTATGCATTATAGTCAATAATTATCGTGGGCAAATCTATTTGTTTCTTGGTGGTGTAATAAACACATTTTTATGCCCCCAGTCTCGGTAGAGGCATATAGTGTTTGGACTTTGTGTCCGTCCGTCCGTGTGTCCGGACATTAAGAAGTTCGCCAGAGTTTCTCAACTCTGTCGTTACTTCTATATCTCTTGAAGGATTACTTAAATATTTCAACACGGCATACTTGTGGACAAATGCCACACATCCATGCTGCCCTTAATATGACCTTGACCGTTTTACCTTCGCAACTTTGAATGATTTCACACATTAAGAAGTTTGCTGGAGTTTCTCAATTCTGTCATAACTTCAATATCCCTTCATGGATTACTTTAATATTTCAACACATCGTACTTGTGGACACATGCCACATATCCATGTTGCCCTTAATATGACCTTGATCTTTTGACCATGAACTTTTTCACAAGTTCGCCAGAGTTTCTCATTTCTGTCATAACTTCTATATCCCTTGAAGGATTACTTAAATATTGCAACACAGTTGACAAAGTGCACCGAAGTTTGCCGGAGTTTCTCATTTCTGTCATAACTTCTATATCCCTTGAAGGATTACTTTAATATTTCAACACGGTATACTTGTGTACAAAGTGCACCCATCCATGCTGACCTTGATATGACTTTGACCTTCACAACTTTGAACTTGTTCACTTGTTTAAGAAGTTTGCCAGAGTTTCTCAATTATGTCATAACTTCTATATCCCTTGAAGGATTACTATAATATTTCAACACAGTATACGTGTGGACAAAGTGCACCTATCCATGCTGACCTTAATATGACTTTGACCTTCACAACTTTGAACTTGTTCACACATTAAGAAGTTTGCCGGAGTTTCTCATTTCTGTCATAACTTCTATATCCCTTGAAGGATTACTTAAATAGTTCAACACAGTATACTTGTGGACAAAGTGCACCCATCCATGCTGACCTTAATATGACTTTGACCTTAATATGACTTTGACCTTCACAACTTTGAACTTGTTCACTTGTTTAAGACGTTTGCCAGAGTTTCTCCATTCTGTCATAACTTCTATATCCCTTGTTGGATTACTTTAATATTTCAATACATCATACTTGTGGACAAATGTCACACATCCATTTTGTCCTTAGTATGACCTTGCCCTTTTGACCTTCACAACTTTGAACTTTTTCACACTTTAAAAGTTTTTTACCGGAGTTTACATAAGACTTGTTCACAAATGTCACATCCATGTTGCCTTTAATATGGCATTGACCTCTTAACCTTCACAACTAGGCTTGTGAATACTTATCACTTTTGGTTAATTAAGTTTGCCACAGTTTCTCCAATCTGCCAACGGAGACTTTCGTGTGCCGATAGGCCACGTTTTCTTGTTTCCTGATGCCTATAAACTATCATCGGTTCCTTATGCCTCTATATTCTATATATGTGGCTGTGACTGGAGAAAAGGGGGTGATGGTATTTGTCTGATAATTACTTGTTATACGCTTGTCATGTGTTTCATTGATGTCGAACAGTGTAGAGCCGGATCAGACTGCAGATGCACAGGCTGGTCTGGATTTACACAGGCCGCACATACCATAAGCCCCATTTCTCCATAAGCCACATACAGTATTTATTTTAATAAACACCCTGGGGTTATGCAGTTTTCTGAATTTGTTTGTGTATTATTATGGCACAAAACACAATAATTTTTTTGTTTGAAATGACTATACAATGTGAAAATAGCATATCTTTACTGAAAATATGTGAGGAGGGTTACTATTAGAGACGGGGGCTACTATTAGAATAAATACGGTATGTCTGCTGCCTATATACTCTTGTACACACGTATAGCACATACTTACCCGATGTTACCTGCTTTTTCAGCGTCCAAGGCTCCAATGATGCGGAAATCCATGAACATGATGAAGACTCTGCCTAAGTGATGAACGAGCGAAATTGCGAAACTGTGTTAATTATCACAGTCAGGACAGCAGCAACATTATTCTGTCTGAAACAGGGTCGACGGCAGTATGAACTCTTTCATCCCCTAATATTTCACATTGATAGTTCCAGCTCACTTCTGGACTGTTCCGTTAATCAGATAATGGGTTTGGGATACATTTGTGGTCAATGGGGTTGAAAGAATGAACTACAATGTGAGACTGTGAGTGAAGAAAATGTTAAGGTTTTTGTCTCGCCCGCGAAAGCGGAAAGTGAGACATGTTTTGCTTTACTAGAGTCGGCGGCGGCGGCGGCGGCAGGCGGCGGCGTCATCATTCAATGTTAAGTTTTCGTGTTACGGTCATTGCTTCAACACCTTATCAGCTACAGTCATCAAACTTTATACATCCCTTTACTATGATATGTAGATGAATATAGGACTATTAATATTTTTTTCTTGGGGTCAAGGTCAAGGCGGAACAAGGCGAGACATTTGATTCCCGCGGAATTCTTGTTATTCTTGAGGTAGTGTTCAGAATGAGGGTTAACGATTGGGATCATCCATACAGGAATCACGATATCTGTAGTTTGGCCCTACGGTACATATTTGGCTCTCTTGTTACACGGTTATACCCATTATAATACCTAGTAGTAAGATTAGTACTAATGCTATTACTTTTAGGGGCAGGGGCTAAGTGACTGGTGCAGTGAGGACCTGGCACCTGGGGGCTGTTTCACTAAACTTTGTACGACTAAAATGTTTGTAAGTGCAAAATAATGATAGTTTGTAACTTTCACATTAACAATGTTGTCTTGTAAACAATTTTTGGATTTACATTTATTGAGCATTGGCTGCATATGCAGCCTATGCTCAATAAATGTAACTCCATTAATTGAAATTTCCAAACGATCCTAATTTTGCACTTACCGTACGAACATTTTAGTCATACAAAGTTTAGTGAAAGTGCCCCAGGTTCAGTTCTAATTTCAGAACTTAATATATATTTGTACTGCAAATATTCAGTACTGATTTTGGGCTTCCCCCCTCCCTTCCAATTATAACAGATGAAATATGGAATTCAACCCTGTTGACAGGCCGTTAACACCATTGAATAAATAAATCATCTCCTTACCAGTTCGATCATTTTCAAGCTATCTAGCCAGGCTTCGGAGTCAATTTCCAATTTTTTTGTTTTGTAACTTCTCCTACAGCGCCTCCACCTCCTTTTTCCCCCATGTTAAATTCCCATAGACAAATATATTTTTCGTAATAAAATCAATATTTGATAAAATTTCATGAAATAAAAATAAGGCTCCTTAAATTTTGATAAAATTTGATGTTAACGAAAAAAAATATTGTGTTTCCATTATTTATATGGTCATAAAATTTGGGTAGCTATCGTGAAACAGACAGTAGTGTAATAAATATGTACGCGAGACCGCTACAGGAAACTGGGGCCCGTTTCACTAAACTTTGTACGATAAAAATATTTGTACGAAGATTTCTATGAATTTGCTTCTCACATTAACGTGTTTCTCTAATGCTACTAGTTTGTACCTACAGGTTATCATTAAATGCAGCACATCCACAACAGATTTTCCAAAATCAGCTGTTAGAATAAATGTTATTGTGGATTTCAATTTTGCACGTACGAACTTCGTTGTACGAAGTTTAGTGAAACGGGCCCCAGGTTAGGTGATTTGGGCAGCGTCAATGTAAGATGCTGCAATTATGCAACACAGAATTTATCATTTCATGATGATTTGTGGCTGTGACTGGAGAAAGGGGGCTTATGGCAATTGTGACGCATATAGCTCCTGATCAAATGGCACATTTCCGTAGCCTGATAATTATCAATTTTGCTTGTTAGGAGCATCGTGGGTGTCACATTGGTGGAATTACGAACAGTGCAGATCCTGATCAGACTGTGCGGATGTACATGCTGATCTGGATCTACACTGGTCGCAAAACCCATAAGCCCCACTTCTCCACCAGTCACAGCCACATTTAACCCTTCAACCCTACAGACTGCCAACATTTGCAAACACAGTAGATTCAGATGAGACGGCTCGTAACGAGTCATCTCATCAACATCTACAGTATTTGTCGGTACTTTTTAGCCGTGTTTTTGAAGAAAAAAAGATCCCGGCTATTGGATTGGCTGGCGGGCATGTGGCGGCGTCCACAGTGTTACGTGTTCTTGTTTTGTTCATATTTCTGTTACTGTTCCACCTAGTACCACCATACTTGCACAACTTCATAACCAACAGGTGCCCACCACATACCACTATCCAACATATGACGTTTTTTTTATCTTGACCTATTTTTTTTCGCGTAATGAACTTAGCCATTTTCAATGTTAAGTTTTCGTCTTTAGGTCCATTTCTCTGTTACTGCACCACCTAGTACCACCATACTTGCACAACTTCATAACCAACGGGTGCCCACCAACGGGTGCCATACAACTATCCATCATGTGACCTTTTTTTTAGCTCACCTGAGCGAAGCTCATGTGAGCTATTGTTACCGCAATGTGTCCGTCGTTCGTCGTCCGTCGTCGTCCGTCGTCGTCGTCCGTGAACATTTTCAAACGTCTTCTCCTCGGTAACCATTGGGCCTATGGTCACCAAACTTCATGGTCATGGTCCTTAGGTAGGGGGATTACAAAATTGTTAAAATGACGTCATTACGTAATCCAAGATGGCCGCTGTCTAAAAATAGCACAAATTCTTAAAAAATCTTCTTCTCAAGAACCGCCAACCGGATTTCGACAAAACTTGGTAGGAATGATCGATGTACATTGCTCTTTCTAAGTTGTTAAAATGGTGACCCTGGGGTCAAAAATGGGCGTGGCCAGTGAGGTCAAATTGGGGTCAGTTATTTTTGACTGAATATGGTCATTTCATATATCAAATTGAAGGTATCAATGAGGCGATCACTCTGGTGCATTTTTTGTCGAAATCGGATTGTTATGTCATCCAAGATGGCCGCCGAAAGGTCAAAAGGTCGTTCTTTTATTAGAGATTTCAAAATTCTTCTTCACATGAACCGCTTGGCCCATGGTAGCCAAACTTAAAAGTTATGGTCCATGGGTGAAGCCTTTTCAGATTTGTTAAAATGGAGGTCATCGCTAATCCAAGATGGCCGCCGTCTAAAAATAGCATAAATTCTTAAAAAATCTTCTTCTCATGAACCGCTAGCCGGATTTCGACGAAACTTGGTAGGAATGATCGATGTACATTGCTCTTTGAAAGTTGTTAAAATGGTGACCCCAGGGTCAAAAATGGGCGTGGCCCGTGGGGTCAAATTGGGGTCAAATTTTATTTTTGACTGAATATGGTCATGTCATATATCAAATTGAAGGTATCAATGAGGCGATCACTCTGGTGCAATATTTGTCGGAATCGGATGATTATGTCATCCATGATGGCCACCAAAAGGTCCATTTATTCAAGATTTTTAACGTCTTTTTCTCAGGAACCACATGGCCGATGCTGGGTGAAGCATTTTCAGATTTTGTAAAA
The DNA here is from genome assembly GCA_029237695.1 of Conchocele bisecta. Classification (NCBI taxonomy): domain Eukaryota; kingdom Metazoa; phylum Mollusca; class Bivalvia; order Lucinida; family Thyasiridae; genus Conchocele; species Conchocele bisecta. The sequence continues at coordinate 32,059,299 of CM055266.1, forward strand.
TGAGAGTCATCACTTGATCCAAGATGACCGCCATCTAAAAATAGCACAATTTTTTTAAAACACATGAATTCAATGTCACATTCTCCTCTGGTGTTCATGGAGTCAGGTGAGCGAATTAGGGCCATCATGGCCCTCTTGTTTTTTACCTTTACCTAATTTTTTCTTGTAATCAACTTAACCCATTTTCAAGGTTAAATTGGACAACACTCATCAGACAGCAGAGATGTTCACCCGTATCTTGTACCAATACATGTATGCCAGCCTGCATATGTATGTAGGTTTTTTCATACACTAGCTTCTTTTGTCATCTTAAACCACTGACAATTGTCACTTTCAATCGTGGTCATAATAACATTAATAGCCAATTATCTGTTATCCAATTGTCTATGCTTCAAAGAAACCCGGACATCGTGGCTTTGCCTCGTCTCTTCTTAAATTTTATATAAAAAAAATACCTCATGTGATTAATAATGAACAAGTCCAAAAAATAGCATGAACTAGTCTATGGGAGTTATTTAGGGCTGAAATGGTTAAACGATATTTGTTAAACTTGTTGACTGATTTTCTGATCGTCTTGTATTGGCTTAGTGTAATCTAATTTAGTAAATATTTATAGTGATTCTGTGTAGCTATTATTTAGTATCACATGTATACCTATGCAATCAAATTGCATGCACATTTTTGTATTATTTTTTTACACAATTTCGCTAGTTACCGGAATTTTCAACAGTCTATCTTTTCCTACAAATGCAGAGCATGTTCATATAATGGGCTGACTTTTGTACGCCCATGGGCTGACTTTTGTACGCCCATGGGCTGGCAGAGCCGGTGGCTTATATAGAGCTCCAGATAAGCTTTGTGTCTAAAGCGTACTATACTCCCCAATTTCAAAATAATTGCGTATTTTACTTTCACAAATGGGTTATTGATTTTCTTCAGTACTGAATAGAAAACAAATGATAACAAATATAACAAATTTAAACATTCACTCCCACTTTTGATAATCAATGCGTATACAGCTAAAATAATTGCGTAAAATACACCAATACGCACCTTGTCTGGAGATCTGTTATAGCATTGAGACTGTCTCACACTTACCTTCAAAAGGGATGGGCCGTGGCCTAGGGGATATGGCATTGGACTTCAATACTGAAGGTTGCGATATGGCATTGGACTTCAATACCGAGTTCAATCCTTACCCTAGGCGTGAAACATACTTGCATATTATTTCCATTCCACTGATCTGTTGGATGAGATTTTAAACTGTGGTCCCGTCTCTACATGACTTTACCTGTTGCTGGGATGTTAAACCCATTCACTTTGACTTGCCTTCAAAAGGATTTCCAGTTTCTTTAACCAGCCATATCTTCTATACAAGTTGAACGATTGCTTAACCCTTTCAACACCACAGACCTCTATAGAGACAATGTTTGCAAACAGTGCAGATCCAGATGAGCCGGCTCGTAACGAGCCGTCCCATCAGGATCTCCACTGTTTGTTAATAGTTATCAAATTTGAAAAAATTACCCTTTTTGAAGAATGGAATAGCCTGAAAATTTGAATGGACCAATGAAATAGCATGAAACAGTGGCATGGAACAGCCCATTATGGCACATTCATGACACTATTAAAATGACCTTGACTTTATGGCCTTCACAAAGTTTGGACACTTTGATCTTGACCATTTTGAGCTTCACAAGGTAATTGAAAAATTTTCTTTACCACAAAAAGTATTGACCAGTCTGTTTTTTTTTTAACCAGTATTATATATAGAGAATAGTAGGTTAGTGACCTGAATGGGAAAACATATCTGCCAAGGCTTAGGAAACGTTTCCGTGCCGCGCCATATATGTTTCCCATTCACGCGCCAACCTACCATTCTATTCTATTTATCCCATCACCACTACAAATAGTTTAAAATGCAAAAAAATAACCCCAGCCGCATCCTCAAAATCGGAGGATCGAACCGCACATATCCATACACAGCGATTACGGTAGGTCGTATTGACAGGATATCAAAAATGTTTCACGGCACCGTGTTTCGCGGCACATATGCACTGTGTTGACGGTATAAATTATATATACCGGTAAGTATGGGTGCTTAAATATTTCGACACTTGATACATGTTAACACATATGGCACCATTAGTATAAGGTTTGATCATGTCCAGCCGTGTGCAAACGTTTGCTGTGGCCCGAGGGAACTGTTTGAACCGAAGGCCGCAGGCCGCGGGTTCAAACAGTTCCCTCGGGCCACAGCAAACGTTTGCACACGACTGGACATGATCAAACGTTATTGTTACATTTCCAACAAAAAACTGATGTAATTTGAGCATTATATTCAGTATTTTCAGCACTTTTATAAAATCGTCCCATTCACGTAGATAATTTTCGGTATGCATATTCCGGGGCCGCGTCATGAACGTCATGAAGTAGTGACGTCATGAAGGCACTTCCGCGTAGTGACGTCATGAAGGCACTTCCATTACGCGCGGCCCCGGAATGAACATTGCCTAAAGCCATGTGCAAACAGCACGCGCTATTTGTTTGCACATATGTGCAAACAACGGAAACCATGTAACAATATGATCTTGATCGATTTGTCTTCACAAGTTCACTGGAACCATTTTTTTACTCCAACATTTAGGCATTCTTTGTGTCAAAATGATTACAGAAGTATCGTTAACACAACACAAATTCAAAATATTCTTTATTACATCTTCCACTACTTGGCATTAAATTCCACCTGGTTTTGGTGTTTTTTGCTGTTTTCTTGTTTATCATTCATTATGATAAGACCCTTAGAAGGCGGGAAAAAACAATTCGTCTGCAGATTTTTCATAATTGCCTTATTTCTAAACAAATACTTGTTTTGACAGTGCATTAAAATCATCTCCTTTAACATGATTCTATTCTGCTGTAATAACAAGTTTTCGTTGAAAATATTGGGGGAAAGACAGAGTACAAGATTTATGTTCAGTATAGACCAGGGGACCGTTTCACTAAACTTTGTACGACTAAAATGTTTGTAAGTGCAGAATTATGATAGTCTGTAAATTTCACATTAACACTGTTTCTTGTAAACAATTATTGGATTTACATTTATTGAGCATAGGCTAGAAAATAAAAGCAGACGACAATACTTGTGTCCTCCGTTATAAGGGTTAGATTTAGATGATTATTGCGATAAAACATTGTTACTTGTTAATTTGGTCCCGAGATGGTTGTGTCATTGTGATTTCCTATGTGGGTGGTTGGTCGGGCGAACGCGATGGCGTAAATTAACGGCGGGGTTCTTCCTTGTAGGAATCACGATTTTCCTGGTTTGGCCTTCAGGTACTCTTTTTATCTTTGGCTCTTTTGTTACCTGGAAGTTGAATTGGGTTATTTCCCATTATAAAAGTAGTAAGATTATTACTGATCATGCTGCTTTTGGGAGGGGGCCAAGTGAACCTGGTGTGGTGAGGACCTGGCATAAGATCAGGATTATTCTGATTTCAGGGCTGAATATGTAGTTTTTATACGCCCGTTTGAAAAAACGCGACGTATTATGTATTCATCTTGTACGGGCGGGCGGGCACACCTTGTCCACGTAATAACTAGAGTACTACTTGACGGATTGTAACCATATTTGGTATACATGTTTATCACGGCAAGCCGAAGAAGCCTATTGATTTTAATTTTTAATTTTCGCACTCTGTATCCTTGTCCACGCAATAACTCAAGTTCTACTTCACCGATCAAAACCAAATTTACATGTTCATCACGTCAAGATGAGTTATCTCCCCTTGTTGACTGGCCTTGCCTCGACGGGCGTATATTGTGACCTTCGGCACTCTTGTTTATTGTAAGATTTTGTGATTTTCCCCTATTTGTACATGTACTTGAACATGTACATGTACTTGTATAGGTAATATATGGGATTTAGTACTAAACCCATTGACCCGGCTTAAATGACCTTAGCTGTTGATAGGCCGTTAAACCCCAACAAACAAACATTGTGATTTCCTATACATGTATATGTCGTGCAGGTGATGTCCACCTGCAATTATAATAACAACTGAATGGTGTGGCAAATGAGACGAGCCGTGTGCTTTTGTACATAAGATTTGCGATTTTTCTTGAAAAATACAGAAACCGATGATTGATTGACGTTTTACTGGTATATCCATTCAACAGCAAGGTCCTGTATAGACCGGAATAAGTGGGTGGCAGGTGGGAGCATGTGATGGGTAATTTAACGATCGGGGTTACCAGAATCCCGACTGGAGACCTGGTTTGGCCCTCACATACGATACGTCTTTGGCATTTTGTATGCAACAGTTGAATCTCGTTATACCCCTTATGTGAGTATTACGATTAGTTGTAATCCTATTACTTTTACGGGAATGGGCCAAGTGTCTCTGGTATGGTATGGACCTGGCACCAAAAATCAGAACGGAATATTTGCATCGAGAAAAAATATATTCAGCCCTGAAATTAGAATAACCTGACCTGGTGCCAGGTCCATACCACACCAAGTCACTTGGCCCCATTGCACCGCAAGATCTGAAAGATCATACTTTCCTTGCTGAATTTCGAATACTCCACCTTCATATCAGGTGTGCATGATCTACATGTTTATATGGGGCTTATGCGTTTTGTGACCAGTGTAACTCCGGATCAAATAGCACATTCCTGTAGCCTGATACGATCTACAGTCGAAATTGTGCTAAAGACCACCTCCGAATAGCAATCACCTGGCTGTAAAGGCCACACTTTTGTTGTCCCAATGGCACAATTACTATATAAATGACCCTGTGAATAAAGACCACCTGTGCACAAAGGCTATATTTTTTTTACTTCCCATGGCTGGCCTTTATTCACAGGTTTGACTGTATATTGCTTCTTAGAAGCATGACGGGTGTTTCATTGATGGAATGGCAAAATTTGCAGATCCTGATCAGACTGCTGATGCACAGGCTGATTTGGATCTACACTGGTCGCAAATCCATATTCCCCATTTCTCGTGTCACAGCCATAAAACATGTCGGAATTGAAAATAAGCCTGGTTTTTTCACAGGCTGATCTTGATTTACTCGTTGCAAAACACATAAGCCCCATTTCTCCAGTCACAGCCACATTAACATATGACCTTGTTGTTGAATGGTCGTAAGAATGCATTATATCAATTGGTCAATAATTGTGTGCATGTATATTAACTTTCACAGTATTTGTGCTAGTGATGTAATTTAACAATGTGTGTGTACATTGAAGTATGTGTGCTATTGTTTCTTTGTTAGTAATATACTGCCACCAGTAGCCTATTTCACCAACATTGCAAAGTATACTTTTCTAGCAAAGTATACTTTGAGGGAGAAATTTTCAATTTTATGATAAATTTATTAATTTTTATTATACTGAATTTATTACATTATCACAGCTATTTTGGCTGTGATAATGTAATAAATTCAGTATAATAATTCTGCATACTTTTAATCGTCAAATATATGCATTTGTTAGTTCTATATGAAATAATGCTTTTCGGGAAAAATAAATGATTTCTCCCTCAAAGTATACTTTGCTAGTAAAGTATACTTTGCAATGTTGATGAAATAGGCTACTGGTCAGGTTATTCCAATTTCAGGGCTGAATATATAGAGGATATTCATATTTTTGCAACGTATATGTCATATTCGTCGCAAAAATATGAATATTCTATTTATTATATACCGCTCCATGGAAATTAGCAGTTTTTTAGACTGTATACGGTGATGAATTTGCAGCCTATTTGCACTGTTTTCTTTCAGGTGCGCGTTATGAATATAGATAGTGGAAGTAGTCATATTTTCACCGTAAGTTGTTTATTTCATAGATGAGAACATTATGACTTTTATTTACATCGTATAACTATGTATTTCATTGGTAGGTATATTATAAATATTTATTTTCATGTAAATATTCCGTTCTGATTTTGAGATTCTCTCCCCAATGCAGCAGGTTACATGCGGGATCGAACCCGTTTGCCTGGCTTTAAATTACCTTAGCTGTTGATAGGCCGTTAAACACCAATAAATCAATTGATCAATTATTAGTAATACCGTAATTACCCTAAATATTTGGACACCAATATATGAGCAAACAGTGTAGACCCAGACCAGCCTGCTCCTGAAGGAGCAGTCTGATCAGGGTCTGCACTATTTGCCATTTTCACAGAATGCTTTGGAGGCCTCATTGGACAACATAATCAACTTGATAAATGTTTATGACACTTATAACAATTGGTTTTGGTGTCCGAATATTTAGGGTAATTACGGTAGTACCATTTAACCCTTTGAATGCAGGAAACAAAAATTGTCTTTCTGTTTCAGATTTTGTTTTCTTTCTCAATAAAACCGTCTCTATATGACCTTAACCGAAGGTCATCGAGCCAATGCCCAAAAATAAATAAACCTTAGCTGTTGCTAGCACATTAAACCCATTCACTTTCTTTCTCAATAAAAACATGGTTTGACAGCACTTTCCATTGGAAATGATTCTAAAATGCTGTCAAACCATGTTTTGATGGCCTATCAACAGCTAAGCTAATTTTAAAGCAACTGAAGACTCCAATGAAGACTCCGAAAAGGGCCAAAGTTACAAAGAATGCGTGAGGAAGTTTTCGTTGTGAAGAGATTTTATCCATGATGTGATTCTTCTTTGAAGTCGGACCAGTCCAGTATCCATGCAGCTAAATCCATATACACCATGTACGAGACACGGCATTTATAGGTTTTGTGACCAGTGTAGATCCAGATCAGTATGTGCATCTGCAGTCTGTTAAGGATTTATTCTGTTCGTCGACGCCCCGTGCAGGCACCGGGGTGGGATCAACTGATCCTGAGAATAGTGCTGCAGTAGCCATTGCTTGTCGTAAAAGACGACTAAACTGGCTTAACGATTGGGTTCATACTTTCCGGAACCCACTATACCGGATTTGGCCCTCATGTACATTTTTGGCTTTCTTGTATGTGAGAGTTGAGTCAGGCTATGCCCCATATATAAAAGTAAGATTAGCGCTAATCCTATTACTTTTAGGGGATGGGATAAATGATGCTGGTGTGGCGAGGGCCTGGCACCAGATCAGGTTGTTCTAATTTCAGGACTGAATATATATTTTGATTGTAAATATTGAGTTCTGAAGTTGGGATTTACCCCCCCCGGACAGGTGGATACGGGACACGACCCCGTTGACCCGTCTGCGTGTAGACTCACTGAGGCTTGTACCTCTATGTCAGAAAAGCGGACGTTAAACCCTATTCACTCACTCACTCACTAATTATTCTGTTCGCCATTCTCCAGTCTCAGCCACATATATAAAGGCATATACGACACGTGGCTATGGCTGGAATACTCCAGTAGCCGATTTTGCCGAAATTGCAAAGTACACTTATCTTGCTATAAAGTACACTTTGAGGGAGAAATTATTTTTTATTTATTTTTTATTATACTGAATTTATCACATTATCACAGCCATATTGGCTGTGATAATGTAATAAATTCAGTATAATAATTATGCATACTTTTAATCATCAAATATATGCAGTTCTATATGAAATAATCCATTTCGGGGGGAAATAAATGATTACTCCCTCAAAGTACACTTTGCTAGATAAGTATGCATAGCAATTTTGGTGAAATCGGCTACTGACCAATGGGGATGCTGCTGTATTGATGGTATTCAACCCAATTGCCCTGGCCCAAAATGACCTTGAGAAGAATAATTCACATGAGCTCGCATTGAGCTTGTTTTTTTAATCATTATTCGATATGTCTGTCCATGTATGTTGACATACATGTATTCAATTTGGAATATATATTGTTTAACCTCTAGACCGCTACTCACAACAATTGTCGTCTGCTGTTGCTTATCTTACCTTATTTCTCAATAAAAACATGGTTTGACAGCACTTCAGTTCGGAAGTGCTGTCAAAGCATGTTTTTGATGAGAAAAATGGAAAATAAACAGCAGACGACAACAAAAATAAGATTGTATTCACCTTGTATCGGCAACGATCACTGATGGATCAAAATACGGCCAATTTGATTTGAGAAGCATCTCCATTTGTAGATAATTCTCAGGTGGTGACATAATAAACACCATGGACACATGCCTATGGCATTAAATTAACCCTTAGACCACTACTCACAACAATTGTCGTCTACTGTTGCTTTTATATCTTGCCTCATTTCTCAATAAAAAACATGGTTAGACAGCACTTCAGAATCAGCACTTCAGAAAAAGTGCTGTCACAGCATGTTGTAAATTATTCTAAAGTGCTTTCAAAGCATGTTTTTGATGAGAAAAATGAAAAATAGAAAATACACAGCAGACGACCAAAAAAATAAGATAGCGGTCTAAGGGTTAAACAAAACTAAAATGGCCTTTTGTATTCACCTTGTATCGGCAACGATCACTGATGGATCAAAATACGGCTAATTTGATTTGAGAAGCATCTCCATTTGTAGATAATTCTCAAGTGTTGTCAAACATGTTTTCATCAAGAACTAGAGGGCATTAAATTAACCCTTAGACTGCTACTCACAACAATTGTCGTCTGCTGTTGCTTTTATATCTTGCCTTATTTCTCAATAAAAAACATGGTTTGACAGCACTTCAGAATCATTTCCAATGGAAATGATTCTGAAGTGCTGTCAAAGCATGTTGTAAATTATTCTAAAGTGCTGTCAAAGCATGTTTTTGATGAGAAAAATGGAAAATAGAAAATAAACAGCAGACGACAACAAATTTTTAAGATAGCGGGCTGAGGGTTAAATAATATTGTGTTTAATTTGAAGATGGAGATTCTCGGTGCAGGTACCATGTACTTAAATATTGTTTGCTGGTTTGTTGAATAAAATGTAAATTGAAAATAAGTTTTATCATTTTATTCTCCAGTCCAAACTACATTGTGTTGTGTCCACACTGACAGTTTGATATGCTAAACCAAAATAATTAGTCACCACATCATCGAAATAAGTGTCTGTGACTGGAGAAATGTTTGCTTATGGGTTTTGAGACCAGTGTAGATTCAGATCGGCCTATACATGTGCACAGTCTGATCAGGATCTGCGTGGGTGGTGGTAGGGCGAACGAGACGGGGTAGGTAACTTAATGGTGGCGTTCCTCCTTATAGGAATCACCATTTGCCTGGTTTGGCCCTGAGGTACGTTTTTATCTTTGGCTCTTGTTACCTGGGAGTTGAATTGGGTTATTGCCTATTATAAAAATAGTCAGATTATTACTGATCCTACTGCTTTTGGGAGAGGCCAAGTGATTCTGGTGTGGCGAGGACCTGGCATGAGATCAGGATTATTCTGATTTCAGGGCTGAATATATAGTTTTGTTAGCCAGGTTTTTTTGAGAAAAAAATCCAGGCTATTGGATTGGCGAAAGCCGGGCGGGCGGGCGGCGTCCACAATCAATGTTAAGTTTTCGTGTTTGAGTCCATTTCTTGTTACTGTACCACCTAGGACCACCAAACTTTCACAGCTTCATAATCAAGGGGTGCCCACCACATATCACTATCCAACATGTTACTTTTTTTTTTAACTTGACCCATTTTTTCCGCGCAATCGACTTAGCCATTTTCAATGTTAAGTTTTCGCTTTTTCAATGTTAAGTTTTCGCTTTTTCAATGTTAAGTTTTCGCTTTTTTCAATGTTAAGTTTTCGTGTTTAAGTCCATTTCTTTGGTACTGTACCACCTAGGACCATCAAACTTTCACAGCTTCATAATCAAGGGGTGCCCACCACATATCACTATCCAACATGTTACTTTTTTTTTAACTTGACCCATTTTTTCCGCGCAGTCGACTTAGCCATTTTCAATGTTAACTTTTCGCATTTACAATGTTAAGTTTTCGTGTTTAAGTCCATTTCTTTGGTACTGTACCACCTAGGACCACCAAACTTTCACAGCTTCATGGGGTGCCTACCACATACAACTATCCAACATGTGACCATTTTTTTACCTTCACCTACTATTTCTACCTAATTGACTTAGCCATTTTGAACGTTAACTTTTTAACGTACGTCTGGTTAAAATTTTTGGTTAAAACTTTTTTGTTATACTATATCTCTGCAACTGCTTCGCCCATTACCTTGAAACTTCACATATTTTCACTCTAACCCCCAACCGTGCGGCCCCTGTGCGCAATGTCAAGGTCAAATTACTTTGAATTTATTTGTTAAAGTTTTTTCGTGTACTATATCTCTGCAACTGCTTCACCCATTACCTTGATACTTCACATGGGTGTTTATCATCATTGTCGCACCCGCTTGCGGAAAGCGCGATATCGTCGGCATTTTGGCATACGTCCGTCCGTCCGTACGTCCGTGTGTCCGGTTAAAGTTTTTTCGTTAAAGTTTTTCCATCTACTATATCTATTTTTTTAGTGTCCATGCCTCGCCCCAAGGCGCGACATGCAGGCCACGGCCATCTAGTCTACAAAAAGTGAGTATAATTATGTTATCCAAGTGTCCATGCTTGGAAAAAACCTGGCCTTCGTGGCTTTGCCTCGTCTCTTGTTATTGTAAATATTAAAAAGACCCCCCTACCAACGCTGCTCAAATAAATTTTCAGGATTGGGGATAGAGTTCCACTCCCATGCCTGGAACATGTACATGTACTTGTAGGGTTAACGTCCCTGCAAAAGTTATCGTCATATAGAGACAGGACCTCACTTTCAATCTCAAACGAAAGGCCAGTGAGTGGAAATATATGGAAGTATTTTTCATTCAGAAGGTGAGGATATCATTCAGTGGAAATGTCGTGTCACCGAGCCTGGGTCTTGGGCAATGTTTGCACCTTGTTACTCACCTTCATTATGTATCGAAATGGGTGGGGTCATTTTTGAACGAGCCATTTTATGAGTACTGGGTCCGAGTCTGACCGGCGAGTGGGTGGTGGTCGGGCAAATGAGATGGCGTAAATTAAAGGTATGGGTTCCTCCTTATAGGAATCACGATTTGCCTGGTTTGGCCCTCAGGTACGTTTCTTTGGCTCTTTAGTTGCCTGGGAGTTGAATTGGGTTATTGCCCATTATAGAAGTAGTAAGATTATTACTGATCCTACTGCTTTTGGGAGGGGCCAAGTGATTCTGGTGTGGCCAGGACCTGGCATCAGATCAGGATTATTCTGATTTCAGGGCTGAATATATAGTTTTGTTATTGTAAATATTCAGTTCTGATTTTGGGATTTTCCCCCCATTTGTACATGTACTTGAACATGTACGTGTACTTGTACAGGTAATATATGGGCTTTAGTACTAAACCCATTGACCCGGCCTTAAATGACCTTAGCTGTTGATAGGCCGTTAAACCCCAACAAACAAACTGACTGGCGAGGTCAGGGACCACGGTTTCAAGTCTTGTCCTAATTGCTTGGCCCTAAATGATACTCTTTTGTGTTGATGGGCCGTTAAGCAGCATTCTTGTCCGTAAGGGGGTGGGAGCATGTGATGGGTAATTTAACGATCAGGGTTCATCCTTACCGGAATTCCGACTACAAACGTCTTTGGCATTTTGTATGTGACAGTTGAATCTGGTTATACCCTTATGTGAGATGGGCCAAGTGATTCTGGTGTGGCAAGGACCTGGCATCAGATCAGGATTATTCTGACTTCAGGGCTGAATATATAGTTTATTTTATTGTAAATATTCAGTTCTGATTTTGGGATTTTCCTCCCATTTGTACATGTACTTGAATATGTACATGTACAGGTAATATATGGGATTTAGTACTAAACCCATTGACCTGGCCTTAAATGACCTTAGCTGTTGATAGGCCGTTAAACCCCAACAAACAAACAAACAAACGATTATTTGTAATCCTATGTTAGGGGAAGGGGCTTAGTGACTTGGTATGGACATGGCACCAGGTCGGGTCATTCTAATTTCAGGGCTGAACATATTTGTTCTCGATGTACATATTCCGTTCTGATTTTGGGATTTTCTCCCCAATGCAGCAGGTTAAAACGGGATCGAACCTATTTGCCCGGCCTTACATGACCTTAGCTGTTGATAGGCTGTTAAACACCAATAAACAAACAAACAAACGTGTCTGTAAGGAAAGTATATGGAACGTCAAATCTACATAAACTCAAATAATTAATTCTAGCTGTAAATAATTAGAGCTAGCTTTAAATTATTTAGAGCTACCTCCAAATCATTTGAAGAGCTCTTTAAATCATTTGGAGCTAGCTCTAAATATTTAATGCTAGCTCTAATTATTTAGAGCTGGCAATAATTATTTTCCAGGAACGCCAAATCTACATAAACTCAAATAATTAATGTTAACTCAAAATATTTAATGCTCGATCTAAATATTTAATGCTAGCTCTATTTTATTTAGAGCTAGTAACAATTATTTGAGTTTATGTAGATTTGGCGGCCTTACAAGTGGGATGGAAATACTGGTATATGCAAGTAACTGTTTCATGCCTAAGGCACAGGTGCTTGTAGCGATTCTTGGATGTTCCATTATTGTTTGTATTATACATTCAAAGCCAGTCTAAACAATTAAAATGTGCACGCGTGCAATCACAATATTAATCAACAAGTGTGTTGTGAATACACCCGGGCGCATTTGAATTGTTTTGTACATTATTTAGAAAGGTGTTTCATGAATAGATAGAAACAATATTGGACCAAACAAGACACGCTAACAGCACCTGTGGCCCAAGGTGTGAGATTCACTTGTAAATCCAGTACATGAAATTCTGTGCATACCGATTGTGAAGGGTATATTTCTAATATTCTACCTAGACATGCTTGCACATGAACAGATGATGTAAACAAATATAGGATTGAAAAGTTTATCCCTGCATTCAGACACAGTAGTAAGCAACTCTTGTACATGGAATTTTATAATAAATGGGGCTTATAACCCTTGCGACCAGCACAGGTCTAGTTCAGCATTTGCATACAATACGTGCAGCCGGTCTGATCAGGGTCTGCTCCACATGCCAGTTACCGTAGTCCGTGAAATACCAGCCGTGGTTATAACAAACATTACAGATCCTCACAAACTAGCATACTGGAGACTGTTCTCTTGTTCGAAATCATGAAGTTTGTTCAGTGGAGACTGAGCAGGGATTCCTCTGGCGATCGCCACTTTCGCAATTGGCGATAAAAATAAATAATTGGCGATAAAAAATTACAATTTTCGAAAAAAAAATTTTTTTCGAAAATTATAATTTTTTTATCGCCAATTTTTTGAAGTGGCGATTTTTTTATTTTCCCCAGCGGAATCCCTGACTGAGCAGCTCTGTCTCGGCCAATCAAGCTGCCTGATATCGAGGATGAATTTGAAGAACGTCCTATGAAAGTTTCATCATCATGAAGTATACAGCTTGTCCCATGTGGAGCGCAGTGGCCTGGTGGTTAGAGCGTCAGACTGCTGATCTAAAGGTCGTGGGTTCGAGCCTCACCGGAGGCGCTGCGTTGTGTCCTTGAGCAAGACACTTTATCCACACTGCTCCAGTTCACCCAGCTGTGAATGGGTACCGATAATTCGTAGTTGCTCTGTAAATACGAATTACCGGCTTCTCTCAAAAAATCTCTACCTCCGTTCTTCAAGTTTCTCCCATTCTTGGGAGACGGCATGCAAGGTCCTAGAGCCAGTGCCGCAGTTAAATATAAGCCAAAAAAAAAAAAAAAAAAAAAAAGCTTGTCCCATCTACTATACGGTTCAACATTGTCCAGCCGTGGGTAAACGTTTGCCGTGTCACTCGGGATATGTCAAACAGTTCCCGAGTGCCATGGCTGGACATGGTCGAACATTATTGTTACATTTCCGTCGGTAATATGCAATTTGAGCATTGGTGATGTAATGGTGGCTTCTAAACTTCAGGAGACGCATGCATTACATAGGTGTTGGCATGGCCCCGGAATGAGCATTGTCTACAGTCATGGTCAAACAGCACATGCTGTACGTTTGAACACGGCTGTGAGCGGTGTCGAACAATGACCGTCATGTAACAAACATTTTTTTAAATGAGAAGCTCAACGGTTCAGAAATGTCTTCAGCCAATAGTGTCTGGTGATGCCACATATAGTTCATCCTACATTGTACTTGTGCTTCTCTTATTTCACATATTGCAACATTTAACCCCAATAAGTTACATATTATTACCATATTTAATTATTTTAAAACTTCAACAGGAAATGGAAAATAAATATTCGGATGGGACATTGCATTCTACACTTGGCTGAACTATTGGATTTTTCAGAAACTAAATGCTGCGGTCGCTAGCGCTCCCTCACATTGTTTCCTTAAACATCCAATATGTGAACAATAACATATGATATAAAGCAGATATAAGGTGAAAAGCTCAATAAGTGACACTACTGCCTGTTTCACGAAAGCTGCCCAAATTTTACGGCTATATAGACAATTCAAAAACAAGATTTCTTTTGATAATATTAAATTAAAGGAAAAATTAAGAATGAGCCTTCTTTTTATTTCGTGAAATTTGGTCAAATATTGATTTTATTGCGAAAAAACAATTTCCCCATGTTAAATCCCCATAGACATCTTCACACGGAGTGAAGATGTCTATGGGGATTTAACATGGGGAAATTGTTTTGAATTTTAGAAATACTGGACCGATTTTTAAAATTTAACTTTTGTTTTCTTAGTTAGATCATATCCAAGCTATCGTCAGGTTTCGGAGTCAATTTCCAAAAAAAATCGTTTTTTGACTCCTCCCCACTTCCTTACCACTTTTTCCCCCATGTTAAATTCCCATAGACAAATCAATTTTTCGTAATAAAATCAATATTTGACCGAATTTCACGAAATAAAAAGAATGCTCATTCTTAAATTTTCCTTTAATTTAATATTATCGAAAATAATATTGTTTTTGAATTGTCTATATAGCCGTAAAATTTGGGCAGCTTTCGTGAAACAGACTATAGATCTTATGACCAATCAGGGTCTTTCTCTATACCATTTGCCTTTGAACTTCCAGAAGAGAAAAAGTATGATTTTCACTGCAATGTGTCTCTATTTCTGAATACTAAATGACAGTGGAACATCTCCAACCGACACCCTATGGATATCCCAGGGTGTCTGTAGCCGATTTCATCAAAATTGCAAAGTATACTTTTCTAGCAAAGTATACTTTGAGGGAGAAATTTTAAATTTTTTGATAAATCTATTAATTTTTATTATACTGAATTTATTACATTTTGGCTGTGATAATGTAATAAATTCAGTATAATAATTCTGCATACTTTTAATCATCAAATATATGCAGTCGTTAGTTCTATATGAAATAATGCATTTCAGGAAAAATAAATGTTTACTCCCTCAAAGTATACTTTGCTAGATAAGTATACTTTGCAATGTTGGTGAAGTAGGCTACTGGTTTGGAGATTCTACAGAATCAAATTGCAAGAGCAGTGAGATACATATCACACTGCATATATGTATACCGGTAGTATTATCTTTCTTTTTTTATCAACTGACACATTTGTTCACCATTGAAAATAGAAAGTTTATCGAAAAAGTTTGAAGTCTTTGAAATATTTCTGCACATCTTCCTTTCTATATGGTTTGGCTGCAACACATGTTGGTATGTTTTCTGGCTGCTCAATCCACAGCTTGTGATCCACATTTGCTTGTGTTAATGTCTCTGAGAGCTTCGCGAGGCTTGCTTCATCTTTTGCCTGC
The DNA here is from genome assembly GCA_029237695.1 of Conchocele bisecta. Classification (NCBI taxonomy): domain Eukaryota; kingdom Metazoa; phylum Mollusca; class Bivalvia; order Lucinida; family Thyasiridae; genus Conchocele; species Conchocele bisecta. Next base: position 32,074,996 of record CM055266.1, read on the forward strand.
AAGAGAATACCGGTATACACTACATGTACATAGGCACGCACCTCAGGCAGTATGGAACGCCAAATCGGCATAAACTCAAATAATTAATGCTAGCTCTAAATAATTAGAGCTAGCATTAAATATTTAGAGTTAACTCCAAATGATTTAGAGAGCTCTTCAAATGATCTGGAGCTACATAAACACAAATAACTATTGCTAGCTCGAAATAATTAGAGCTAGCATTAAATATTTAGAGCTATCATTAAATATTTAGAACTAGCATTAATTATTTGAGTTTATGTAGATTTGGCGTTATAGATAGAAGGTGGCTGAAAACGTTAACGCAAATATGGACAGACAGGCGGATAGGGTAGTAACTATATGTAACCCCAAGTAGATTTGTCAGTAACAGGCATGGGAGTGGAACACTATCCCCAATCCTGAAAATTTATTTGAGCAGCGGATTGCGCTGCGATTTACTAGGGGGGTCTGGGGGCATGCCCCCTCCCCCACCCATAATTTGTTTTTCAATTCTAGATGCTCTGTGCTTCATTCTGAGGTATATTTAGCATTAAATAGATCACATTTTCCCCTGAAAAAATATGCTATAATTAGTAAAAATTGGCAACATAATGCATTTCAATTTAAAATAATACTTGCAACAAGAAGTCAGTACATGTATAACAGGGATTCCGCTGGGGAAAATAAAAGAATCGCCACTTAAAAAAAAATTGTAATTTTTTATCGCCATTCTCAACGGATTTACAAGATTCACAAAAGTGGTCCCTGGTACCTCAAATCAGGATTAATCCGGAAATTTCCCATGCCTGCAGTAAGCGAGGCTTACAATACCCCCTGTGTGGGTACATGTGCCCCTAAATATGGAAGGAAATGGAAGTTATAACATATTTCTCTGACGTAAAGTTTATTGCCGTAAGGACGCACAGACGGACAGACAGGCAACCTGACTCCAGTATACCCCCCCCCCTACAAAGAAATGTTTGGGGTATATAAAGTGGCCTTGAATTGTAGGTCCCAAACAGAACTGTTCTCTTCTGTTTGGGACTTTCAATTTAAGGAAATATGATCAATTCTAGTGACAAGAGCTCTGCCCATTTACCGAGTCTGAAATTAACTCTGTGAGAAATTCTGAATGTAAAGTCAGTATTATGAGAAAGTTTAACAGTGCACATTAAGGGCAATGTAAGTTCTTAGAAGAACTTAATAATTAGTCAGCTTATAATTTATGGGTGGCAGGGCTCCAGATAAGGAATTAGTAATCGAGTTAGAGTATTTTCACTCCATCATTTCTGAAGCAATTGGGTATTTCAAAAGTTTAATTGGGTAACATAAAATAACACTACTGTTTACACATCAACAGACAGCAATTATTGAATAGTTTGCTTCAAAAACAAAAAATGTCTTGGCATTTCATTAGAATTGTCTCCTTGGAGACAATTCTAATGAAATACCAAGATGTGTTTTCATGGAAAAGAATAACAATATGCTATATTTGTGGTCTGTTTGTTTTCTGCAGCATGATAAAGGTACCACAACTTTTTTTTATTGCTTTTTGATACTCGCTACATCCGATTTCAATTGGGTTTTTGGCAATTTGAATTGGGTATTTAAGCAAATACGCAGCTTATCTGGAGCTCTGGGTGGGAAATTGATCTTACATACCAGACATTTAAGTCCATAAAGAGGCTGCAATTGCATGTGTGCGATGTACGGTATTAAATTAGGAATTTGTGATGGCGACGTGTGTCCCGAATAAAGCCCGGAGAATAACATGCTAAAGAAATACTAAGCATGATAAGATGGGAACTTCTCAGGTTCCGAGTTAGACTAATATGCCATGTCATTCCACGTAGTTCTACTGTGCAGTAAATGGCGAGATCTGTGGCGAGGTTATGGAACCAAGATATCATGTTATGGTAGATGCAGGACACATATACTGTAACAAGGCGAGTGTCTCAGACTAATGGATCAAGAGACATTCAACATTTGGACGTACTTCCAAAATTGTTGACACCAAGGTCAAGGTCACCATGGTCAGTCTTCTTCCTTAAAATGTTAACGGACATTACTATTTATTATCTGTATTTATTTTTTGATGTGCAATCATACTTTATAATCTGTCAAAAATATTATTTTTTCAGGTGACAAATTTAATTAGTATTTGCATATGAAATATCCTGATACCACCGCGAGTCACTATCAGTAAAATAAATATCACTTAGTAAATGATTATATCTCTATTGCGTGCACTTAAGAACATGGGTCAAAGTCAATCGAATGACACTGGATGGATATCAATGTGAGGAAGCTATTGATGAATTTTTGTAATGATCCAACTAACAGATCAAGAGATATGCGAAATTTGGACACGTCCAAAATTGTTGATGACAAAGACGCCGCCAGAATTGTGACCGCTATTCTTACTTTCCACTATCGTGGGTGAGACAAAAACTTGTGTATCGTCCGTAGCTATGGACAATCATACTGGAGTTTTTGCAGTATTACATGCCCGCAACTAATGTTGTGGGGCCCAGCTTAGTAGCGTATGGTATGGGAGCAGATTTCAAGAGTTACTAGTACTGTTCGCAACTAGGGCCCAGCTACGATTGTTTCGTGGTTTGTCCACATGTAACTGAAACGCTAGTGTTCAGATGAAGAATTACTTGCCTCCAGCACAACTTTATGCATCCTGTCGAGATCTGCCAGGTAGTCGCGTGTGTTGTTGTCGGAGCTGTATAGATGCATCACTGCCGTACAAGCGTGGCATGCCTGGGCAATCAAGGCACCGGTAGGCCATTTGAGAGCAGTTACCAGGTCCTTCCTTACAACAATGTACTGTACTAAATTTCCGGACATATTGAGAAGTAAATTTGACGAGATGCTACTGCCCGAGTACTGGTAAACTGAGAATGTAAAGTTACAGTATGGTACAACAACACAACTACAAGTCGGTTTCTAAGTACTGAGTAGAGGTAGTTGCGAACGGTAACTCTTGCAATCTACTCCCGTACCGGACGGTAAGGGAGTCAATTGCAAGTTACCGTTAGTAACTACAGGGATCATCCAGATTATCGGACAGAAATGGCTGTTTTTTTACGATATCTTTCTTAAAATAGCAGCTACGGGCATAACATTTTCACAGAACAATCTTCGGTTCTTGTTTTCTCAACGCGTGTAAACTATTTAGAAAAATGTGCCATCTTTCTCACTTAAAATTGGGTCAGATCATCAGTCGTAAGATTGCCCCAAAATTAACATTGACAATCAGTTATCCGGACAAACGTATAATCATCTTATACCTTCTATTCTCACCTTGAAATCATTATTTTATCGCCTGTAAACCAGTGTAACCAGCATTGTGTAGTTCTGCAGAAAAAATAATTACCCTTTGCTTCTTGGAAAACACCGTATTTATAGAATTTATAGAACAACTGCAATGACGTAATGGGCACATTCGATTGAGCCCCCGCGCAACTTTTGACGTTGAAAATAACTTGTGGACAGAGTTGGGAAATGTTTTACTAAAATGTTTACATTGTCGATATATACTTAAACTTGGCATGGAAATAGCAAGCACCTGCGTGACTTAGATGTATTCGTTGCAAAATCGGATTAAAAGAATGCGCTTAATTAACAGGTATTTTCATTTGTCCGATAAACTGATTGTCCGGATAACTGGTATGACCCATGTACATAGAGTAGCAGTAGATGTCTACTGTGTATCAGTGATTCTATATTTTATGTACATCTGGTGTCCCGGTGTAATTTACTGACAAATCACAAAATTTATAAGGAAACAAAAAGAATTCCAGTAAAGAAATTACATATAATATACCAATCCATTAAGAAAACAGTATTTACAATTCTTGTTATGTGTGTTTAGTTATTATTTTCTGTTGTTGGCATACGTGTGGTGCACCAAATGGGCATGTCCCATTCATCAATCACCACAGTTTACAAGCCCGTAATTCTCAAATCTTGTCCATTTGTACTGTACTATACATTGCATCTGAATTAAAATAGTTTAACATTTACATTAAACTTATTCTGCAATAAATTTGCCTTTTGTTGTGAAAAATACTGACGTTAATGTATCTGTCCCGAGAAATCGAATCATTACCGTTACGCTGAACAAAAAATATAAAATCAGAGTAATCTCCCTTTCCTGCTCTCAGTTATTAATGCAATGAACACTGTTTATGGGTGCATGATTTATAAATAAACACGGTGGTAACACAACTTAAGTCATTGCCGAGAACGAGGCCAGTCTGTATAAGGAATTTTAAGGTTACACATTACATGCATCATTACCGTTCGGGGTTTATACACGTCCATATGTATGTAGGTCGGCTGAAACCAAAATGAGTGGATAGACACACTTACAACGTTATATTTGCATATTCTACCTTCATGATGCGTTGTATACTGAGGGGTGAAAAATGGGAGTTTTTAAAGAAAAATCATTACCGTTACGGTCATTTCCATTACAAAATTGTGTAACGGTAATGACGATCGTGTAACGGCAATGATAAATTGCCATACTAACCAGTCAGTTCATGCGTCAATTAGATATAAACCATGTCCCATCAGTTGTCGGTCAGTAATGGCACATTTATTCAGATCTACAACATTTATATATCAGGATTTAATTAGTAAAAGCTCTGGAACAACAAAAAACAGACACAGCTTCGAGGAGTGTGGGTTTCTATTGGAAATCACATTAAAAGTAAACATTAACTTGAAGTTATATTGTACAGCATATGCAAAGTATAAATATGTTTGTTATATATGCTGTATTAGTATTTTAAATAAATGGAGATTAAATAAATGGAGAGTCATTACCGTTACATTTTGTCATTACCGTTACATAAATCATTTCCGTTACGCCCATATTTTTGGAGGCATGCTATTAATTAAATGTAGCTTTATAACGATGTTTGGTACATGTTGTAAAACACGGCATTCTGTTACATGCCAAGCTATTTTGTTTTGTATAACTTTACTGATTCATATTAAATACATATTGTTGGGTTACCATAAATGAGAAAATTCCATGACTTGCTACTAAATTGCTCTGTTTCAAACTAGTACAATTAGCTTACCATATTCTTGACACTTTTGTTAATAGATGCCCCTTCAGTTTTATGTGTTATGCCATTGAAAAGAAAAAAAGGTATATGTAAAGCTATATTTATGTCATGTAAATGTACGTAACGGAAATGACATTTCCGAGACCCCTGGTCCCCTGAAGTGGAAATAAAATATATAAAATGACGAGAACAATTGGCTATACTATTATAATTCCAGCACAAAAATATTTACACTATTCCCTAACATTTGATTGGCTCGTAGCAAGTCTCTGTCCAAAATTTATATCCCAGTAAACTCCCACACCAAACTACTTTCTGTAACCGTCCAGTATTCCCGCGACTTTTCCAAGTTTATATCCCCGATAAATTCAACAAAAAGGCCATTCATTCCTTATAATTCCAGCATTTGAAATAAATTCATCAAGAAAATGTGTTTATTTTCCGTTTTCTTAAGAATTATTTTAACTGCGCCTCACGGTTAAAGATTCCACAAAAAGGCCATTCTATCTATCTTCCGTTAATCTAGAACCCCTGTTGGGGACTTATAGATGCATGTATGCGCGTCAAACTGACAAGAGTGTTATTATGAGTAAAAGTTGCAGTAAAAGCCAGAGGCAGTATATACAGGGGAGTGTTATTCTAGATAAAAGTAAAAACAGGGCTGGGATTTAGGCGAATGTGGTGTGTTCAATCCGGCTGACAGGCTGATTGAACTGGTTTAATGTGGGTAGGGTTGGAATACCCATAGGTAGGGAATTCCAGATGGCTACAGTGTATGGGAAGAAGGAGTACTTATAGTAGTCTGTGTTGGCTGAGATAATTCTGTACTGGAGTGGATGTGAGTGTCGTAATGGTCTGGTGTTTTGCGTTAAGTAGTGTTCTGCTGGGATGGCCACAAGATCATTGGTGATCTTGTATAGCATGGATAGCCTGGTATCTATCCGTCTTAATTCTAAGCGACGCCATCCAAGCCTTTGTAAAGTATTTGTTACACTGGATGTGCGCTGGTATGTACGAGTTGCCCAGCGAGCGGCTCTGCGCTGGACAATTTCGAGTTGATAGATAGAGTTTTGTGTGTGGGGGGACCAAACTGAGGAGCAGTACTCTAGTTGTGGTCGTACCAGGGTTTTGTATGCTGTAGACTTAAGTTGTTCTGAGTGTACCTTGATGTTGCGCTTTAGAAAGCCTAGTGTTTTGTTTGCCTGCTTTGAAATCCTGTCTATATGTGTGTTCCAGGACATGTCTGATGTGATGTCTACCCCTAGGTATTTCGCTGAGGGGACAGATTCTAGTGTAGTGTTGTGTAGATTGTATGTTGTGGGAATATGGTGTCTTGACTTTGTGATATGAATGACTTGGCATTTTGAAGGGTTAAATTCCATATCCCACATGTTTTCCCATTTTTCTAGGTTAGTGAGGTCGTCTTGCAGGGCTTTTGATTGATCTTCAGTGTCTAATGTGATGTATATGGCTGTGTCATCTGCAAAAAGGCGAACTGTGGAGTGTACATTTTTGGGCAAGTCGTTAATGTATGCTAGGAATAGTATTGGTCCAAGAACAGACCCCTGTGGGACGCCAGACGAGACTGGTATGGCACCAGATGTCTTTCCATTTACAACTACTGATTGAGAGCGGTTGTCCAGAAATGATTTTATCCATTTTAATACGTTTCCCCTGATTCCATAGTTATGTAATTTAAATAAGAGTTTTTCGTGACTGACTTTATCGAAAGCTTTGCTAAAATCTAAAAGAATCAGGTCTACTTGTTTTTTGTTGTGTACAGATTTCAGTAGGTCATGAGTGAGCATCAGTAGTTGTGTCTCACAGGAGCGCTTTTCTCGGAAGCCATGTTGTATGTCATGTAGTATGTTGTTGTTAGTGAAGTGTTTTGTCATGGAAGAGGCCACTATGTGTTCGAGTACTTTGCAGAGAACGCAGGTGAGGGAGATCGGCCTATAGTTGGCAGGATTGGATCTGTCCCCTTTTTTGTATATGGGCGCTACATTGGCACTCTTCCAGATGGCTGGTAGTGTACCGCTGTCTAGTGATTTTTGGAAGATGGCTTTTAGGATTGGAGAGTTCTAAGTGGAGTTCTTTTAGGATTGTCGGTGTGAGCTGATCCGGGCCCGAGGCTTTGTGTGGGTTGAGATTCCGTAGTAGTTTGTCTATGCCGTTAATTGAAATCTCGATATCTGGTATTTTGTTATATGGGCCTGGATCAGTGGTACTCTGCTGACCGATGTCAACAGAGTCCTGTATGTTCATCTGGCAGAGGGACTTTAGAGATAGTGGTGACTTAGGGCTGAAGACGGATTGAAATTGTTTGTTGAGTAGTGTTGCTTTGTTGGTGTCATCCTCGTGTCCATTCATTCCTATAATAAATGTAACAACCGGACTGCCATCCAATGGAATAAACACAGTTTACTGAATTATTGGTTCTACCTAGAAACTAGAAAAACGGCACCAACATGTGCATACAATATAGAATCACTGATATACATTCAAGTGTCAGTGATTACGCCAAGGGCAAGTGAAGTCAATGTTAATTTTGAAACGTGGTGTCAAATGTCCTGCGTTATGTCATGAGATGTTTAACTCTCCATAAGCAGAGCAGTCTTCCTGTACGCGTGGGAGCTGACATGTTTGTTGTTGTTATGCATTTTGTTGTTGTTGTATAACGTGAAGTTCAGCCGCTGACTTGTGGCTGTGGATCAAGAGTTACAAATGCTTTAAGTGTATTGTTTTCACATCCTTCTCGACCTCATCCCGCCACAGGTGATTTTAGCGTGTCTTGGATGGTCAATTATTGTTAGTAGCTATATACATAAAACACGTTTCTAAACAATGTACAAAACAATTCAAATGTGCCCGGGTGTAAATATAATAGTACTTAGAAAGGTACAAAACTCCCATTCACCACCATTGAAACAAAAAGCCACGCGATGTAGACATCTGGAACTCGCCTATACGGGTGCCGGTGGTTTCGTATACGGGTGGTTTCGTATACACGGTAACATAGCGCAAAAAGAAAGTGGTTTCGTATAATATCAATTATCGCTGAAATTACCTGTATATATCACACCTGTTAATCGGTTTTCCAGTCAGTGGTCAGTTAAACGGTCATAATTGTCGGCGCGTGGAGGTTCTTAGATCAATTAGTGTAATTGACTACGACGCTGGCTTGTAAGCATAGTTAATTATGCGCGTTCAAGCCGAGTCATATGCCACCTACACAAGCGTCTGCAACTTGTATAAATGTTGCAGCTATTCACAGCAATGTCATTACAACCATTACAGCCATGGCATCTGTATCGCTTTGTGTTTCCTGCTCTGGGGTTGTTACTAGTCGCATGCATGCTTTATGTGCGATAAATGCGAACGTTGGCAACATCGAAAATGTGTAACTGGTAAGTTTGCTATTATTTTATATTAATTTAGAAGTCGGACTGATACAGTTTTGATATAAAATACGCTCTTACTATAAATTTCATTAAAATGTAACAAATCTGTTTAAATGAAATGTGACATAAATGTACCATAATATTGTTTTTGGGTGGAAACATTAACATTTCATTGTCTACATGTTTCTTTAATGTATGTTGTATTTATTATTTCCAGGAGTGACGCCTGCGGATTACAAACGAATGACCCGTGGTGAACTCAACATCGACTGGAACTGTAAAGAATGTCAAACAGAGGTATGTATCTGAACATTGTGAAATAATATTTAAATTTAATGTATTTAATAAACACATTTAAATTGTAATTTCCGAACGTGCTGCCTGCAAATAAGAATCATTTACGACAAAAATGTTACATGTTGTTATGATTTGATATTACATGAGTTATGTGTGTATTACAGGTTATGAACTCCACCGTCGTGGCCGTTGACGTTCCACCGCCAGAGTTGGATACCTCTGCGATAGGCTCGCCATCGCGAAATGACAGGACATTCAACCTTTGGGCGCCGACGATGCCAGACATAACCCTAGTCGACGTCGACGTTTCAATGGATTTTGTGAATGATGTGGATTTACGTCACAACGACGATGAAGACCTCACGCCCACCGAGATTCCGGACGTCACATTCAACCTTCCGACCCGTGATTTTGTGCGACCAGATCCAGTACTGGAGCGGTCGATACAGGATCCCGTACTTGACGACGACATTCCGGCGGATAAGGAGGAGACATTCGAAGAGGTCGCCAATGGCAGTAAGCGGGGCGGACGTAAACTGATCAGCAGCAAGGGGTTTACCTATACTGTTAAGGTACGTACATGTACATGCGATGATGTTGGCAGTTGAGGTTGCACACATAGAATTTTATTAGATTCAATTATAACGTACAACTAATGACCGCGTCATACACATACTTATACATGTGCATAATATTTTATTAAATAAACGTATATTGTTATATGTATACATGTGAATAATATATTAATTACAATTACAGCGTACAACTGTTGATCGTGTCTTCTGGGCGTGCAGCGTGCGTGGAAAGAAGATGACGTGCAACGCTACCGTGAAACAGTACCTCGACATGTATACTCCGGGCCTCAACACACATATCCATCCTGCGGACCCAGGTGCGACCCTGAAAGTGAAAGTAGCTGCTAAGGTATGTATCGCACATTTGTCTGTGAATAATCGTAAAAGAAGTTGTAATAATAACCGTCCAAATATATCGTATATCGAAATACATGTTTTAATTGTCCAACATTAACAACAGTAAAAAAGTAATGTTCAATAATTTGTAATAATAATATGTTGTTTTAATTTTGTTTACAGGTAAAACAGGTGGCGAGAGAGAATGTGTTCTTACCGGCAGGTCCTATCGTTGAGCAGACACTCCAGGATATGGTGACTGCCGACAGCCACTGCCTCCCGAGTACGTCGCTACTGACGCGAGCCGCGAATCTACATAGGGAGAAATTACGACCAAAAGAGCCTACCGACCTTCATTTCGAGGTAATTATGCACCACCATTTTAAGTTGTCACGTAATATACTACAGTGGAACCTCCATAAACAGCCACCTATAATTAAAGAGCTTCCGTTAGTGTGCGTAATTTGATTAAAATTGAGACGATTCTAAAGCACTCCCAACTTGCCTGTTATATTCGATGTATATAATGTACATAATTATACTATATTATTACAGGTTAATGAACATCGGCGGACTAGCGTCATCCACAACAAACGACGCCATATACGACGAGGTGTAAAACAATACTACGAGAAGTCATCAACATCAGACTAGTAAAACACCGGACTAGTAAAATAATATTTATTTATTTGTATATATGTATGTAATTGTATAACATGTGTGACATTTTAAAATAAAATGAAATAGACAAATTGACTTGTATTTATATTCGATCCCTCGTAATGTACAACTTCTTCTTTATGTTGTATATCCCGCCTGTGTGACAGTCTGTGTCAGAGCGTCCTAGACTTTTTACGACAACCGCTGGAATCGGTGGGCACGCGTCCTGAAAATCACATGCAAATTTTAATTACCAATTACCACTTGAGTATAAGTTCACACATTATCACATGCAATTAATGAACCTACTACTAATTATCAATTATACGAAATCACTTGACCTTTAGACGAAAACACTTGTATACGAAACCACTCGTATACGAAACCACTGTAATTCGCCTATACAACGCCTATACAACTCGTACGCCGAAATATATTTTCGTACAAATCTAATAACCTATAATTACAGCCGTGTCGAAACCGCTGCTTGAGTTGAGTGGGTTTTCGGCATATATTTTACATTAACATAAATCTGAAAGATTTCGAGTGTAAACTGCACTAAAAACGCATCTCACTAAGCAAAATTCGCTTTTTACTAAAAAGATAAAAACCTGCTATTGTCGCCGAACATGACTTCCAGAAAAATACATTGTATGTGCCGTTGCATATAGCATTTGTTCATTTGTCGCAACGATTGTCTCAGTCTGTAGAAACATGCTTCAGAAACTCGAACTACCGAGCCTCCAAAGTCGACGAAAGTCCAACCGACTGACGTTCCTCTACAAAGTGGTCGAGGGGCAGGTGCCAGCTCTACACAGCCATGACACACTAACACCCATTCGTGCCAGGCGAAACGTCAAACCAAAGCAATTTAGTGACTGTGTGACAAAAAACATTCTAGAAAATCAGGTGACAAACAATAGTAAATGTTTTAGGCATTTTCTATGTAAGACCGAGCAGTACAAACATTCATTCTTTCCGCAAACTGTTCTGGACTGGAATAAGTTAGATGACAGTGTTGTGTGCGCAAAGTCAATTGGAAGCTTCAAGACAGCCCGCTACCAGTGTCAATAATATATGATACACTCTCTCTCTCCCATTGCAAGTTAATGCCGTAACTGGCCCTGCAACGTAACAATCCAGATCCAGATTGAAGTGCACACGTGTCGAAATGACAGGCGTCAAGGTCAAATAACTTTGAAATTTCGTATTCAGTAGTTGTTCACATTCAGTTGATGCGTGCACGTTTCTCCATTTTACTATGACCTCTGTAGTGTATGGCAGATTGGCTTCAACCTTCATGTACATGTTTATTATCACCCACATTTTCATTCTCCACACCACCCATGCTCCCCTCGTGCCCTAGGTCAAGGTCAGTTAACTTTGAAAGGTCAAGGTCAGTTAACTTTGAAAGGTCAAGGTCAGTTAACTTTGAAATGTCAAGGTCAGTTAACTTTAAAGGTCAAGGTCAGTTAACTTTGAAATGTAATATTAAGTAGATTTTCACATTTAGTAGATGCGTGCGCTTTTCTCTATGCTCCTATAACTTATTTACTGTATGACCGATTCACTTGAAACATCATGCGCATGCATATCATCATTCATAGTTTTGTTCCCCACCCATGCTCCCCTTTTGCCCAAGGTCGATCACATTCAGTAGATGCGTGCACGTTTCTCCATTCTCCTATAACTTTTATCTGTACGAGCTTGAAACAGCATTTGCGTGGTTTCCACCATTCATATATTCATTCCCCGTCACACTCATGCTCCGCCCCCCTCCCCCATGGTCAAGGTCAAATAACTTTGGAATTTCACATTCAGTATATGCGTGCGCATTTCTCCATTCTCCTATAACAACTTTAGTGTACGAGCGATTGACTTGAAACTTCATGTGCATGTTTCTCATCGTGTATATGTTTATTCCCTGCACCACCAATGCTCCCCTTTTGCCCAAGGTCAATGTCTAACTTTGAAATTTAACATTCAGTAGGTGTATGCGCGTTTCTCCATTCTCCTTAGTGTATGAGCGATTGCCTTGAAATTTCGTGTGCATAATTCGTAATTTCATTCCCCGCCCTACCCATGCTCCTCTGTACCTAAGGTCAAGGTCAAACAACTTTGATTTCACATTCATTAGCTGTGTATGCGGTTCTTCATTCTCATATGACTTGTTTACTGTATGAGCGTTTAGTTTACAAAATCATTTCTATTGTGTATTATTTCTATGCGCTTGGTTTCAATGGTTTCATAAACCCACCACGGGATATTCACGTGGATGTCCGTGCCATTTGAGTGAGTACCAGTCATTCACTTTTAAGATAGCTACTTCTTTGAAGTAGTTTTGTATCATATGTTGACTCTTTTCTTGTTCTATTACTTTAAAGGCACGGGGTCTCAGATGTGTATGCTATATGTGAGCAAATTAACAGTTGGTAAAAGAGCATTTAACCGTAGATTTGTATCGGTTTTCTGAACATATATATCACCCTATGAATGACCTGAATTCTTATGCCCCCGGTCTCGGTAGAGCCGGAGGCATATAGTGTTTGGACTGTGTGTCAGTATGTCCGTCCGTGTGTCCGGTACATTAAGAGGTTCGCCATAGTTTCTCAATTATGTTATAACTTCTATATCCTTTGCAGGATTACTTAAATATTTCAACACAGCATACTTGTGGACAAATGCCACACATCCATGTTACCCTGAATATGATATTGACCTTTAGTCCTTCACAACTTTGAACTTCTTTCCACATTAAGATGATCGCCGGAATTTCTAAATTATGCCATTACTTCTATATCTCTTGAATGATTACTTTAATAGTACAATACATCACAGTTGTGGACAAATGTCACACATCGATGCTGCCCTGGATATGACCTTGATATTTTTCCCACATTAAGAAGTTAATTGGAGTTTCTCAATTCTGTCATTACTTCATTACTTCTATATCCCTTGAAGAATTTCTTTAATAGTTCAATACATCATACTTGTGGAGAAATGCCACACATCCATGTTGTCCTTAATATGACCTTGACCTTTTGACTTTCACAACTTTGAACTTTTTCCCACGTTAAGAAGTTCGCCGGAATTTCTCAATTCTGTTCTAACTTCAATATCCCTTGATGGATGGATTACTTTAATATTTCAATACATCAAACATGTGGACAAATGCCACACATCCAGTCTGCCCGTAATGTGACATGGGCCTTTTGATCTTCACACCTTTTAACTTTTTTACACACTGAGAACTTTGCCGCAGTTTCTCAATTTGTTCATATATTCTATAGCCCCTGGTGGATTACTTTAATATTTCAATACATCATACTTAAGCACAAATGTCACACAATCATGCTGCCCTTAATATGACCTTCACCATTTGACCTTCACAACTGTGCTTATAAATACTTATCACTTTTGATTAATTTAGTTTTCTCTGTTCCTCCAACCTGCCACCGGGGGCATTCGTGTGCCGACAGGCCACATTTTATTGGATTTTTTTTTAATATTGATAATTATACCATTCATATTCCCGTTGATGTGCTCGTACTTAGCTAGTAGCCACGTGCCTTGCTTTGGACTAGACACTACGTCATCAATTACGTAGCAATGAGTTCTCGCACTTTTAAATTGCATTGTACTAAGTTCATAAAACAGCAGCGTGATTTTAATTTTAAGTTGTTAGTATGAAATCACAATGCCACAGTTTCAAAACAACGTGGCATCGAAGCCAGGAAAACAAGTCGTCTATAATATTCATAGGGAGAAGAAAATAAGATGAAATGTTAAAGTTAAACCACGAGTATGTAATACTTCAGCAAGCGGATTATCAATTGTGCATGCGGACAGCAATTATCTTAAGTAATTTATCCTACGCCCATATACGTAAGTCATTTGTGATCCATGCGATTTATCCAATCAGCAAACAGTTGAAGATTAAAATCAGTTAAAAGTGTTTTCATGTATACTCCACTGGAAATAATATAGGAGTTATGTTTTATAATAGGCCTAGTATTACTATATCATATTGTATTGTGTGTATCGTGGCAAAACTGTCCGTTGAGACGAAACTGAGATACTATATTTTAATGAAGGAGTACAGACATGTCTAGAATTGAGACAATTTGTATAACCAACATTTAGATATTTATGTATATGTCTCTGGTATAACCGTGTGTGTAATAAAACCACATACAACTTAATGAGTTTGTAGCTGATTAAAATTTACAAATGGTTACCCACAATGTATCCCGATCTCACACATGTCATTCTCTGTACACTCATACATGATTTAGTTAGTACCGTATATAGCATGAGGTAGCATTGTTGATGTTTGCAATTTAGAAGCTTAACATATTTTCACATTCAACGTGGTGCAATGTTGACTCAGTGAAGCATGTTCTTAGGTGCAGTTATGAAAAATGTTCAAAATGTTCAAGCCTAGTTTTAAGGACCCGTTATATATCTGATCATCGTTTCATTCAAAGATAATTGCTTCGTAAACGTGATGGAATACATGTATAGCATATATGTGAATACTGCCTCATTACTGTATCATATACGGCACATAGAGTGGCCAAGTCGGCCATCTTTGTGTATTCCAGCCATCAGCCAGTTTCACCTGTTCTGCAATTTGACAAAGAACTAAAAATGGGAAGTAGAACATATGATATAATGTAGCTAATCACATGTAGAAAATGCAGGAGAACGGACTCATATCGATTATATTACATCAAACTGTAAAATATGCCATCAATTGAGTCAACATTGCACCACGTTGAATGTGAAAATATGTTAAGCTTCTAAGTTGCAAACATCAACAATGCTACCTCATGCTATATACGGTACTAACTAAATCATGTATGAGTGCACAGAGAATGACATGTGTTTTATGGACAGGTTTGTGCCTGTTTTTTTAACAACATGAACCACCATTATAATGCGTCTGATTGAAAAGTTTACACATCAAAATGTATTTTGAGATTGATGGGAGAAATGCTCAGATATCTCGTCTTTTGTATAATTTGATGGCATAATATTTATAGCTTGCCGTTGTGATATCTGTCTATTATGTATTGAACCAAATCGTATTTGGTTTACTGTCATAGTACCCAAATACAGTCTAAATATAGATAAATATAATACAAATACACCCTAAATAGTGTCAGCTAGTAGAGTAAATCATATATTGACACAAAACACATCATATAAGTGACATGTAGTAAAACAAAAAGTAGTTAAATTGGCCATATTTTCAATTAATGCAAATTGTGTCGTAGTTATAGATACTGTAAAAATCATCGACACATATGGGAAATATGTACAAATATAGTTTAGAGCATATACAAATGACACAAATACACCATCAAACGTTTCAGTGTATGCATTTCATTAAGTTATCAGACTTTGTATAACCTATTTCACGTATCAGTGTAGACCCTGATATATATTATTTTCCGCCATTTTTGGGATACTTGTAATATATATATTATACTAAAATGCCCCACAAATATGCCACAAATACACACTCAAACGTAGACTAACAGTGTGTGCATCGGCTTACATCACCAGACGAACAGTGCGAACATGCGAACAGTCGAGATCCAGATCAGCCTGTGTATCCGCAATCTGATCAGGTGCTGCACTGTTCGCCATTCCATCAATGAAACACTCGCCTTGCCTCTAACAAGTCATACAGATCGTTATCAGGCTACAGCAGTCAGTTTTCTATTTGTACAGAAGCTACACTGATCACGTCTATGTTTTAGATTTACAGACTGATTACTGGAAAGTGTAATCCTGGTCATATACAATTATAATATGTACATGTATCAATCACAGAGATCCACGTTCCAAATGGCGAACAATATATATATCCGGATAAACTGAAATAATTATGTACATGCATAAATCATAGTTAAATTCGTGGATTAAATGGAGAACAATCATTAGTATATTCAGATCTACTACCGTAATACCCTCATTTTCCTGCATATATTTCCGGACTAAGTAAATGGCAAACGTTGTATTTCCTGATTGACTATATATAACAATCATGTACAAAAGGATCAGAATCTACACAGATACATCCGGATATATTATATGAGCCGCTTCGTAGGAAAAGGTACCTTAAATTGTGGACAAATTTTGACATTTGTACTTTTTGACGTTTTTCGATGCAGAGCTCATTTCTGAACATACTGACAATTGTTTTATGCAATTCCGATGTAAATCGGCTGATTTAGTCAACTTTTAGCACATACACTGAATGCGATTTGAACGTCACGTCGCTCATTATTGTGACGATGTCGCAACTTTTTTCTGACGTCACATTAATTACGTTTTACGCCATGTATGATACATGTAGCCTACAACATACATGTGCCACGTAGAGGCGAACATGTGAAGCAATAGAGAACTGAACCTAATTAGTATAAGCCGTGTTTGAACTAATAGAAAATGGTTCCTCAAAATGTTTAGAGATTGGGCGGGCACCTTAAATTTCCTCTCTCAAATAATATAATTATGTTCACAGTTTTGATGAGTCACGGTGGTTATCACATTGTGTGCAATACAATTCCTTCGTTACTGATACATGCAAGAGTGTACCAACTACGAAATTGTGTTCACTAAATGCAATCTGACACATATAAATGAAATTAAATCTAAAACAGATACGCGTATAAAGAAAGGGAGACGCTATGCAACATGTACCGTAACGTTTACGACTACATGTACGTTTTTGAACTTTCACACTAGCATTAAATAACATTGTATCCATATAATCTCACACATATACTGTATATATACATACATGTATGTAAAATCTCGGTAAACGATATGCTAACACAAAAATAAATTTATCGGGTCCATACGCGAACTGGGCTGGCGACACCACCAGCTCACATGCTACTCAACATTACTCGTTTCTGATCATTTATTTTCAAAACAACCCCGAGAACGTACAATTATATTTTGGCATAAAATGGCAATTAAAATAGTCAATTGTCTACATACAATTGGTTTATTTCGCTAATGGTACACCGACTAGCAAACGACAATACACTTATATCGTCTGTCATTACCAGCTATCAACAACGACGTCAGCTACATATGTCAAAAGCGTAAATGGAAACAACGTTTCCGACCTCACTTACCTGATAAGGTCATTTTCGCCATAAGGCACCTTTTCGCACGACGCGGCTCATATACTGTTTGATGAGGTAAGCCAATGTTCACACTGGTAGTCTACGTTTGAGGTTGTATTTGTGGTGCATTTTTGTAAAATATACACATATCCCAAAAAGGGCGGACAATAATAAAGATCAGTGTCTACACTGATACATACAATATTATAGGTTATACAAATTCTGATAAAGTAAGGAGAGCATACACTGGTATGCTTGAGGCTCTATTTGTGGCATATTTACATATATATTAAACTATATTTGCATGTATTTCCCATATGATTGGTGATTCAATGTGCATTAATCAAACATATGGCCAATTTAACAGATTTATTTGACTACATATGTCATTTATATGATGTGTTTTGTGTCAATATATGCTTTACACTATTATCTGACACTATCTATGGTGTATTTGTGGTATATTTATATGTATTTATACTATATTTGTGTGTATTTGGATGTTTCGTGTAACTGGGCGAATTACGGACGAGTTCTAGCTCATTTCTGAACATAGGCTACTGATAATTGTTTTATGCAATTCCGATGTAAATCGGCTGATTTAGTCAACTTTTAGCACATACACTGAATGCGATTTGAACGTCACGTCGCTCATTATTGTGACGATGTCACAACTTTTTTCTGACGTCACATTAATTACGTTTTTCGCCATGTATGATACATGTAGCCTACAACATACATGTGCCACGTAGAGGCGAACATGTGAAGCAATAGAGAACTGAACCTAATTAGTATAAGCCATGTTTGAACTAATAGAAAATGGCTCCTCAAAATGTTTAGAGATTGGGCGGGCGGGCACATTTCCTCTCTCAAATAATATAATTATGTTCACAGTTTTGATGAGTCACGGTGGTTATCACATTGTGTGCAATACAATTCCTTCGTTACTGATACATGCAAGAGTGTACCAACTACGAAATTGTTTTCACTAAATGCAATATGACACACATAAATGAAATTAAATCTGAACGCTATGTAACATGTACTGTAACGTTTACGACTACATGTACGTTTTTGAACTTTCACACTAGCATTAAATAACATTGTATCCATATAATCTCGCACATATATACTGTATATACATACATGTATGTAAAATCTCGGTAAACGATATGCTAACACAAAAAGAAATTTATCGGGTCCATACGCGAACTGGGCTGGCGACACCACCAGCTCACATGCTACTCAACATTACTCGTTTCTGATCATTTATTTTCATAACAACCCCGAGAACGTACATTTATATTTTGGCATAAAATGGTAATTAAAATAGTCAATTGTCTACATACAATTGGTTTATTTCGCTAATGGTACACCGACTAGCAAACGACAATACACTTATATCGTCTGTCATTACCAGCTATCACCAACGACGTCAGCTACATATGTCAAAAGCGTAAATGGAAACAACGTTTCCGACCTCATTTACCTGATAAGGTCATTTTCGCCATAAGGCACCATTTCGCACGACGCGGCTCATATTCTGTTTGATGAGGTAAGCCGATGTTCACACTGGTAGTCCACGTTTGAGGTTGTATTTGTGGGGCATTTTAGTAAAATATACACATATCCCAAAAAGGGCGGACAATAATAAAGATCAGGGTCTACACTGATACATACAATATTATAGGTTATACAAATTCTGATAAAGTAAGGAGAGCATACACTGGTATGCTTGAGGCTTTATTTGTGGCATATTTATATATATTAAACTATATTTGCATGTATTTCCCATATGATTTGTGATTCCATGTGCATTAATCAAACATATGGCCAATTCAACAGATTTATTTGACTACATATATCATTTATATGATGTGTTTTGTGTCAATACATGCTTTATGCTATTATCTGACACTATCTAGGGTGTATTTGTGGTATATTTATATGTATTTAGACTATATTTGGGTGTATTTGGGTGTTTCGTGTAACCGGGCGAATTACGGGCGAGTTCTAGCTCATTTTGCTACTCAACATTAGGGCCTACTCGTTTCTGATCATTTATTTTCATAACAACCCCGAGAACGTACATTTATATTTTGGCATAAAATGCTAATTAAAATAGTCCACATACAATTGGTTTGTTTCGCTAATGGTACACCGACTAGCACACGACAATACACTTGTATCGTCTGTCATTACCAGCTGTCAACAACGACGTCAGCTACATATGTCAAAAGTGGGCGCACGATTCACCCAAATCCTCCCCAAATCCTCATTTTCCCCCAAATCCTCCCAAAATCCTCATGTAATGAATAATTAATAATAAGTTATCCAATTAATATGTCTCAAAACCTTTCAATATCGTTCTTAAGAAGTTATTGAACCTGATTTGAATACGTGTTGATGGTAAAAATAGTA
Organism: Conchocele bisecta; assembly: GCA_029237695.1. Classification (NCBI taxonomy): domain Eukaryota; kingdom Metazoa; phylum Mollusca; class Bivalvia; order Lucinida; family Thyasiridae; genus Conchocele; species Conchocele bisecta. The sequence goes on from CM055266.1 coordinate 32,094,924, forward strand.
TTATTTTGATGTTTTAATTTAACTTAGGCATTCTAGCAGCCAAGGGAGATCATCCAAAATAAATTATGAGATACATGCAAGGGAGATAAATGTTGTTTGACCCATTTTGGTCAATTGAAACATGCAAGTTATTTACCATCTGGTTCAATAACTTCTTAAGAACGATATTAAAATGTTTTGAGACATATTAATTGGATAACTTATTAATTACATAAGGATTTGGGGGGAAAATGAGGATTTGGGGAGGATTTGGGTGAATCGTGCGGCCCTGTCAAAAGCGTAAATGGAAACAACGTTTCCGACCTCATTTACCTGATAAGGTCATTTTCGCCATAAGGCACCTTTTCGCACGACGCGGCTCATATACTGTTTGATGAGGTATGCCGATGTTCACACTGGTAGTCTACGTTTGAGGTTGTATTTGCGGCGCATTTTAGTAAAATATACACATATCCCAAAAAGGGCGGACAATAATAAAGATCAGGGTATACACTGTTATAATACACTGTCTACATACAATATTATAGGTTATACAAATTCTGATAAAGTAAGGAGAGCATATACTGGTAAGCTTGAGGGTTTATTTGTGGCATATTTATATATATTAAACTATATTTGCATGTATTTCCCATATGATTGGTGATTCAATGTGCATTAATCAAACATATGGCCAATTTAACAGATTTATTTGACTAAATATGTCAATTATATGATGTGTTTTGTGTCAATATATGCTTTACACTATTATCTGACACTATCTAGGGTGTATTTGTGGTATATTTATATGTATTTAGACTATATTTGGGTGTATTTGGGTGTTTCGTGTAACCGGGCGAGTTTACCCGATACCATATGACACTAGAACCATGTAATCAAGCCTAACCACAAAAATAAATTTACCGTTTTGTGCAGTTACTATTAATCAATATTGACGTTTCTTTAGAGCATTTATTTCGTGACAGAATAATTTTGCGATATTGTAAGTTACTTGTTTGTTTTAATTTTTATTTATTAACTGATTCCATTTTATCATTTCATGCAAAGCAGCTATCATCGAAGCTGTACGTTATGTTCGTTCTGAACCGTCCTATTACCGTTAGTAACCAGTGGCCCGTTTCACGAAACTTCGTACGATAAAACAAGTTCGTACGAAGATTATTATTAATTTGCTTCTCACGTTAACGTGGCTACCTAATGCTACTATTTCCCACCTACATGTGCACATACACTAACATTTTATCAACAGCGCCTATCAGCGTAAATATTATTATAAATTCCAATTTAATGAGGGGGTTAGGGGGGTGGGGGGGGGGGGGGGGTCTTCCGGGGGAATAATTGAGGGGGGGGGGTGTCATGCAAAAAAAATAAAAAAATTGAGGGGGGGGGGGTCTTCCGGGGTGGAAAATTGGGGGGGTGAGGTATCCGGATAATTGAGGGGGGGGTGTCATTTGGAGGGGGTATATAGGCCGATGGGTATGGAAGAGATTTATTGAGGGGGGTGGGGGGTGGGGTCTTCCAGGGGGAAAATTGAGGGGGGGGGGGGTTGAGGGGGGGGGGTCTTCCCGCAGGGGAAATTGAGGGGGGGGGGGATTGCGGGGGGGGGAGTGGGGGGGGGGGGGGGAGTTGGATAAAAAATTGAGGTGGGGGGGGGATATATCCACTTCCCACCGTGTGAAAAAATGGAAAAATGGAGGGGGGAAAAGGGGGGGGGGGGGGGGGGGGGGGGGGTTTGAGGGGGGGGGGGTCAGTTGGATATAAAAAATTGAGGGGTTATATAGGCCAATGGGGTATGGAAGAGATTTATTGAGGTGGTGGGGGGGGGGGGTTATTCCGGGTGAAAATTGAGGTTCAGTTGGATAAAAAAATTGAGGGGGGTATATAGGTCGATGGGTATGGAGAGGAGTTTAGATTTGATGAGAAATTGATGGGGGGGGTGGGTCATCTGAATAAAAAAATAGAGGGGGGGGGGGGTCAGTTGGAATAAAAATTGAGGGGGGTATATAGGCAGATGGGGTATGGAAGAGATTTTATTATGTAGGGGGGGGGTCTTCCGGGGGGTTTAAAATTAGAGGGGGGGGGGGTCATCTGGATAAAAAATTAGAGGGGGGGTATCCCGATGATGAAAAATGAGGGGGGGGGGGTGGGGGGGGGGTAATCCGGATAATAAATTGAGGAGGGGGTTCATTTTCCGTAGGTTACAAGTCTCTTCCATAGGGGGGTACTTATATAAACTGGAATAGCCCAATGGGCCCCAGGCCCCCAGTTCTCATTGTAACCTAAGGTGTAATCCAATCAATGTAGTCTGTATCATATCAATGTAGTTACTTTTCCATTTTCTTGAATCACCGACTAGCAAGGTCGAGCTCGCTTGCGGAAAGTGAGACATAGGGGCAATCCGGGTAAATCTTTCTGGAGACGCTGATGTTTGTGTTAATAATACCATTGTATGTTGAAATACAATATCGGTGACGCTATAGTGATCTGCGAGGGTGTCCGAAATAATTAGGTCGTTCAAACCGCGACTTTTACATATAATTGAAGATACTTGAAAATGGTGAAATACGGACACGGACCGGGGAATCATGTTGAGTCGGCAAATTACGGACATAGCAAACTATGATAGGATTAATACAGACAAAAAAGGATTTTTTAAAAATTACAATGTTTTAGACTCTATAATCACTAGTAATTCATTTAATAAATGTGTATAACTTACAATCATTTAAGT
>CM055266.1:32098151-32390053 GCA_029237695.1 Conchocele bisecta
AGTGTTACAAATAGATGTGAGTGTTTAGATGGCATGTTTATAAGTGCCCCTATATTGGCCATTATTCTGCCCCTATACTGACCATGTTACCATAGTGCCCCTATAGTGACCGTAACGTTACCACCCCTACTGAAATAATCTACTAATACAGGCTTAATCTGTCCATTTATAGGAATTGTTTTTAATATTTGTTCCTGGAAATAACGACATTTTAAGGTTTATTTCATGTTGTAATAAAATATATTGCATATCGTCTCTCATAAGATTATTTTTAGAATGGCAATGTATGTACAAATGTACACGTATATTATGTTTTATATACAGTGGAACCTCTCTAAACCGGACACCCTGGGAGGGCCCAGGGTGTCCGGTTTAGAGAGGTTCCACTGTAATTAAGCACTCGATGGCCAATATACGCAATAGGGTCCCCAGGGTGTTCGGTTTAGAGAGGTTCCACTGTAGTATTGTACAATTAGTGAGACGTAAATCAAGTTTCTATCTATCTATAATGTCACACCACGGATGTAAGCATTGTTTTGTTTCCATTAAATAGTTAGTGATGTATAAGAATTAAATTTGAATATTTTGTTGTTGTTGTTGCTGTTTTGTACACCGAGCGGTGCAAGTACGTCAATTTACTTTCTTGTATACACAGCTCTATTATAGCACGATAATAATTGACAATGCAAGCATTATGTCACGAATAATGATAGCTATATAGTTTAAACATAGTTTATTGCATATAAGTACAATGGGCTTGGGCTACAAGCTCTCACAACATTAATTACAGCCCTTACCCAAATAGCTATATCGAAAAGACATCAATTATAACGGACAAATGGTATACATATTTGCAATTAAAACTTTAACAGGATGAAATCAATAAATAAATGGCATGTTGCAGGGCTCCAGATAAGAAATTAGTAATTGAGTATTGTCACTCAATCATTTCTGAAGCAATTGGGTATTTCAAAATTGTAATTGGGTAAACTAAAATCACACTACTGTCTACACATCAACAGACAGCAATAATTGGATAGTTTGCTTCGAAATAAAAACATGTCTTGGCATTTCATTAGAATTGTCTCCTTGGAGACAATTCTAATGAAATACCAAGATGTGTGTTCATGGAAAATAAGAAAAATATGCTATAATTGTGGTCTGTTTATATTTTTTCTGCAGCATGATAAAGGTACCACGACATTTTTATTGCTTTTTGATATTCGTTACTTCTAATTTCAATTGGGTTTTTGGAAATTTTAATTGGGTATTTACGCAAATACGCAGCTTATCTGGAGCTCAGTGTTGTATTAATTCCTAACACAGGTGACTGAAAACATGTATTATCTGTTATCAATTGATGGATTCAATTTTTGGATATTACTGTTTTCTGACCATTAAGCAAATGGATCATGTTTACATAAAATAAATATGCTGCATAGAATGCATAAATAAATAGTAAGAACGGGTATGTGATACTTGTAAATTTGTATGAATGTGTATCGTTGGAATACCAATGGGTGGATCTATTTTTATGAATACTATCAATAGCTGGTGGTTACGCAAATAAGACTTGTTTACATAGAATAAATATGTTGAACAGAAAGTTCGTGTACGTTGTACAACTTTTATGAAATCTTAGAATGCATTCAATTAGTTAAGAATTAATGACACCCGTTATCGAGTTTCATTTAAATGCAAATTCACGTAATTTAGGCCATACAAATATGTGCTTTGGTTCTCAGACACGGGGTTTGCGGAGTGTTAAGCGGGAGGGCGGATTTTTTTAAAATAAATATTTCTTTAAGATGTTCGTCTCTGATTTGTTAAGTTACAGAACATGAACAAAATTAGAAACGAACATCTCAAACAAAATTGTGTTCTAGAAAGTTACTATAACCTCTCTAGACGTGAACAAATCACAATAATTTAACATATTCTTGCATGGTAGTGTTTTTTTATTGATCATGTGGCGAATTTATATTACAGTTTTATTTCTCTATGACGATAAAATGCTCGACGCGCAGGTATTATTCAGACGCGACGATATATGAGAACCAAAGTACTTTTTTATGGCCTTACACAGTATGATAAGTAAATCAGACACGTACACTGCCGCCTGCGCTAATCTTGCCAATAGTTGTCAATATCGTTATTTCAAAATACAGTGAAACCTCCCTAAACCGGACACCCTGGGAGGTTCCCAGGGTGTCCGGTTTAGGGAGGTTTCACTGTAAACATGCATTTGGTCATTCGGAGCCACAGCTGTGTGCTATGCGATCACGAACATACATTATCCCCCGATATAAATGACCAAGAAACTCATCAGAAATAAGATCACAGCTGTGTTCGGTTTAGAGAGGTTCCACTGTACTTGAATATTCTACTTGCAATCAAGAAGTTTGATTTTCTGAGCCTGAGCTGTGCTACAGCTCAGGCTCAGACAATCAAATTTCTTAGCTGCGAGTTGGCATGGTGAATAGATGTTCAGAAACGTTAATGATCTCTAGCCTATTTCATCAACATTGCAAAGTATACTTATCTAGCAAAGTATACTTTGAGGGGGTAATAATTTATTTTCCCCGAAATGCATTATTTCATATAGAACTAACAACTGCATATATTTGATGATTACAAGTATGCAGAATTATTATACTGAATGTATTACATTATCACAGCCGAAATGGCTGTGATAATGTAATAACTTCAGTATAATAAAAATTAATACATTTATCCTTAAATTGAAAATTTCTCCCTCAAAGAATACTTTGCTACTGTCTGTTTCACGAAAGCTGCCCAAATTTTACGGCTATATAGACAATTCAAAAACAATATTATTTTCGATAATATTAAATTAAAGGAAAATTTAAGAATGAGCCTTCTTTTTATTTCGTGAAATTTGGTCAAATATTGATTTTATTACGAAAAATTGATTTGTCTATGGGAATTTAACATGGGGGAAAAAGTGGTAAGGAAGTGTGGGAGGAGTCAAAAAACGTAAAAAATTGGAAATTGACTCCGAAACCTGACTAGATAGCTTGGATATGATGTAACTAAGAAAACAAAAGTTAAATTTTAAAAATCGGTCCAGTATTTCTAAAATTCAAATAAATTTCCCCATGTTAAATCCCCATAGACATCTTCACCCCGTGAAGATGTCTATGGGGATTTAACATGGGGAAATTTTGTTTTCGCAATAAAATCAATATTTGACCAAATTTCACGAAATAAAAAGAAGGCTCATTCTTAAATTTTCCTTTAATTTAATATTATCGAAAACAATATGGTTTTTGAATTGTTTATATGGCCATAACATTTGGGCAACTGTCGTGAAACAGACTATAGATAAGTATGCTTAGCAATTTTGGTGAAATCGGCTACAGGTCACGGTTGACGCAGGTGGCTGTGTACACGCGATACAAATACTAACTGTCATAGGTTACACGAGAATAAATGGTATTTGGGCGCTCTCCAGAATGTTTTTATTTAACTGAAGTGCTTAACCAGTATACGTACTTGTTAGTCATCGACAGATATATAATAGACTCATTCACGAGATTACTAGTATATGCCCGATCGAGATAGCGATATCGGCCGAAAATGAGGTATATATATTGAATATATAATGTATATGTAATATTGTCTAGGGGCACAGGGAGCTGAAGTAATTCCAGAACAATTAACTAATTAATCTGAATACATATTTTGTTCTGTAAATTTCTTCAACGTTCGACCTACATATTTTTTTTCTGCAAATCCGTAAGTTTACAAGGACGTCGTCAGGGGGGGGGGGGGGGGGGAGGGTTGATGGGTTCGTACGAACTCCACTTTTTAGAGACAGCATAATTGAGGTCCGCGGTATTCATTTTCAGCGCATGAATGAGTAGACATTATATTATTCAAATGCCATACTAACGAAACACAGTCAAGCGACGCTATGCGTATTGCAATATGCCAGTTTTCAGAAATACGCTTCTTACATGGACTATTTGCCCAGGAGCTAGTTGTTGTCCGAACATACCATATGGCAGCATTTGGCTTCTAGAAATCAAAATCGGGGCTATGAAACAACCGAAATTTGTACGGGTCCAGCAACCCCTGGACCCCTTACCGATTTCGGTTGCTTCACAGCTGAAAGTCGAACCCCCTTTCAAAAATGCTGGTAACGCACATGGGTTACACCGTACGCTAAGGTATACGTGACTGTTACTGGAGAATCTGGGCTTATGACCAATGCGGCCAATGTAGACCCAAACTACCATGCGCATCCACATTCTGTCAATGATTCACATACTATGACTTCTGACAAACAGTGTATATCGTTTAGGCTGCAGGAGAACCGCCGGGGCGGATTAGGAACTAGACTGGCCACGATGGCCACAAGCCCCGCTTCTCCTGGCGCAATCACATATGAGACACGCCATGTGATTTTATATATAAGAACATGTGCGATTTGTCATGAAACGTGTTTACAGAAACTGTGATATTTTCTGTAATTGAAGTAGAAAGATGACGAAATATTCATAGCAAACGCGGAATAGAATTCCTCGTTTGCTGTGACAATTTCGTAAATTTTCGACGTAATTTACAGAAAACATCGTAAATTTTGTAAATATTTTTATTGAGATATCGCACATGTTCTTAGATACAAAATCGCATGATGTATGCCATATTATATACTATTATACCGTGTGAAGAACATTCAATATTAGAGAAAAGCCCACCCGCGTGTGACGAATGTTAGTGTTAGAATATTAATATATGGATATAAACAGCGACCAGCGATGTTTGTGGACAGTAGGGCACCTTTACACGTGATTAGCAACTAGTTATGTGTATATTTTTTCCACTTATATTTAAGGATGGGAAATGGATCGAAGACCTTCCATACCCGGTTAAGTGTATAATATTGCTTCAGCTTATATTTATTTGGTGGGACTTGGCTCGAAGACCTTTAATACTCGATATTTCTCCTTCTCAATTGAAGGGGTCAGTGGAAAATGGGGGCTTTGGGGGTCCGTAAGGGAGTTAGTCTCCTTTTCCAATGACCCCTTAAATTACCTTAAAAGTTGGTGGCTGTAGCAATAGAAATGTGCACATTAACTATAGCAGGTTATACTAATGGGGGACCGTAGCTAGTTATTTCCCTTTGCAAATCTATTTATAGATACCCGGTCCAGTGCTGTATTTCAGCGTTTATTTCTTACTGAATAGCACCCGTTTTGCGAACAACAGAGTAGACCCAGGTCAGACTGCTGCCACATACGTGTATATTCCTAAACATTTCGGAGATTTATGCACTGTTCACATAAATTGCTTTGAATTATATTTTCAGAATGCTTTCAACAGAAGCGCTTTGAGACAAGTCTACGAAAAATAATTCCAAAAATGGCGTTTTTGGGACCAGAATCCCCTCGGCCTTTATCGGTGATATCCGAGGGTTACCAACACCGGTATATCATTCCGCGCCTGTCCAGTGAAGACCGGTTCACGTTCGGAACCAGCTATGACGACGGCATGTACGACTTGCTCCATAAGTATATGGAGCTGGGAACCACTGACCGGGTGTGCTATGTTGGAGAGGCGAAAGGTAGCTGCGCCGAAGCAATAGCCGACAGGTAACATGGACGTCACCAGCATTTTTGAAAAAGGAGGGTCTCGACTTTCAGCTGTGAAAGCAACCGAAATCTGTAAGAGATCATGGTGGCCGTTTCACTAAACTTCGAACGACTAAAATGTTCGTAAGTGCAAAATTATGATAGTCTGTAAATTACACATTAACAAAGTGTTCTTGTAAACAATTATTGGATTTACATTTATTGAGCATAGGCTGCATATGCAGCCTATGCTCAATAAATGTAAATCCATCAAATGAAATTTACAGACTATTCAAATATGCACTTACGAACATTTTAGTCGTACGAAGTTTAGTGAAACGACACCCAGGCCCCTGAACCTCTTACAGACTCTTACAGACTTCGGTTGCTTTACAGTACCAGGAAGATTTTGATTGCTAGAAGCCAAATGCTGCATTCGAGCATTTTTGGACAACTACATGTACTACATGAATACAGCTCCTGAGCAAAGAGTTTGGGGTGAACTTAAGGAGCGTACTTATGAAAAGTTGCATATTGCAAAATCTGGCGTAGCTTGGCCGTGTTTTGTTAGTAGGGCATTTGAATAATATAATGTCTGCCCATTCATGCACTGAAAATGGCAATCGCGTGGTCCGCAGTATAAAACGAATTATATAAAGGAAACCCTGCTGTCTCCAATAAAGGGGATTCGTACGAACCCATCGAACCTCCCGTCTAATTTCAATATACATGTACTGATCAGGCCCGTACGCAGAGGGGGTGCGACGGGTGCGTACGCGTTACCCCTTAACCCGTTCAACACCACATGCCTGTATAGTGGTATTGGCAAAAAGTGTAGATCCAGATGAGCCGGCTCGTGACGAGCCGTCTCATCAGGATCTGCACTTTTTGCAAGTAATTTTCATAATTTTGAGAACAAAAACACCTCATGTTCACAAATGGACTGGTCTGAAAATCATTTTGTGATTATTGGAATGGGTTGCAAAATTAACATATCAAAATCCATTCCAATTATTTAGGGGTGAAATGGTGAATCAGCCAAGGTCTGTCCGTGAATGTGCAAAAAAACAATGTTTAGCCCTTCGCGCCGTCGATAACGCACCCCCATAAATTAATTCCTGCGTACGGGCCTGCTGATATTTACATTTGTTTCTGTCCAATAGGCTCAGTACCTATATATAAGCCCCACATTTTAATTTCTTAAGATTACTGGGTAAACTTCTTCGATTCGGCTTATATTTAAGGGTGGGAATTGGCTCGAACACTTTCCATACCCGGGATATATAGCCCAGTAAAGATGCAGGCCGAATGTCGTCGGTCTGGTTTGTATTTCCGAATTTTGATAAATGTTGCATAAATGGTAATCTTCTTCATGTATTGAGCTTTTTATTCAACAAAGACACATCGATTACTGTCTCTGTAATACAAGTCTTTCTCATTGCATGGTTATTAGTGGTATTACTATGGTTTTCCATCAACAACATTCTTACTGTATTCTTACTGTATCCGATACCAATATAAGCTTATAGCTTCTCAGGTACTTCATTTGCTCTTTGAACATCATTTACTCTTTGAACAACAGTCTGATGTTTATTTTCAACCTTTGTCATCATAAACATGCTTTGACAGCACTTTCGAATCATTTCAAAAAATGCTGTCAAACCATGTTTTTTATTGAGAAAGAAGGAAAAATATAAAGCAAAATGCAGACGAAAATGTACGTGTCCATCATTCTAAGTGTTAATAGTGTATTAATCCTTTAAAGGTACACGCCCACTCAGTAGGCACAAACTGTTTTTTATAGGAATTAAATACGTGTATAATTATGTCACTATTCCACCAGTTCTAAAAATTACCCCACGTATTGATTGGCATTATTATACATTTTATATCAGACGTAAATTTTCACACTGATATCAGGGTGATAACCGTGTTTCCTTAAAATGTTAACGGACATTACTATTTATTCTTTGTATTTATTTTTTTATTTGCAATGATCATACTTTATAATATGTCGAAAATAAAAAAAAATCAGGTGACGCATTTAATTAGTCTAAATAATTAAAAAATATCATGCATCATTTGCATATGAAAATAGCCTGATACCACCGCGCGTCATTACCAATAAAATAAATATTAATAAATGATTATATCTGTATAACGGGCACATGTAATTTTTAGAACTGGTGGAATAGTGACACAATTATACACTTATTTAATTCCTATAAAGAACATGTTGTGACTACTGAGGGGGCATGTATCTATAAGCACCGCATGCCTGTATAGTGGTATTGGTAAACAAATGCAAATCCAGATGAGCCGGCTCGTGACGAGCCGTCTCATCAGGATATACATTTTTTTAAAGTAATTTTCATATTTTTTAAATAAAAATCACCCCCTTTTCATAAATGGACCAGTCTGAAAATAATTTTACGACGGTTGGATTGGTTGTAAACTTAACATATCACAGTCCATTCCAATTACTTAGGGATGAATGGGTTAATGGCCACACTGCAACTTAATATTTCGATTGACGTGTTTCAGGTTTTGTATCCTTGAGCCCATCCTCACTGTGATTCCCGGTCACTATAGTTACATAGAGACGGACAAACAGAAGGTGCTTCCCATCCGCGTCGCCAACGTCGGCGCCGAGGAATTCTTCCGCCTGCAAGTGAAGGAGAAAAGTGACACGAAATATACGTTCGACAAAATAATCCTTAAGGACGCAATACGATACTTTGAACACCCGGTTGAACTGTATGAGAATGCAATGAAATGTTTGAGTGAAAACGGGAAGCTTCTGATTATACACCGACCTAGTGACATCAACACCCTCCCCGTGTTCCGTGGTGCTAAGCAACGTATGGACGACAACGAGACACCGTATGTAGACTTGATTAACGATCTTCAGTCGCTCGACTACGACGTGCAATGGGAAATAGAGTGCCTGCCGATTGTAATATCCAAACGAAAATGGTACTCTATGCTGCGTGCGAAATATCCACCGCAGTTGGAAATCATGAGCGACTTTGAGATCCGTAGCGGGGTGCGCGAGTTATCGGAGGGGATCATGAAGTACGAAGACGACCTTGTGGAATTCAACGATCGCCTGCTTTTCGTGACTGTAACGAACCCGCTGCCCAAGAAGAAAGGCTTTACACGAGTCAAGCGATATGGTGCCAACGAAATGGCGCCCTGTCCCAATATAAACAACCTGAATTATTCAATGGAACTAACTGGAGACTTGAAAACAATGGTGAGGAACCCGTGTAAACCAACAGTCCGAAAAAGTGGCATATTCTGAATCGATTATATAGAGAATGCTGATTTGCAATGGTCGACCATCGAATGGCCTATGTTATTATATTAAAGGTATAAAATGTCATTTACGGTTATAGCAATTGATTTATCCCGTCAACACAGTGCGTATGTGCCGTGAAACACGGACACATTTTTGATATCCTGTCAATACTACCTAATCACTGCGTATGAATATGTGCGGTTGTCATACTAGTCGATTCTCCGATTTTGCGGATGCGGCCACAGGGTGAAGTAACGGACCGAGGTCTATAAATACATTAAATATGCCTAAAAGCATAAATAAATGAAGATTTTTTTTTTTTTTTTTACCCCATCCATCTAATCTTATGGGAAAGGGGTCTAACTTTTTAATAGGCCGAGCCCATACGGGCTCGAGACAACGGACTCTCACGAATCGTCAACCGAGTTATATCATTGTCGCCTATTGCAGAAGTTGGGACAATGTTAGTATTCCGCAACGATATATTCCCCATTGCACTATGTCAACGCGTTTTCGAGCTATCGATTGTTTTGTTGTAAAAAAAGTATCATCTTTGCTAGGTCGGGAAAGAACGGACACATTTTCGAGGTCGATATTGCTATATAAAGGAGTAAACATCGGGTTGAAAATACACTTTTACGTCGTCCCGGCCCATAAGATTAGATGGATGGGGTAAAAAAAAATTATTTTTTTTCTTCATTTATTTATGCTTTTAGGCATATTTAATGTATTTATAGACCTCGGTCCGTTACTTCACCCTGTGGATGCGGCTGGGGTTATTTGTTTGTTGCATTTTAAAGCTATGTGTAGGTGTTGACGGGATAAATAGAATAGTAGGGTAGTGCCATGAATGGCAAAACATATATGGCGCGGCACGGAAACAGGATGGACTCGGCAGAGCATCGCCCATAACCCTCGGCACTAACCTACTATTCTCTATATATACAAATCGTGAGTCCAAATGTAGGAAGGTTCCATATTACCCGGATTAAAGTGGCTATGTCCAGTAGCCTATTTCACAAAAATTGCAAAGTATACTTATCTAGCTAAGTATACTTTGAGGGCGTAATCATTTATTTTTCCCGAAATGCATTATTTCATATAGAACTAATAACAGCATATATTTGACGATTACAAGTATGCAGCATTATTATACTGAATCTATTACATTATCACAGTCAAAATGGCTGTGATAATGTAATACATTCAATATAATAAAAAATAATAAATGTATCCTTAAATTGAAAATTTCTCTCTCGAAGTATACTTTGCTAGATAAGTTTGCTTTGCAATGTTGGTGAAATAGGCTACTGAACTCTGTTTATAGGGTCCGCTATTGTGTCATCCAATCATGTATCAAAATCTTAAACCATTAAACATTGTATGCGGCAATCGTAACAAAATAATTGATTATGTTTAATTTTGTGTTGTTTATCCTTTCTCTAGCAACTAAGTGGCATCGATACTTGGCGTTTGTTGGTAGTTTGCATGCGCAAAGGCCAGCATACCTTGTCAAATACTAGTAGTAGAGACGAGTTACTATATAAAAATGAGAGTTCGTTACCATGCTTGTGAAAGTTACTTTTTCAACAGTTTCCTATAGGTTTTGACCTCAGGAACAAGAATCCGAAGGTGCCCCCAAAATCTGACCTCGTTAAAGGTCATTTTTCGTGACCTTGAAAGGTCATGAGAGGTCAAATTTGGGCAAAATACTATCTTTTTAACGGCATGTTGTAGAAAGCTAATGTTGGTGTCAAATGAAAGTACTAGACATGCCAAGTATTTTTTATTATTTGACCAATTGTATATAGTCAATAGTTTGCCCTTTAAAGTCAATAGAGGTCAAATATACGCTATAAATGGTGAAATCGGGTCAAAAACTGACTTCTTAACGCAGCGGAGTGTCATAGGCAGCTGATAATAGTGTCAAATGAAAGCACGGAACATGCCAAGCAACTTTTATTTGCAATACAATTATTAGACTCGATAGTGTGACATCTGGAGGTCAATAAAGGTACAACTAGAAGTTTCGAAAAACACATACAGCACTGATACAAAATGCGTAGTCCGAAAATCCGTATTAAAGTTTTCTTCAATACAATATAAGTATACAGCGTTGTGTGATGGAAAAATAAACGACAAATACCATGAACAGAATGCGCAGAATCCGCACTGTTTAAATCACTGGCTTAAATGCGCATCCGCGCAGTCTGATCAGGGCCTACACTTCTCGTCATTTAGTAAAACATAATTATATAATTACATTAATGTCGTTATATCTGATATAGGTCTACATGGCTGACATCCTAGAACCATAGAATCCAAGTTCTGTACCGCATTAGAAAGTGAGACTATATGTAGCTGCGTTTATTATTTGCAGTTAAAGCAGCATCTACTGTTATTTTGGCGAAAATAACGATAGCGTTGTTAATGAGATTCAGTCAAATGAAATATACAAGTTTACATTAGGCATTTAGCAGACTGCGCTTTCAGCAACAGTCTGCGTCTATCTATTGACTATCGTCAGTTCTATCAATGTTTTGACTTTTCAATATTAAGATCCATAATATACATGTATTGTGTTTAACCGACAGGTTGTTAATTGTATTTGACCTTAATACTTGCTCCGCTTTCCGTCACGATTATGGACTGGACTCTCTGTGCCATTTGCCAAAAAGCAACTGAAGAGAAACTGAATTGTCCACTGTCGAGTAAACATTCAGGGCATAAAGCGGTGTACTCAGAACTTTTGGATAGGGCTCGCAGGTTCAAAGAGTTAAATTTGATGCCGATTGAATTCGATGTCGAAAATGCAAATCATGTGGTATGTGAGGAAAACAGTGCATCATGGCATCATTAATGCACAAAATTGTTTTCCGAATATAGGCTTCAGCGTGTTGTGACCTCAAACGAAAAGAATAGGAAACGCAAATCAACGCGCAGTACAACATCTGCTTTTGAGAAAACAAAATGTGTATTTTGTCAAGAAGATCTAACAAAATATCTACATAAGTGCGCAAAACTCGATGATAAGATGAAACGAATTGCACACAAGCTGGAATATAATCGTCTGATCGGGCTGTTTGAGATAGGTGACGTCGTTGCCTTGGATATACAGTACCATCGTGACTGTTTAACTGCATACGAACGGGCATATACTAGGAAGATATCGCCTGCTCGAGTTGAGTTTTCAACAACTGATTTAACAAAGGAGGAAATCATGAGTAAAATAGAGGATGACATAGCGAGTGGGGTCACTGTTTTCTCGATGCGTGATTTAATAAATGATTACCAGACTCTGCTCGGCGACACTGTATCTACTGTCAACCACACACGCCTGAAACATGACATTCTCATACGTTTTCCAGATTTCCAAGAGCAGTTAGGATCTCGACGTTGCATTTATTTGATAGCCTCCAAAGAAATGCGTAAAATTGTATCCGATAATATTTCTGACACTGATCGCCAAGCCTCAATACTTGTGAAGGCTGCAATGATTTGTAGACGGGCAGTATCTTCAACAAGACCTTATAAATTTGATGGGAGCTTACATCCAAGTCATGAGATAGTTCCCCCACAAATGGCACAGCTAGTGCGCCTCCTCCTCTATGGATACAAAACAAATGCTGATAATCCCATTTCAAACCCAGAGAAATCTATTTCCGAACTTATTGTCTATAACATGGATAATTTGACAAGCCATGGAATGCGGGAAACCCCATTTCCTTTATACGTTGGCATCTGGTTACACAGTCAGACCCGTAGTAAGAAGCTTATCAAATGCATGAGTGAGATGGGGAAATCTGTTTCATTCGACAGAGTTCTCGCAATAGAGAAATGATTGGCAGAGATAGTGGCCAATCAGGCTCGAATAGATGGCGTTGTTTGCCCACAAAACATGCAGAAGCAGCTGTTTACTGTAGGTGCACTGGACAACCTCGATCACAACCCGACGTCGTGCACTGCCAAAACGTCGTTTCATGGAACCGGTATCTCTGTGTTCCAACAACGGACAGTGAATACCCGCGGGATACCATGAGATACACTCGCCTACAACGACGTATGCGAGAGCACGTCACAGCAACTGCCCGACAGTTACACTGTAGTTCCACCATTGACACGGTCGCTGGTAACGGATGTTCCACTTGCGCGTGAAAAGGGTGAGTCTCTCCCCGAAGTTATACACAGAGAGGTGCTGGTGGAAACAGAGTGGAAGAACCACGTATTGCAGTTACTGCTAGATGACACTGATGCTGAGCCTCAAATGAAAGCTATGTGGTCATCTTACCACGCGTCTCTAACACTGAATACACCTTTGCCACTACAAGCTGCTACATGTATGTTGCCTTTCTTTTACGAGTCGTCCTCAAATCCTGGTATGGTGAAATATGGCATGGAGATTGTCAGTCAAGTAGTCCAGTTCTTGAATCCTGGCCAGATTCCCGTTATGGCTGTTGACCAACCTCTTTATGCTATTGCCAAAAAGCTTCAGTGGATATATCCAGACGAACTTGGTGAAGAGAAATTTGTTGTTCTCATGGGAGGTCTACATATTGAAATGGCTCTGTGGCATACACTTGGAGACCTTCTTCACGACAGCGGATGGGTCGAAAAGGTTGGGCAGTACACGTTGGGCAGTACAGTCACACAAGCATTCAAACTGACTGTCAAATGTGGCTGTCGCAAGAAATGCACTGGGACCTGCTCTTGCCGAAAAGAGAACCTTGTATGTACACCACTGTGCAAATGTCCATGTTTAGGGTGATGCACATGACAGTAGAGAAGCATGGCTTCTAGTGTTAGCATGGGTATGGGTTGACTGTCAGCAATGTGTAAAAAGTATAACACACACATAATCTCATCTGATTTTACCGTCGAGACCGACATTTTGACTGTATCCCTCCCCCAATAGGTCACACTGTCACATTTTTCATTGTACTCGCTTCAGCGTTTTCATTTGACACCAATATTAGCTTGCTATGACACTCCATTTATAAATTGGATTTTACCCCTAATTCACCATTTTCAACATATATATTGACCTCTATTGACCTCTAGAGGTCAAACTATTGAACATATCAAATTGGGCAAGGAATAAAAGTTGCTTGGATTATCATCAAGTGCTTTCATTTGACACTAATATTAGCTTTCAAAGATTTTCAGTTGAGAAATTATTTGTTACCCCTATTTGTCCCTTTATTGCCTATATATTGACCTCTATTGACCTCTAGAGGTCAACATATAAAACATATCAAATTGGCCGAAGAATAAAAGTTGATTGGATTATCAAATTCTTTCATTTTACACCAATATTAACTTCCTATGACCTTCCGTTAAGAAATTGCGTTTTCACCCATATTTGTCCATGTTTAGCCTATATATTGACCTCTATTGACCTCTAGAGGTCAAACTATCGAACATATGCAATTTACCAAAGAATAAAAGTTGCTTGGATTGTCTAATGCTTTCATTTGCCACCAACCTTAGCTTTCTATGACATTCCACCTTTAACGAGGTCAATTTTTTGGGGTACCTTTGGATTCTTGTTCCTGAGGTCAAAACCTATAGGAAACTGTTGAAAAAGTAACTTTCACAAGCATGGTAACGAACACTCAATTTTCGTCCCCACTATAGTATACGTACATCTAATATTGACATGTGCCAATCAGTTGGACACTTATTGAGAAATACACGTGGTGCTGTCTACAGCCGTTTGTGTTTATACTCATGGCATATAATGATACTGCACTGTTAGCATTAACAACTAGCATGTTTTAACCAGCGCCCATCTACCCGTTATAGTACCTCCAGTACTTTGATATTCACAATCTACAATATAAACGAGGTATGATATAACAGGCACCTACTCTAGAGAGACGATGTTATTCCTATCGTTGAGGTTATCTCCCTTAGACCTATAAGCCGATTATGTTGACGTCATCATCAGCCAAGAATGAGCATAATTATTTTTATACAAATAATCTTATTTTGCATTTATTTTCACAAAATTCAATATTTCGTTACAATTACTTTCGGTAGTGTCTATTTTGAAGTATTTTCTGCAAGAAAATAAAATACCACAGACATCCGAAATGTGCTGGTTTGTTTTTAACACAGCAGGCAAAGGTTCCCGTGTCTAGCAGTAGTGAGATAGCGCCTGTGAATAGGCACCGGTTGGCAACCCGTCCAATAAAATTGGACTCCATCTTTTTTTCTTTTCTCTTTTTTTTTTCTCTTTTTTTATTTTTATTTCGGTGCGTTTTTTGTTTTGCTTAATTTTACTTGTGTTAATTTGTTTTTGCAGACGCTGTTTTGCAAATCAAATATTTCATTCTAATTAATGCAGTTATAACTTTGAAGTTCAAGTTGTGATTTAATCATTTTGCAGTGGTCCACCACACCCCTCCCCTAGCGGGTGGTTGCACATATTTGGATGTGACTGCAGAAATGGGACTTATAATTTGTCTGACCAGTGTAGATCCAGATCAGTATGTGCATCTGTAGTCTGTTCAGGATATATACTGTTCGCCATTCTCCAGTCTCAGCCACATATATAAAGGTGTATACGACACGTGGCTTTGGCTGGAATACTCCAGCACTTCAGTAGCCGATTTCACCAAAATTGCAAAGTATACTTATCTTGCTAAGTACACTTTGAGGGAGAAATTTATTTTTGATGTGTATATTTTTTATTATACTGAATGTGATAATGTATACAGTCAGTATAATAATTCTGCATTATACTTTGAATCATCAAATATATGCAGTCGTTAGTTCTACATGTATATGAAATAATGCATTTCGGGAAAAATAAATGATTACTCCCTCAAAGTATAGTTAGCTAGATAAGTATGCTTAGCAATTTGGGTGAAATCGGCTACATGAACTACAGCCTTTCTAGCTACTGAGCCCCCAGTCCACTCGTGAAACGGCTTGTGTACATAATAATAAGCTATACTACCGTTTGTAAGAAGCAAGTCGATTGTTCGAGTGACTGACTGTCTTAAATTATAGAACCTGGTCAGCCGGTACGGGTGCGCTTGCTGATCTGAGTCTACTCTGGCCAGAAAGGTCATAATCCCCATTTCTCCAGTCACAGCCACAGTAGTGTATGACAGGCCATAACTGATTAAATGTACTGGCAAAGGCAACGTTTTAGTTTGCATGTTGACCGTCTCATCACGAACCTGTGGCACGTTTCACTAAACTTCGTACGAATAAGAAGTTCGTAAGTGCAAAACTAAAATGTACAACTAAGTTCGTATTAGCAGCCGATTTTGGGAAATATTTGGTGTATTTGTTCAGAGTCAATGACCTCTTCGTGAAGATGGAAAATGGTAGCATTAATGGACTACATTAATGTGTGAAGTAAATTTATAGAAATATTCGTACCAACATTTGTATCGTATGAAGTTTAGTGAAACGGGACCCTGTGGAGCACTTGTATATTTGGATAGAGTGAAAATGTTTCTCTGAGCGGTACACGGAGATGGAAATTGCTTTATCAAGGTATTCCGAATTCACTCTATCCATGGCAGTTATAGACCTGACAATAATGTGTCATTTTGTTTTACCTTCTACCTCTCAGGTACCTACGGACCCGGGCGCCGTTTCACTAAACTTCGTACGACTAAAATGTTCGTAAGTGCAAATTGAGGATACCAGGTGTCAAATACTAGTACATGTAGATCTAATATTGACATGTGCCAATCAGTTGGACACTTATTGAGAAATACACGTGGAGGTGTCTACAGCCGATTGTGTTTATACTCATGGCATATAATGATACTGCACTGTTAGAATTAACAACTAGCATGTTTTAACCAGCCCATCTACCTGTTATAGTGCTTCTCGTACTTTGATATTGACAATCTACAATATAAGCGAGGTTTGATCATAGACCTAGAATAAATTTATTCTGGGTCTGTGGTTTGATATAACGGGCATATACTCTAGAGAGACTTTTTTATTCCTATCGTTGAGGTTATCTCCCTTAGACCTATAAGCCAATTACATGTATGTTGACGTCACCATCTGACAAGAATGAGCATAATTATTTTTATGCAAATAATGTTATTTTGTCATTATTTTCACACAATTCAATATTTTGTAACAATTACTTTCGGTAGTGTATATTTTGAAGTATTTTCTGCAAGAAAATAAAATACCACATACATCCGATATGCGCTGGTTTGTTTTTAACCGGAAAATGTAGCCCGATCTCTCGACTGGGAGTTGTGGCGTGCTCCTGTAATCCAGCTACCTGGAGGTCGGGGTCTGAGGACAATTTGAGGGCGGGGGTACTGCTCTCCGTTGTTCTATGTCGATCGGGCGTCCGCACTAAGCTGGGCATCAATATGGGCCTCTCGGGGGAGCCCAGGAGGTCCAGGTTGTCTAAGGAGGGACGTATCGGCCCAGGGTGGAAACACAGCAGGCAAAAGTTCCCGTGTCTAGCAGTAGTGGGATAGCACCTGTGAATAGGCACCGGTTGGCAGCCCGTCCAATACAATTGGACTCGACCCTTTTTTTCTTTTCTGTTTTCTTTTTCTCTTTTTTTTTTTATTTCGTTTTGTTTTTATATTTTTACTTGTCTTTGTTTTTTTTGCGGACGCTGTTTTACAATTAAAATATTTCCTTTTAATTAATGCAGTTAAAACTGTTTGAAGTTCAAGTTGTGATTTAATCATTTTGCAGTGATCCCGAACGGGTGGTTGCACATATGTGGCTGTGACTGGAGAAATTGTACTTATAGGTTTTTGCGACCAGTGTAGATCCAGACCAGTATGTGCATCTGCAGTCTGTTCAGGATTTATACTGTTCTCCAGTCTCCAGTCTCAGCCACATATACTGAAAAAATAAAGTTTAGCAAGTTTCTATTGTACAGTGAATATTTTTATTGTCTGGGGAAATATCAATACGAAAATACATAAAACCCATTATTTCATTTAATAAGCAATAACTTTTAGCACATTGGGTATCCCACATTCATAATCCATGAAATCATGTGACGTCCATCTGTATAGGGGTCAGTCAGCAAAAGTCACACACTAGTCAGTATCTTGTATGGCCTCCATGGGCGGCAATTACGACATCACCACGACATCTCATGATGTTGATTAACTTCCTTACAAAGTCGGTTCTATTCCTCGATGAGTGTGCGCTGCAGATCTCTGACGTTGATGACGTCTTGACGCTCTCGCATTCCGCCACAGGTAGTCCCACTGGTGTTCTATGGGGGATAAATCTAGAGATCTGGCTGGCCAAACAAGTACATCAACATCGTTCGCACGTAGTACGTCCATCGTGTGGTGCGCTGTGTGCGGCCTGGCGTTGTCTTGCTGGTATATCTGAGCCACAACAGCAACAACATCAGTCTTGGATCGGTGACAAATTCCGCCCCAGATCATGACACTGTCGCCTCCATACCGGTCACGTGGAATGACGTTAGCTGGATCATTCCGCTCCCCCGTTCACCCGCTTCATTCCGTCATCAAACTGGAGGTTGTAACGCGGCTCATCCGTGAATAAGACTTCGTTTCAGCGTTGTCTAGTCCATCTGCGATGAATCCGTGCCCAAGCTAGTCGTTCAGCGCGGTGGCGTAACGTCAATGGCACTCCAACATACGATCGACGTCCTCGTAATCGTGCCGAGCGTAGCCGGTTACAGACCGTAGTATCCGATATCCGTGTTCCCGTTGTAGTCCTCACAAGCTGGAGTAACTGTCTGCTGGACATGAACCGGTTACGTCTGGATGACGTCACGATAAACCGGTCTTCACATGGCGTCGTCTTTCGTGGCCTGCCTGAGTGTGAACGGTCAGATACCATTCCCGTTTCATGGAATCGTTTCTTCAGACGTCCAGTAGTACTCTCGTTCACTTGGAGGTGCCGGGCGACGTCTCGAACCTTCATCCCGGCATTCCAATAGCCATTTGACGTCGCTCTAACGTCATCCCAGCACGGCGTCCCATGTCCAGTTTTCTACGTTTTTGCAGCGGTTTACAATCGAATTGACTCATGTAGGTTTGTACTCAAATGACCGCTCCCAACTCGCCCTGCACGTGCAAGGTGTCAGTATTGATTATTGACGCTTGCAAGTAAACGGCACGACTTTACCGGACATAGAGCGGCTTTACCGTGTTTATGCACTCGCGCCCCAGTGGTTTACACACATAGTATACATACATACAACTTACTGTTAGATTGACATACTTTTAGATAGTCGGGCTAAACTTTATTTTTTCAGTGTATATATAAAGGCGTATACGACACGTGGCTATGGCTGGAATACTCCAGGTATACCAGTCTGGTATACTTATCTTGCTAAGTACACTTTGAGGGAGAAATTATTTTGTATTTGTTATTAGCCGATCTATTTATAGATCGGCTAATATGTTGGTTATCCATCGAATTCTGAAAAAGTTTGTAGCAACCCTTTTCTCCGCTATTCGGTAATCTACGAACGCGAATTTTTCTGTATCACTTCCAAATTGCACCAACCGATAAAGTTTGCATTTTTGGCAATTATCTCCGTTTAAAACTTTACTTATAGCCAAATAACACGATTTTGAATACTTAATGAGCTGAACGCCTGAAGAGATTTAACCCGGAAGTTATTGTTGTTGAAGTCCATAGTTGGCTCTAATGGCCATATACGCCAACATACGCCGATTATTGGGCTAATTTAAAGCTTTTATTTATTAAACAGAACAAGTTTCAGCCACGTATAATCGCGTAAAATGTGTTTATTCGGCTAATTTATAATCGACCTCTGCTCAAAATCTCCTTACTAGTAACCCAGCATTTTCGGGTTTATCCCAGCATCTCGGGTTTATCCCATTGGATCGCGTACGCGCGTCATTTGACGCTAGTTAATATTCACAAAATTGTCCACCAATCAAAACGAAGAATTGCCCTTCATAGCCAACTTTGATTTGTTTACGTATCATGCAGGGATGGCAGGGATACATCCAGCACGCGCGATTGCGGCAATCCCCCTTAATTATTGTCAATGCCGCAAATTATTGATTGTCTTGCGCCCGACATCGCGCAAAAAATCACGGATGGGGCACATTAGGCCAATCTGGGCATGTGCCTGAATACGCAGGAGCTTGCGTCTATTTTTAGATGACACTGTAACCGCTAGATATATATAGCCCTGGTAGCTCCGCCCACTAGCATGCTGCCACAGAATTCCGACAAACACACACACAGTGACTACAACTTTGTGTATTGCGGAGTGTAATTTGTAGATAAATAGAGCATACAGTACAGGTGTTACGCTGGAATATTTCGCAACATAATGGTGACAACAAAACATTGCTGCAATGGCATTGCTGCTATCGGATGGATTTGGGAACGGGTTTCCAAAACCTGCACAAAATCGAGAAAAATGTCAACGCTGGGTACAGAACTGTAGTCGAAAATAGTTTACCATTGACAATGTTACCAGAGACACCTACATATGTTCGATGCACTTTACCCTGATTTGATCGGCTAATAACATCATGCTCTGCATGACTTTTCATTTATTTTTTATTATACTGAATTTATTACATTAACACAGCCATTTGGACTGTAATAATGTAATACATTCAGTATAATTAATAATTCTGCATACTTTGAATCATCAAATATATGCAGTCGTTAGCTCTACATGTATATGAAATAATGCATTTCTGGAAAAGTAAATGATTACTCCCTCAAAGTATACTTAGCTAAATAAGTATGCTTAGAAATTTGGTGAAATCGGCTTCATGAACTACAGCCTTTCTAGCTTTCTAGCTTTTTCACACTCGTAAAACCCTGTACATATAATAAGATATACTACAGTTTGTAAGAAGCAAGTCGATTGTTCGAGTGACTGACTGTCTTAAATTATAGAACCAGGGGCCCGTTACGACTAAAATGTTCGTAAGTGCAAACTTAATATAGTCTGTAAATTTCACATTAACAATGTTTTCTTGCCAACAAGTATTGGATTTACATTTACCGAGTATTGGCTGCAGCCTATGCTCAATAAATGTAAATTGATCAATTCAAATTTCCTGACGATCCTAAATTTGCACATACGAATTTTAGTCGTACGAAGTTTAGTGAAACTGGCCGCTGGTCAGCCGGTATGGGTGCGCATGCTGATCTGAGTCTACTCTGGTCAGAAAGGTCATAATCCCCATTTCTCCAGTCACAGTCACAGTAGTGTATGACAGGCCATAACTGATTGAATGGACGGGCAAAGGAAACGTTTTAGTTTGTATGTTGACCGTCTCATCACGAACCTGGGGCCCGTTTCACTAAACTTCGTACGACTTAAGAAATTCGTAAGTGCAAAACTACAATGTACAACTAAGTTCGTATTAGCAGCCGATTTTTGGGAAATATTTGGTGCATTTGTTGAGAGTCAACGACCTCTCCATGTAAATGGAAAATGGTAGCATTATTGGACTACATTAATGTGTGACTTTATAAAAATATTCGTAAGAACATTTGTATCGTACGAAGTTTAGTGACACGGGCCCCTGTGGAGCACTTGTATATTTGGATGGGGGAAATGGAATGGTGCTTAACGGCCCATCAACACAAAAGAGTATCATTTAGGGCCAAGCAATGTAGATGAAGAATACAAATAATAGTAAAATGGTATGTCAGATGCGGTAGGCAATCAGATGATTAGGGTAAAAATAGTAACATGATGAACAATATAAATGAATAACATGTATAGAATTATAAAATTATAGTACGAGAAACATGTATACAATAATAAAATTAAATTTTCTGATACAGGTTAGTTTCATGGAGAAAGCGAAGCAAACCTTCAATGTTCTCCACCTGGAATAGCTCCGCAAGGGAAGTAACATTGAAGTGTTTGCGTCGAATATCGGCAAAGTCGATACAGTCAAGTAGGATGTGTTTCATGGTAAATGCGCTGTGGCATGGAATACACCATGGACGCGGCTCACCTTTGAGCATATACGAATGCGTTAGTCGTGTATGTCCAATGCGCAATCGACTAGGGACAACTTCATCCCGGCGTACATGTCTGTAGTCGGTTTCACAGTATGAAGTTTATTATCTGTGAGCAGATCCCACCGGGTCTGCATTGTATCGGAGATGAATGAGTTGATGGATGATTTAAAATCATGATAGCAAACAGGAAAATGAGAAGTCGGTAGCTACAGGGCGGCCTTGGCAGCACTATCTGCCCTGTCATTGCCCTTGATACCAGTATGACTGGGGAGCTAACACAAAATAATGTCCTTACCAGACGAAAGTAAAATATGGTGTAGCTCCATGATTTGGCGGATAAGTGGATGTTCAAGCTTCATGTTGTACAAAGCTTGCAGTGAAGATTATGAATCGGAAAATAAAATTAATTGCTTTCTCCAAGATATTTTCGCAAAATCAAGAGCAAGTAAAATTGCCCTCAATTCCACAGAAAATATCGAAGATTTGTCTGGGAGTCTGGATTGAAGATCTCCCTCGGGGACATCGGCAGCAGCTGCTACCCGGTCCCCGTCCTTTGAGCCATCAGTAAAAAGCGGAGTGTATGTATTGTATCTGTTTTTAACTTTAAGAAAAAGTGTTTTAAAAATGGATGTATCAGCTTTCGTGTGCTGACTACGATCGAAGATCACATTGGGCTGCTAACCCTGGGACAGCGTATTTGGCAATGTGATCCAGATCTAAGCCAGCATCGTGTATCAAAGGATCCATTCGCTTGCCGAATGGTGGCTTGAAGCTTGGCTTCTTATCGAAAACAGTATCTGTAGTTCGATGAAAGACAATGTCATAAGCTGGATAATTTGGTGCGTCTGTCGTGGCGAGAACGCTCATTTGCTTCGGCATATAAGCTATGTGCGTTAGACGTACGGAAAGCACACAGGCAGAGTCGTAAGCCTTGGTGATGTATTGGATCGAGCGTCCGAAGATCGGATTTACTGGCAGATCCATATACAGTGCATCCGTAGTCTAGTTTTGAGTGAACATGTGCGATGTAAAGGCGGTGCAGCACCTTTCGGTCTGTACCCCAGTGATTATTTGCTACCACTCGCATTAAGTTGAGTGCTTTCTGGCATTTAGCCTTCAAGTATTGTAAATGAGGTTTAAAAGTGAGTTTAGGATCAAAGATAAGACCAAGAAATTTCTGCTCTCGAACAACTGGGATGGGTTGTGATCCCAATTTAAGTTCTGGGTCAGGGTGAAGACCGCGTCTTTTGCAAAAATGCATGCAGTTAGTTTTCGATTTCGAAAATTTAAAGCCGTTTTCTGTGGCCCACTTGTTAATTTTATTGAGGCTCAGTTGTAATTGGCGCTCAATAGTTTGCATGGTCTTTGATTTGTAACATATTAAAACAAGAAGCTCGCCTGTTGGCAGCCTTCACTGAAACTTGGCACAGTTGCATAAAAAAACATGAATATTATATAACTTGACCTTGGGTTAAGGGGCGTGCGGTGGACCTTGACATTGGGGTCAGTGGTGCAAGGTGGGTCGTGGGTTTGCTATAGTATAATATAACATATTAATATGAATGCATGTATGAAATATCAATGCGCTCCCTGAAAACAGAAGTAAAACAAAATTTAACCCAACGTTAAGTTTATGAACGCACAAAGTTGGTGATTTTCAACAGCATGATAGCTATTCACATGAGGAATGCATGTATGAATGTGCTAAATTTGTGAACTTGACCTTGGGAAAAGGGGTGGTGGGGGGGGGGGTGGGGTCATGAATTTGTTGTTGCACAATAGAGGATCATCAGATGAATGCATTATGAAATATCAAAGCGTTCCCTGTAACGAAACAGAAGTTACACAACATTTACCCCAACGTTAACTTTATGAACATGTTACGTTTGTGACCTTGACCTTGGGGTAAGGGTTGGGTAGTGGGTTGTGGATTTGCTACAGCACGATAGAGGGTCATCTGAGGAATGCATGTATGAAATATGAGGAATGCATGTATGAAATATCAAGGTATTTCAAGAAAGGAAACAGATGTTATAAGATATTTACCCCAACGTTAAGTTTATGAATGTGCTAAGTATGTGACCTTGATCCCGGGGTAAGGGGTGGGCGGTGGGTCATGGATTTGCTATAGCACAACAGAGTATCATCAGAAGAATGCATGTATGAAATATCAAGGCGTTCCATGAAAGGAAACAGATGTTATAAGACATTTACCCCAAAGTGAAGTTTATGAATGTGCTACGTTTGTGACATTGACCTCCTTGGGGAAAGGGGTGGGATGTGGGTCATGGATTTGCTGTAGCACAATAGAGGATCATCAGATGAATGCATGTATGAAATATCAAAGCGTTCCCTGTAACGAAACAGAAGTTACACAGCATTTACCCCAACGTTAACTTTATGAACATGTTAAGTTTGTGACCTTGACCTTGGGGTAAGGGTTGGGTAGTGGGTTGTGGATTTGCTACAGCACGATAGAGGGTCATCTGAGGAATGCATGTATGAAATATGAGGAATGCATGTATGAAATATCAAGGTATTTCAAGAAAGGAAACGGATGTTATAAGATATTTACCCCAAAGTGAAGTTTATGAATGTGCTAAGTTTGTGACATTGACCTCCTTGGAGAAAGGGGTGGGAGGTGGGTCATTGATTTGCTATAG
The DNA here is from genome assembly GCA_029237695.1 of Conchocele bisecta. Taxonomy (NCBI): domain Eukaryota; kingdom Metazoa; phylum Mollusca; class Bivalvia; order Lucinida; family Thyasiridae; genus Conchocele; species Conchocele bisecta. The sequence goes on from CM055266.1 coordinate 32,122,679, forward strand.
TACGATAGAGTATCATCAGATGAATGCATGTATGAAATATGAAGGTATTCCCTGTAAATAAACAGAAGTTACACAACATTTACCCCAACGTTAAGTTTATGAATGTGCTAGGTTCGTGACCTTGACCTTCGGGTAAGGGTTGGGTGGTGAGTCGTGGATTTGCTACAGCATGATAGAGGGTCATCTGAGGAATGCATGAATGAAATATCAAGGCGTTCCATGAAAGAAAACAGATGTTATAAGACATTTACATCAACGTTAAGTTTATGAATGTGCTAAGTTTGTGACTTTGACTTTGGGTTAAGGGATCGGCGGTTGGTCATGGATTTGCTATAGCACGATAGAGTATCATCAGATGAATCCATGTATGAAATATGAAGGCATTTCCTGTAAATAAACAGAAGCTACACAACATTTACACCAACGTTAAGTTTATGAACATGCTAAGTCTGTGACCTTGACCCTGGGGTAAGGGTTGGGTGGTGGGTCATGGATTTGCTACAGCATGATAGAGGGTCATCTGAGGAATGCATGTATGAAATATCAAGGCGTTCCATGAAATAAACAGATGTTATAAGAAATTTACCCCAACGTTAAGTGTATGAATGTGCTAAGGTTGTGACCTTCACCTTGGGGTAAGGGTTGGGTGTTGGGTCATGGATTTGCTACAGCATGATAGAGGGTCATCTGAGGAATGCACGTATGAAATAACAAGGTGTTGCATGAAAGGAAACAGAAGTTATAAGACATTTACCCCAACGTTAGGTTTGTGAATGTGCTAAGTTTGTGACCTTGACCCTGGGGTAAGGGTTGAGTAGTGGGTCATGTATTTGCTACATCATGATAGAGGGTCATGTATGAAATATCAAGGCGTTCCATGAAAGGAAACAGATGTTATAAGAAGGGGTGGGAGGTGGGTCATGGATTTGCTGTAGCACAATAGAGGATCATCAGATGAATGCATGTATGCAATATCAAAGCGTTCCCTGCAAAGAAACAGAAGTTACACAACAGTTATACCAACGTTAAGTTTATGAACATGCTAAGTTTGTGACCTTGACCTTGGAGCAAGGGTTGGGTGGTGGGTTGTGGATTTGCTATAGCATGATAGAGGGTCGTCTGAGGAATGCATGTATGAAATATCAAGGCGTTCCATGAAAGGAAAAAGATGTTATAAGACATTTACCTCAACGTTAAGTTTATGAATGTGCTAAGTTTGTGACAATGACCTTGGGGTAAGGGGTGGGTCATGGATTTGCTATAGCACAATAGAGTATCATCAGATGAATGCATGTATGAAATATTAAGGCGTTCCATGAAAGGAAACAGATGCTATAAGACATTTACCCCAACGTTATTTTTAAGTTTATGAATGGTCTAAGTTTGTGACCTTGACATTGGGAAAAGGGGTGGGTCATGGATTTGCTATAGTACGATAGAGTTTCATCAGATGAATGCATGTTTGAAATATGAAGGTATTCCCTGTAAATAAACAGAAGTCACACAACATTTACCGCAAGGTTAAGTTTATGAACATGCTATGTTTGTGACATTGACCTTGGGTTAAGGGTTGGGTGGTGGATCGTGGATTTGCTACAGCATAATAGAGGGTCAGCAGATGAATGCATGTATAAAATATGAAGGCATTCCCTGTAAATAAACAGAAGTTACACAACATTTACCCCAAAGTTAAGTTTATGAGAGGTGGAAGGTGGCGGGAATGTGGATTTGTTACAGGGCGGCAGAGGACCATTGGAACAATGCGTGTGTGAAAATGTGAAGCAGATCCCAGCAAGGAAACATAAATTATAAGCCATTTACCCGAGCGTTAAGGTTTCGAACGCACCAAGTCTGTGACCTTCGGCTTAGCGGGTGCGGGACGAATGTGGATTTGTCACAGGGCGGTAGAGGACCATTGGAGCAATGCGTGTGTGAAATGTGAAGCAGATCCGAGCAAGGAAACAGAAATTATAAGCCATTTACCCAGCGTTAAGGTTTCGGGACGTACGTACGTACACGGACGCCGGTAACACTATATGCCCCCCTCACCATTCGGTGGCGGGGGCATAATAAAATCAGGGAGATAACCCTTCAGACCGAGGTCATGAAGGTCCTTCATAATCCCATACTTCCACGTCGTGTCATATGCCTTTTCTAGGTAAAAAAATAGGGAAACTATATGCTCATTGTTAACACTAGATGGCCGCGGCCTGCATGTCGCGCCTTGTGGCGAGGTATGGACACTAAAACAAGAGGGCCATGATGGCCCTAATTCGCTCAGCTGACTCCATTAACACCAGAGGAGAATGTGACATTGAGTTCATGTGTTTAAAAAAAATTGTGCTATTTTTAGATGGCGGTCATCTTGGATTAAGCGATGAATCATTTTACCAAATCTGAAAATGCTTCACCCAAGGATCTTAACTTCCTATGAAGTTTGGCCAGCATCGGCCATGTGGTTCCTGAGAAAAAGACGTTAACAATTTTGAATAAATGGACCTTTTGGTGACCATCATGGATGACATAATCATCCGATTCGGACAAATATTGCACCAGAGCAATCGCCTCATCGATACCTTCAATTTGATATATGGCACGAGCATATTCGGTCAAAAATAAAATTTGAACCCAATTTGACCCCACGGGCTATGCCCATTTTTGACCCTGGGGTCACCATTTTCACAACTTTGAAAGAGCATTGTAAATCGATCATTCCTACCAAGTTTAGTCTAAATCCGGCCAGCGGTTCATGAGAAGAAGATTTTTTAAGAATTTATGCTATTTTTAGACGGCGGCCATCTTGGATTAGCGATGACCTCCATTTTAACAAATCTGAAAAGGCTTCACCCATGGACCATAACTTTTAAGTTTGGCTACCATGGGCCAAGCGGTTCATGTGAAGAAGAATTTTGAAATCTCTAATAAAAGAACAACCTTTTGACATTTCGGCGGCCATCTTGGATGACATAACAATCTGATTTCGACAAAAAAAAATGTACCAGAGTGATCGCCTCATTGATACCTTCAATTAGATATATGACATGACTATATTCGGTCAAAAATAAAATTTGACCCCAATTTGACCCCACGGGCCACGCCCATTTTTGACCCCGGGGTCACCATTTTAACAACTTTGAAAGAGCAATGTACATCGATCATTCCTACCAAGTGTTGTCGAAATCCGGTTGGCGGTTCTTGAGAAGAAGATTTTTGAAGAATTTGTGCTATTTTTAGACGGCGGCCATCTTGGATTACGTAATGACGTCATTTTAACAATTTTGTAATCCCCCTCCATAAGGACCATGACCATGAAGTTTGGTGACTATAGGCCCAATGGTTACCGAGGAGAAGACGTTTGAAAATGTTCACGGACGACGGACGACGGACGACGGACGACGACGGACGACGACGGACACATTGCGGTAACAATAGCTCACATGAGCTTCGCTCAGGTGAGCTAAAAAAATATATAATATAACGAAAAACTTTAACCAAAAAACTTAACCAAAAACTTTAACCAAAAAACGACGGACGACGGACGACGACGGACGACGGACGACGGACGACGACGGACGACGGACACATTGCGGTAACAATAGCTCACATGAGCTTCGCTCAGGTGAGCTAAAAAAAGATATAATATAACGAAAAACTTTAACCAAAAAACTTAACCAAAAACTTTAACCAAAAAACTTAACCAAAAATTTCAAAGTAATTTGACCTTGACATTGGGCACAGGGGCCGCACGGGAGGGGGGTAGAATGAAAATATAGATGATGATAAACACCCATGTGAAGTTTCAAGGTAATGGACAAAGCAGTTGCAGAGATATAGTATAACGAAAAACTTTAACCAAAAAACTTAACCAAAAAACTTGACCAAAAACTTTAACCAAAAAAACTTAACCAAAAAACTTAACCAAAAAACTTAACCAAAAACTTTAACCAAAAAACTTAACCAAAAACTTCAAAGTAATTTGACATTGTCATTGGGCACAGGGGCCGCACGGGAGTGGGGTAGAATGAACATATAGATGATGATAAACACCCATGTGAAGTTTCAAGGTAATGGGCAAAGCAGTTGCAGAGATATAGTATAACGAAAAACTTTAACCAAAAAATCTTAACCAAAAAACTTAACCAAAAACTTTAACCAAAAAACTTAACCAAAAAACTTAACCAAAAACTTTAACGAAAAAACTTAACCAAAAACTTTAACGCCAAAGTGCCGACTATATCGCGCTGTCCGCAAGCGGGCACGACAAAAACTTAACCAAAAACTTTAACCAAAAAACTTTAACCAAAAAACTTAACCAAAAACTTCAAAGTAATTTGACCTTGTCATTGGGCACAGGGGCCGCACGGGAGTGGGGTAGAATGAAAATATAGATGATGATAAACACCCATGTGAAGTTTCAAGGTAATGGGCAAAGCAGTTGCAGAGATATAGTATAACGAAAAACTTGAACCAAAAAACTTAACCAAAAAACTTAACCAAAAACTTTAACCAAAAAACTTAACCAAAAAACTTAACCAAAAACTTTAACGAAAAAACTTAACCAAAAACTTTAACGCCAAAGTGCCGACTATACCGCGCTGTCCGCAAGCGGGCACGACAAAAACTTAACCAAAAACTTTAACCAAAAAACTTTAACCAAAAAACTTAACAAAAAACTTTAACCAAAAAACTTAACCAAAAACTTCAAAGTAATTTGACCTTGTCATTGGGCACAGGGGCCGCACGGGAGTGGGGTAGAATGAAAATATAGATGATGATAAACACCCATGTGAAGTTTCAAGGTAATGGGCAAAGCAGTTGCAGAGATATAGTATAACAAAAAAACTTTAACCAAAAAAGTTAACCAAAAAACTTAGCCAAAAACTTTAACCAAAAAACATAACCAAAAACTTCAAAGTAATTTGACCTTGACATTAGGCACAGGGGCCGCACGGGAGGGGGGTAGAATGAAAATATAGATGATGATAAACACCCATGTGAAGTTTCAAGGTAATGGGCAAAGCAGTTGCAGAGATATAGTATAACGAAAAACTTGAACCAAAAAACCCAAAAAACTTAACCAAAAAACTTAACCAAAAACTTTAACCAAAAAACTTAACCAAAAAACTTAACCAAAAACTTTAACGAAAAAACTTAACCAAAAACTTTAACGCCAAAGTGCCGACTATACCGCGCTGTCCGCAAGCGGGCACGACAAAAACTTAACCAAAAACTTTAACCAAAAAACTTTAACCAAAAAACTTAACAAAAAACTTTAACCAAAAAACTTAACCAAAAACTTCAAAGTAATTTGACCTTGTCATTGGGCACAGGGGCCGCACGGGAGTGGGGTAGAATGAAAATATAGATGATGATAAACACCCATGTGAAGTTTCAAGGTAATGGGCAAAGTAGTTGCAGAGATATAGTATAACGAAAAACTTTAACCAAAAAACTTAACCAAAAAACTTGACCTAAAACTTTAACCAAAAAAACTTAACCAAAAAACTTAACCAAAAACTTTAACCAAAAAACTTAACCAAAAACTTCTAAGTAATTTGACCTTGTCATTGGGCACAGGGGCCGCACGGGAGTGGGGTAGAATGAAAATATAGATGATGATAAACACCCATGTGAAGTTTCAAGGTAATGGCAAAGCAGTTGCAGAGATATAGCATAATAAAAAACTTTAACCAAAAAACTTAACCAAAAAAACTTAACCAAAAAACTTAACCAAAGACTTTAACCAAAAAACTTAACCAAAAACTTCAAAGTAATTTGACCTTGACATTGGGCACAGGGGCCGCACGGGAGGGGGGTCGAATGAAAATATAGATGATGATAAACACCCATGTGAAGTTTCAAGGTAATGGGCAAAGCAGTTGCAGAGATATAGTATAACGAAAAACTTTAACCAAAAAACTTAACCAAAAAACTTGACCAAACACTTTAACCAAAAAAACTTAACCAAAAAACTTAACCAAAAACTTTAACCGAAAAACTTAACCAAAAACTTCAAAGTAATTTGACCTTGTCATTGGGCACAGGGGCCGCACGGGAGTGGGGTAGAATGAAAATATAGATGATGATAAACACCCATGTGAAGTTTCAAGGTAATGGGCAAAGCAGTTGCAGAGATATAGTATAACAAAAAAACTTTAACCAAAAAACTTAACCAAAAAACTTAACCAAAAACTTCAAAGTAATTTGACCTTGACATTGGGCACAGGGGCCGCACGGGAGGGGGTAGAATGAAAATATAGATGATGATAAACACCCATGTGAAGTTTCAAGGTAATGGGCAAAGCAGTTGCAGAGATATAGTATAACGAAAAACTTTAACCAAAAAACTTTAACCAAAAAACGTAACCAAACAACTTAACCAAAAATTTTAACCGGACACACGTACGTACGTACGCCAAAGTGCCGACTATATCGCGCTGTCCGCAAGCGGGCGCGACAAAAACCGTCTCGAATGAATGCTTCGAGTCTAAGCAGTTTATCAGCAGTGCTTCTCTGGCGACGAAATCCAGACTGGTACTCAGATATCACTCCGTTGGATTCCAGAAACCAGACAAGCCTGTCGTTAATCATTCGTTCCATGGTTTTACAGACGCAGCTAGTAAGTGCGATGGGACGGTAACTTGATGGGTGATCCTTGGTATGATTGTAGCTTCCCGCTATGAAGGCGGAAAAACGGCTTGTTCCCAAATGGTATTAAATATTTCAATGAGGTTATCTAAAGAGTGTTCAGGTAAATGCTTAAATAGTTGGTAGTGTATATCATCAAGGTCAGCTGATGTATCATGTGCTTTCTCGAGGGAAGCTTTTAATTCCCTCATAGAGAAAGGAGCGTTGTAGTGTTCTGAATGGTCTGAATTGAAATTTAGTTGTTTTTTTTTTCTTGCTCAGATTTCACCTTCCAAGAACTCACAATAATTATTGGATGAAGAGTTATTGGAGGTGTCTGCTAATGTGTTTGAAATGTCTGCTTTGGAAGATACGTTATGTCCTGCTTTGTTGAGGTGATTGGTTGAAGTTGATTTACCTTTACCGTTTATCTTGCGAATCATGTCCCATGTTGTTTTCATTTCAGATCGCTAATTCAACTTGAGAGACAAAATATCTCCAAGTCTTTCTCTTGCTAGCTTTAATTGTGCGTCGAGCTTTCGCTCTAAAAATTCTATGAGCATTTAAGTTTGCTGGTGTTGCGTTATTATTGATTTGACGAATACGGTTTACGAGCAGTCATTGCCTCTGCATTCTTCGTCAAACCATGGTTTATTGACACGTTTGGGCTTTGCCGAGGTTTTTGCTGTCGTCTTTTCTGCAATATCGTGTAAAACGGAAACGTAGTGTTCTAGTGGATCTTCCGCATCTCGAAAATAGGTCAAAATCTAGTTCAATCATGCACATATTACGAATGTGTCCCAATCGGCTTTATGTAATTTCCACCTCTGGACTGTCAGTGGATGGTGGTCCATTACTCTGTAAGAAGACAGGAAAGTGGTCACTCCCACATAGGTCGTCACCAACTTTCCACGTAAAGTCTAAATACAGAGAAGCATGACGCAGAGTTAAATCCAGAGAGGAACATGAACCGGTTGCGGGATGTAAATATGTGCTAGATTTATCATTAAAAATGCTGAGATTGTGATCGGAAAGAAAATTTTCAATAAGTTCCCCCTTTTTGTTTGTGTCTTTACAACCCCAAAGCATGTTATGTCCGTTAAAATCGCCAAGGAGAATGAAAGGCGAAGGTAGCTAAGACAAGATTATCTAGTTCTGATTTTAACAGGACTGCAGATGGTGGAATGTAGATAGAACATAATGCAATAGGCTTGTGCATCGCAACACTAACGGCCACAGCCTGAATATTAGTGTTAAGATTCACAAGACTATGTGGGGTGCTCAAATTAACAAGGATTGAGACTCCACCAGATGCACGTCCAACGTTATCTGAACACTTACTGTATAATGCATGCGATTTAAAAGAAAATGTATTGTCAACTTTCAGGAATGTTTCCTGAAGACACACATCAATGGGGTTGTATTTAGTTAATACAATTGTTAATTCATCACGATTTGCTTTAATTCCTCGACAGTTCCATTGGATAATAGTATCCATGTTTTATGTAGGTGGAAGTATGGGTTTGCGGGGTGGAACAGTTTTGGGAGTTGGAGTGTCAGAAGACTCTTCAGTCGGATGGAGGGAAAATGTTTCTCTGAGCGGCTGTACACGGCGTTGGAAATTGTTGTACTAAGTTATTCCGAGTTCTCTCTATCCATGGCAATTACAGACCTGACAATAATGTGTTATATTGTTTTATCTTCTGCCGTTCAGTGACATTGAGCTACGGACCAGGGGCCCGTTGCACTAAACTTCGTACGACTAAAATGTTCGCAAGATCATATCGAAATTTCAATTAATGGATTTACATTTATTGAGCATAGGCTGCATATGCATATTACTACTTCTTACATTTTCCTAAACTGGTGGGCGAGCAGCTTTTTTGCCTGGGCGAGTAATTAGAATTGTACTTGCCTGGCCGGGCGAGTACAAAAACCATGTAGGATTACGAATAATCGTAATACTCATATAGGGGGTATAACCATATTCAACTGTCACATACAAAATGCCAAAGTTGTATGCGATTTCCAAACCAGGTCTCCATTCGAAATTCCGGTAAGGATGATCCTCGATCATTAAATTACCCATCGCATGCTCCCACCTGCCACCCATTAGAGCGCCAAGATCGAGTGAGTGAGTGAGTGAGTGAGTGAGTGAGTGAGTGAGTGAGTGAGTGAGTGAGTGAATAGGGTTTAACGTCCGCTTTTCTGACATAGAGGTACAGTACAAGCCTCAGGGAGTCTACACGCAGACGGGTCAACGGGGTCGTGTCCCGTATCCACCTGTCCAAGGGGGGTAAATCCCAACTTCAGAACTCAATATTTACAATCAAAATATATATTCAGTCCTGAAATTAGAACCTGATCTGGTGCCATGCCCTCGCCACACCAGCATCATTTATCCCATCCCCTAAAAGTAATAGGATTAGCGCTAATCTTACTTTTATATATGGGGCATAGCCCGACTCAACTCTCACATACAAGAAAGCCAAAAATGTACACGAGGGCCAAATCAGGTATAGTGGGTTCCGGAAAGTATGAACCCAATCGTTAAGCCAGTTTAGTAGCCTTTTACGATAAGCAATGGCTAATGCAACACTATTCTCAGGATCAGTTGATCCCGCCCCGGTGCCTGCACGGGGCATTCGCCAAGATCGAATATATGACCATAAAGTCAATCACAATAATGGGTATCAGTAAGTAACACAAACAAATAAAATTCTATATTTCATCAGGACTTTAATCATCATATTCGTGTTTCCTCCATCGCACTGGCATTACAGGCATAATGGATACAAGGCGACATGTTTTAACTTTTCATTTAATGTATTGTCTTGGGATCGTTCTTGTGATGGTAAATTCACATTAACCATACAATGTTAAATTAAATAGTGCTGTCTAGTGGTATTCTTTGGCCTATCAACAGCGGAGGTCATTTAACCCTTAATATGCTGAATTAAATGTTGTTGTCTGCTGGAAATGTTTTATTTTCAATATTTCTCGACAAAAACCTGGTTTTGACAGCACATGAGAATAGTGGAGACGATTCTCATGTGCTGTCAAAACCAGTTAAGAATTAAAACAAAAATGAAAAACAGCAGACAGCAATTTCCGTCAACAGCATAGGAAGTGTTAAGGCCGGACCAACGGGTTCGATGCCGTATTTAACCTGCTGCATTGGGGGAAACTCCCAAAATCAGAACGGAATATTTACATCGAAAACAGTTTGTTTGTTGGGGTTTAACAGTCTATTAACAGCGAAGGTCATTTAAGGCCGGGTCAATAGGTTTAGTACTAAATCCCATATATTACCTGTACAAGTACACGTACATGTTCAAGTACATGTAAAAATGGGTGGGAAATCCGAAAAAAAAAGTATATATTCAGACCTGAAATTAGAATAACCTGACCTGGTGCCAGGTCCATACCAATGTTCTTTTCCGCAAGGGTGAATCAGGAATTCCCCCAATACATTTACAGGTACACACTACAGCTCAATTGTAGATAAGCATATGCAATGTCCAATGCCAATTAACTCCTTGCATAGCAGCAATGAAAATAGCCAACAAATTAGGTGTATTTTTTCTTTTCTTTTCTGCAAATATGTCTTAGAACTTCATTAGAATTGCGTCAATTCCAATACATATTCATGGTATTTACAGGGAGTGAGAAATAAAAGAAAATACAATGGAGTTTTCGTCTGCTATTTTTGAACTATTAATAGCACACATTTTCCAGCATGCACAGAGTTAAACCATCCAAACCATCCAGTTGACCACATCTGGCAAATACTTTGATGGAAGTGTAAATACATGTTACCTCAATCCACAATACTACACTGCACACAATAGACATAAATAAATAGTTCATTCACTAAACAGTATTGTATAAAATTTATTGTCTGCTGATTATTTTTCAAGTTTCATTTTTTTTCTGGATAAAAAAACTGCTCGTCAACACATTTACCCATTTTCATTAGAGATGAATCCATTTATTGCAAAAATAATTGCATTTCGCAAAACAAAAATAAACAACAGACAACAATCTTTATTTACTGATATCAAAGGTTAAGATTCATACTAAAATATAATCAGCATCCCTGTAGAAGCTGACATTGGGATATATTAAATCCTGCATTTGATCAACATGTGAGAAAGTGATTATAATTTGATTATAGTTCATAATCACAGAGCTAGGAATTAGCTTAAACCACATCGACACTAGCTTAGATTTAGATCACATTGACAGTAGCTTAGACCACATCGATCGACAGTAGCTTAGACAGTAGCTTAAACCACATCGACATTAGCTTAGACTTAGACCACACTGACAGTAGCTTAGACCACATCGATCGACAGTAGCTTAGACAGTAGCTTAGACCACATCGACAGCAGCATATGTGTGGCTGTGATGGGTGAAGTGGGGCTTCTAGCATTTGCGGCCAGTCCAGTTCCCGACATGTCAGCAAACTGATACAGCATTAATAATCCTGTATATTGTTCATTAGAAGCATGTTGGGTGTCAACACTGACTGTGCAGACCCTGGTCAGACAATGCAGTATGGCCTCGGTCACAATCGCAAAAATCCCCACTTGTGTAGCCATATGTGCATAGGTAAAATTTATTTAACCATTAGACCACTATCTTATTTTTTTTGTCGTCTGCTGTTTATTTTCTATTTTCCATTTTTATCAAAAACATGCTTTGACAGCACTTTAGAATAATTTACAACATGCTTCGACAGCACTTCAGAATCATTTCCATTGGAAGGGCTGTCAACACATGTTTTTATTGAGAAATAAGGCAAGATATATAAAAGCAACAGCAAACGAGAATTGTAGTGAGTAGCAGTCTAAGGGTTAATGCCAGGATGTGTCATACCTAACACAATAATGTGTCCGGAGACAATTTGATTGTCTCGTGAGATCATAATTTGGTCCTATATGTATATGGTATCAATGCAAGGTTTAACCATGTATGTACCATTTTCAACTGAGCCAATATTTCTATGAATAAATAGCTCGAACAGTTTTGTTGACACAAGAAACTAGTAGCCGATTTCACCAACATTGCAAAGTAGACTTTTCTAGCAAAGTATACTTTGAGGGAGTAATCATTTATTTTTCCTGAAATGCATCATTTCATATAGAACTAACGACTGCATATATTTGGTGATTAAAAGTATGCAGAATTATTACACTGAATTTATTACATTATCACAGCCAAAATGGCCGTGATAATGTAATAAATTCAGTATAACAAGAATTCCGCGGAATCAAATGTCTCGCCTTGTCCCGCCGCCTTGACCTCGAGCCTGGGCCAGAAAGCAATTTTCACTGGCCCGAACATATTATACAATTATTGACTAGTGAGCCATAGAATATCAGATTATATTCTATGGCTCACTAGTCAATAATTGTTTTAGTATATGATAATAGTCGGTATATAGCACTTACGACCTTATGCTACTAGACAACAAGAAACGAGGCAAAGCCACGAAGGCCAGGTTTTTTCCAAGCATAGACACTTGGATAACATAATTATACCCACTTTTTGTAGACTAGATGGCCGTGGCCTGCATGTCGCGCCTTGGGGCGAGGCATGGACACTAAAAAAATAGATATAGTAGATGGAAAAACTTTAACCGGACACACGGACGAACGGACGGACGTATGCTAAAATGCCGACGATATCGCGCTTTCCGCAAGCAGGTGTGACAATGATGATAAACACCCATGTGAAATATCAAGGTATCGGGTGAAGCAGTTGCAGAGATATAGTACACGAAAAAACTTTAACAAAAAAAATCAAAGTAATTTGAACTTGACATAGGGCACAGGATCGCGCTTTCTGCAAGCAGGTGCGACAATGATGATAAACACCCATGTGAAGTATCAAGGTATTGGGTGAAGCAGTTGCAGAGATATAGTACACAAAAAAAAACTTTAACAAACAAATTCAAAGTAATTTGACCTTGACATTGGGCACAGGATCGCGCTTTCCGCAAGCAGGTGCAATAATGATGATAAACACCCATGTGAAGTATCAAGGTATTGGGTGAAGCAGTTGCAGAGATATAGTACACGAAAAAACTTTAACAAAAAAATTCAAAGTAATTTGACCTTGACATTGGGCAAAGGATCGCGCTTTCCGCAAGCAATTGCGACAATGATGATAAACACCCATGTGAAGTATCAAGGTATTGGGTGAAGCAGCTGCAGAGATATAGTACACGAAAAAACTTTAACAAAAAAAATTCAAAGTAATTTGACCTTGACATTGGGCACAGGGGCCGCACGGTTGGGGGTTAGAATGAAAATATGGATGATGATAAACACCCATGTGAAGTTTCAAGGTAATGGGCGAAGCAGTTGCAGAGATATAGTATAACGAAAAACTTTAACCAAAAAACTTTAACCAGACGTACGTTAAAAAGTTAACGTTGAAAATGGCTAAGTCAATTACGTAGAAATAATAGGTGAAGGTACAAAAAATGGTCACATGTTGTATAGTTGTATGTGGTAGGCACCCCTTGGTTATAAAGCTGTGAAAGTTTGGTGGTCCTAGGTGGTACAGTACCAAAGAAATGGAGTTAAACATGAAAACTTAACATTGTAAACGCGAAAAGTTTGACTGCGCGGAAAAAATGGGTCAAGTTCAAAAAGGTAACATGTTGGATAGTGATATGTGGTGGGCACCCGTTGGTTATGAAACACGAAAACTTAACATTGATTGTGGACGCCACCCGCCCGCCTGGCTTTCGCCAATCCAATAGCGTGGATATTTCCCCCAAAAAAACCTGGCTAAAAATGGAAAAAAAGTTTAAAATGATTTTTTTTCCCAAAAAAAAACCTGGCTAAAAATGGAAAAAAGTTTTTTAAAAAAAAGTTTCAAAATTAACAAAAAAATAATGCTCGCTACTGGAGCCCAGAATTTTTATAATAGTCCTATATGTATGTACATATCATATCTGCACAGGTCTACATATTGCCACAATATTGTCAACACAGTTTACGGAAATGTAATACCCAGGTATAATAATTTACCTGTATAAATTACCTGTAATAATTTAGCTGGACATTTAGTGGTCAAGCTGGAAATTTGCACATGCTTGCACATGTCGAAGTGTTCAACTGGAGAAGGCTATTGTTCTCTCTACAGGTAAGGTGTACAGAGCGCACGAGAAAACGGGTCTTCATGCATTAATGTTCAGTTTGTAGCATAGAAAGAAATAGTTTGACCTTGACCCTGGAGCCCGGAATTTTTTTTAATAGTCCTATATTCATCTACATATCATAGTAAAGGTATGTATAAAGTTTGATGACTGTAGCTGATAAGGTGTTGAAGTAATGACCGTAACACGAAAACTTAACATTGAATGATGACGACGCCGCCGCCGATGCCGCCGCCGCCGACGACAGAAAAGCAAAACCTATGTCTCGTTTTCCGCTTCGCGGGCGAGACAATAAAAATTAATAAAATTATCCTTAAATTGAAAATTTCTCCCTCAAAGTATACTTTGCTAGATAAGTATACTTTGCCATGTTGGTGAAATAGGCCACAGATTTCCACAGTCCGTATCCGCCGAGGCATTTGACAGTTAGTCATGTTCTAAATGCAAGAAATACCAATTTACAAGTCTTAAGACTGCGACCTTCAGCAGGTGAGCTTATTAACAGCTAAGGTCTTTTAAGGGCGGACAATGGGTTCGATCGCGCATTTAACCGGCACATTGGTGGGAAAATCCAAAGATCAGAACGGAATATTTACATCGAACAAAAATTATTAATTCAGCCCTGAAATTAGAACTAGAGCAAGTGAGCAGTCTCACGGATACATCCAGTCACCGCCTGGACAGACAATTTTTGTTTGTTTGTTTGTTCAACTCTCACATACAATGCCAAAGACGTACCCGAGGGCCAAACCAGGTCTTCGGTTGGGATTTCGGTAAGGATGAATCACGGTCGTTAAATTACCCATCGTATGCTCCCAACCAACGGGTTCGATCCCGCATTTAACATGGTGCAGAATCCCAAAATCAGAACTCAATATTTACATCGAAATAAATATATATTCAGTCTGGCAATTAGAATAACCTGACCTGGTGCCAGGTCCATACCACACCAAAGTGACTTGGCCCCTTCCCCGGAAAAGTAATACCGGTAGGATTACTCTTATAAGGGGTACAACCCAATTCAACTCTCACATACAAGAAAGTCAAAGACATACACGACATTCAAGAGGTCTCCGGTCTGGATTCCGGTAAGGACCAATTCCGATCTTTAAATTACCCATCGCACGCTCCCAACCAACCACCACTATCACCCTTCGTTTTGTTTGTTTGTTTGTTTGTTGGGGTTTAACGGCCTATCAACAGCTAAGGTCATTTAAGGCCGGGTCAATGGGTTTAGTACTAAATCCCATATATTACCTGTACAAGTACATGTACAAATGGGGGGAAAATCCCAAAATCAGAACTGAATATTTACAATAACAAAACTATATATTCAGCCCTGAAATCAGAATAATCCTGATCTGATGCCAGGTCCTCGCCACACCAGAATCACTTGGCCCCTCCCAAAAGCAGTAGGATCAGTAATAATCTTACTACTTTTATAATGGGCAATAACCCAATTCAACTCCCAGGTAACAAAAGAGCCAAAGATAAAAACGTACCTGAGGGCCAAACCAGGCAAATCGTGATTCCTATAAGGAGGAACCCCTACCGTTAATTTACGCCGTCTCGTTCACCCGACCACCACCCATGTAGTGCAATTGAATTGAAGAAGATGATAGTAAAATAGTATGTTAGATGTGGTAGGTTTGTAAGTGCAAAATTATGATAGTCTCTATTGCACATTAACACTGTTTTCTTGTAAACAATTATTGAACTATATTTATTGACCATATGCAGCCTATGCTCAATAAATGTAAATCCATCAATTTAAATTTCCAGACGGTTCTAAATTTGCACTTACGAACATTTTAGTTGCAAGAAGTTTAGTGAAACGGGCCCCACAACATTGTTGTAGTACATACATAAAAAATGAGGTACACATTTATCAGTGTGGTACATAGAACTGTTCTAGGTTGACACTAAACTCTTGAAATCTGTACTAATCCAGCAATAGTTAAAAATACACTAAACATATAGATAGAATGTTTTTGTTTCATTCCTTTTTATCTTCCGTTCAAAAACTGGTTCATATATAGACAATAAATATAAAATATTAGCTGCTAGACCTACACACTCCTCAGGGATTCCGCTGGGGAAAAAAAATCGTCACTTCAAAAATTACAATTTTCGAAGAAAAAATAAAAATTGTAATTTTTATCGCAAATTGCGAGTGGCGATCGCCAGCGGAATCCCCGACTCCTAGTTATTCTTTAATGATTTTTTAAACACATAAAAAGAGAGATTAGAAGCCAAATATCTATTACATGTAATGCCAACCCAGATTTTGAACACATTGTATTATAAAACATGTTTGAACACATTGGTGGTATACATGTATACTATATTTGACATTTTTGAACATATTTGTGGTACAAGTATATGCTAAAAAGCATGTTTGAACACATCGGTGGTATATACTATATATAGCATCAGGGTTTCAATAGCCGCCAGAATTTAAGGGTTAAAATGGCCGATGAAGACTAAATTTAAGTGTAAAATACTAATTTAGCCACTGTGCTGCTAATTCCACGAGTCAAAATGCCTCAAAGAGTCACTATTGTAAACCCTGAGTATGTTTGAACATATTGGTGGTATATACTATATAGAGCATGTTTGAACACATTGGTGGTATATACTATATAGAGAATGTTTGAACACATTGCTGGTATATGTTATATAGAGCATGTTAACACATTGGTGGTATATACTATATAGAGGATGTTTGAACACATTGGTGGTATATACTATACAGCAGTCTGTACTACAGTGTATAGTATAGAGGATGCTTGAACACATTGGTGGTATATACTATATAGAGGATGCTTGAACACATTGGTGGTATATACTATATAGAGGATGTTTGAACACATTGGTGGTATATACTGTACAGAGGATGTTTGAACACATTGGTGGTATATACTATATAGAGGATGTTTGAACACATTGGTGGTATATACTGTACAGCGGTCTGTACTACAGTGTATAGTATAGAGGATGCTTGAACACATTGGTGGAGTATACTGTACAGCGGTCTGTACTACAGTGTATAGTATAGAGGATGCTTGAACACATTGGTGGTATATACTGTACAGCGGTCTGTACTACAGTGTATAGTATAGAGGATGCTTGAACACATTGGTGGTATATACTATATAGAGGATGTTTGAACACATTGGTGGAGTATACTGTACAGCGGTCTGTACTACAGTGTATAGTATAGAGGATGTTTGAACACATTGGTGGTATATACTGTACAGCGGTCTGTACTACAGTGTATAGTATAGAGGATGCTTGAACACATTGGTGGAGTATACTATATAGAGGATGCTTGAACACATTGGTGGAGTATACTGTACACATTTGTGGATGATTACATATATGGAAATACAGAAAAGATTACGGAACACTCCAGAGTAGTGCCACTGTGGATACATGTGGTAATGTTTCACTACAGTAAATTCACGAATAATTTATTGAACGGTGTTTAATGGCCTGTCAACAACTAGGTAATTGTAGGCCGGGTTAACAGGGTTGAATCCCATATACATTTCACCTGTTGTGATGGGGATAAAATCCCAAAATCAGAACTGAATATTTACAGACAGACGGGAATGTATCTTGTATGTGTGCGGGGTGGGGGCACTGTACAATTAGCACTGATACATGTGTTTGTTTATTGGTGTTATACCACACCAAAGCAACTTGGCCCAAACCCCTAAAATAGGATTACAAATAATCGTAATACTCACATAAGGGATATAACCAGATTCAACATTGTTAAGGATTTAACGGTCTGTTAAGCTAACAGACATATTGAACAACCGGGTCCTGGTTGGCAACTAACTGCCTGATTACGAATACAAATTTCATGTTTTATAATCTCATTCCATCGCTAATTACCGTATACACATATGATACAAGCCATGTGATTTTGTACTTAAAATATGTGATTTTTCATGAAACATATTTCCATACTGTGATATTTTGTATAAATGACGTCGAAAGTTGACAAAGTTTTCATAGCAAATGCTGAATCTATTCCGCATTTGCTCTGAACATTGTGTCAACTTTCAACATCATTTACGGCAATCTTTGTAAATATTTTTCCCGAGATATTGCATATGTAGGTACCAAATGACATGGTGTGTTTCATATATGACAATACTACATTGTTAAAATAACACGTATGGTACAATTTAACAATAAAATAACTTTTGTTCTACAAAAGTTAACCTAACGAATGAATCGTTGACAACTTAAAATTGTCGTTAAAAATTATATACAGTGTACAATCATATTGACACCGCCTAGTCAATGAAATAATACGAGCTTTTGCAGAATGCATGAACGTTGAATGTTTGTCGATTTAATAGCCTTTAGAGGCCTATCCAGCGCTCCAGATAAGGAAATAGTAATAGAGTATTTTCACTCCATCATTTCTGAAGCAATTGGGTATTTCAAAATTTTAATTGGGAAAAATAAAATCACACTACTGTCTACACATCAACAGACAGCAATTATTGAATAGTTTGCTTCGAAATGAAAACATGTCTTGGCATTTCATTAGAATTGTCTCCATGGAGACAATTCTAATGAAATACCAAGATGTGTTTTCATGGAAAATAAGAAAAATATGCTATATTTGTGGTCTGTTTATTGTTTTCTGCAGAATGATAAATGTACCACAAAATTGTTATTGCATTTTGATACTCACTACTTCCGATTTAAATTGTTTTTTTTTGGCAATTTTAATTGGGTATTTAAGTAAGTACGCAGCTTATCTGAAGCTCTGGAGGCCTATCAACAGATAAGGTAATGTTGGCCGTGTTCACTGGTAGTGATGGGCAAAAATCCCAAAATTAGAACTAAATATTTACATATTAAGAAATATATATTCAGCCCAGAAATCAGAATAACCTTATCTGGTGCTAACTGTTGTAAATGTATTACACCAGGGGTGAAGTCTCGGCAATCATCGTCAATAATATGACGAGCTCCAGATAAAGTTTGTATCTAAAGAGTATAATACCCCCATAGTTCAAATTCAATGCATATTTTACTTTTACAAATGTATTATTGATTTTCTTCCTTATTAAATAGGGATCGATTGATTTGAATGGTGGGGTTTAACGGCCTATCTACAGCTAAGGTCATTTAAGGCCGGGTCAATGGGTTTAGTACTAAATCCCATATATTACCTGTACAAGTAAAAGTACATGTATATTTTCAAGTACATGTACAAATGGGGGGGGGGGGGAGGGGGGGGGGGGGGGGGGGGGGGGGGGTGGAGGGGGGGGGAAATACCAAAATCAGAAATTAATATTTACAATAAAAAAAAATACATATTCAGCCCTGAAATCAGAATAATCCTGATCTGATGCCAGGTCCTCGCCACACCAGAATCACTTGGCCCCCTCCCAAAAGCAGTAGGATCAGTAACAACCTTACTACTTTTATAATGGGCAATAACCTGGGAACAAATGATAACAAATTTAAAAATTCACATATTTGAGCTACAAAAAGCAAACATTGTGTGCATTTTGCAGCTTAACAAAATAAATGTTCAACAACATTACAATATTTTCACTACTCCATTTGAAAAGCAATGCGTATTTTCACATTGCTGTGAGTATTTTGTACTCCCAATTTTGATCATCAATGTGTATTCTACTAAAATAAGTGTGTAAAATACACCAATACACACCTTATCTGGAGCTGATATGCATACCCTCTTAAAAACAAATATTAAGTTTGTCGTAAGTACACGATACTGTTTCATGCATTTTGCAGAAAATTATCAGCTATACATGTACAATAATACATGCTACACACACAGAACTGTGCGTCTTATAGTAGCTAGCTATAAAGTTTAGTCATCAATGACTTAGAATTCACTATTTTATATTTAGTAATCCATATTCTAAATATATTTATATATCAAATGCATAACATGAATACATATTATTACATGTATGTGCGTCTATATAAATAATCTATTAATTAATTAAATAAGACATATTTGGGCAAGCAAGGACTATCGTTGTAGCCATTCAGGAGTTACATGCAGGGATTCCGTTGGGGAAAAAAAAAATGGCACTTCAAATTATTTTTTTTCTTCGAAAATTGTAATTTTTTATCGCCAATTGTTTATTTTTATTGCCAATTGCGAAAGTGGGATCGCCAGCGGAATCCCTGGTTACATGTACTTTCATACAAGGGCTAAGGCCCGAAAAAAAAAAGTACCGTACAATTTTTAGAGATAGAGTCGCCCCAGATCCATTGAAGATCCAGTCTTGTTTGTTTGTTTGTTTATTGGTGTTTAACGGCCTATCAACAGCTAAGGTCATGTAAGGCCGGGCAAACGGGTTTGATCCCGTTTTAACCTGCTGCATTGGGGGGAAAATTCCAAAATCAGAACGGAATATTTACATCGAGAAACAATATATTCAGCCCTGAAATTAGAATAACCGGACCCGGTGGCAGGTCCATACCACACCAAAGTCACTTGGCCCCTTCCCCTAAAATAGGATTACGAATAATCGTAATACTCACATAAGGGGTATAACCAGATTCAACTGTCACATACAAAATGCCAAAGACGTATGTGAGGGCCAAACCAGGTCTCCAGTCGGAATTCCGGTAAGGATGAACCACGATCGTTAAATTACCCATCGCTTGCACCCACCTTCCATCCAGTCTTATCTACAAGGTCCGCTAATATATGAACTACCAGGGGTCCGTTTCACTAAACTTCGTAAGACTAAAATGTTTGCAAGTGCAAATTTAGGATCGTCTGGAAATTTCATACAGCCCATGCTCAATAATTGTAAATCCAATAATTGTTTACAAAACAGTGTCAATAGGAAATTTACAGGCTATCATAATTTTGCACTTACGAACATTTTACTCATACAAAGTTTAGTGAAACAGCCTCCAGATCTCTGTGAGAGCGTTACACGATCAGGAACTACACTGGCCATCGCCCTGAAGATCAATCAATCACATCAACAAGTCAGAAAAGTAGCCTTGATGTAATCGCTACCTGAACCATTTCGTGATAGCCATCACATGCACAAGTGTTGAAGAACATCAAAGAAAGAAAACTATCTACTTAATAGATAATTAAAAACTCGATACACAAAAAAATAATAATCGCAAATCAAACTGCGGCTCACAGAACTGTATTTATGATACAACATAGAACCTGTCAAAATCTATACAATCCCTTTGCTGTTGTTTTTCCCCAAACAGTAACAGATACAGTAGTAGGTTCCCCAAAACTTTAACACAAATCTCAGACAGACCGATGGACAGATGAACATTTTTTCGGGGTACATTAAAGCATTAACGACTACATTTTCGGTAACGTAGCAAACACTCAACTTATCAGAATCAACTTCAGTTTAGACAATGTATTTCTCCATACACAGAAACATCACAGTAGATTTCTTTACATGCAGACAACTTGATTTTAGTCAAGACAAAAAATACATAATTAATTTTTATCATCTATACAACAATTATTCCGATCTCTTATTGCGTTTCACTGTGGATACCCTGACAAATATTTCATTCAAAGTTTCTGATTATCAGTATACATCAGATGTATGATAAATGCTAATGAAAAATGTACCTTCTGCCAATACAAACTAGAATATAAGTAAAGTCTGTGTAAAGCAAATAAACACAATTATCAATACATTGCATTTGGCACACACCTTTACAGGTATGAAATTAAAATTATTTTTTTTTTGCTATTTCTCTATAAAGTATATGCTGTGACCACTCATTTGAACTGTCTCTATGAGACGGTTCAAATGGTGGTAACGACATATACTTCTGAGCACATATATAAAGAAAATATTTAGGATTTACCGGAAACAAAATTTGGTTGTTTTTGTTTTGTTTGTTTATTAGTGTTTAACGGCCTATCAACAGCTTAGGCCATGTAAGGCCGGACAAACGGGTTCGATCCCATTTTAACCTGCTGCATTGGGGGGAAAATCCCAAAATCAGAACGGAATATTTACATCGAGAACAAATATATTCAGCCCTGAAATTAGAATAACCGGACCTGGTGCCAGGTCCATACCACACCAAGTCACTTGGCCCCTTCCCCTAAAATAGGATTACGAATATCGTAATACTCACACAAGGGGTATAACCAGATTCAACTGTCACATACAAAATGACAAGTACGTATGTGAGGGCCAAACCAGGTCTCCAGTTGGGATTCCGGTAAGGATGAACCCCGATCGTTAAATTACCCATCGCATGCTCCCACCTGCCACCCACACAAAATTAGGTATCCTCAGCACATAATGGGTTATGTGAGGGCCACGCCCATATGTGATGTAAAAACGGTGCAATAAGATTTTTCCCCAGTTAATAATAGCATACTGTTGCACCCTTTACAGATGGATGCGATTATACATATAGAATATCCTCAGAGGGTACTCCAGCAGCGTTATTTGCCGAGGCGAAGCAATGTTCGACCTCGACCAAGTACACTGCTGGATTTTGAGCACAAGTTTAGAGAATAATCATGGAGGAAAAGCTATTAACAGTAAGTGCATAAAGCTGTGAAATAAACCAGAAAACGCACAAAGCAAGCAGCTAAATACCAAGCAGGAGTCCCTTGTCAGATAATACTGCTATTCTCGCAATTACACCATACTTCACATCTTGCGATCACCGGCAAGTGTCTCACCCACAAAAGTCAAGGTCCCCCAAATGACACTGGATAGCCATCAATGTGGGGAAGCTATTGTTGACGAAAAATCTGAATACTTAATACATAAAAATATACATTCAGTCATAAATTCAGTAAGAAAGTTTTCTGAATGGTTTTATAACTGTGGGCCCATGACCTTATGCATAAAGCAGTATATTCAACAAACAGAATTACGTTAAGTTATTGCTCACATATTGGACTTTTAAGGAATTAAATGCGAGGAAGTGCTAGCGATCGCAGCATTTAGTTCCTTAAAAGTTCAATATGTGAACAAGAACATATTTATAGTTCAGCCAAATCTCCCATCAGAGTATTGATTTTACATTTCCTGTCGAACATTTCCATTTCCCATCCATTTCCTATCTGATTAAATCTGGTAATATGTAAGTTATTGGGGTTAGATCTTGCAATATGTGAAACAAGTGTAGCTCGATACTGGCCAGCGATTGGCTTAGAAAGCAACACAAACTATATAATTAGTTCCAGCTGGGACAAGAAAGCAGCTGATCTGAAAATTGGACAAGATTGATATTTAGCCAAGTGTACACGTCACACGACACAGCACCTTACATGGATAGAAATATATTATTTACTTAAATACGGCACACAACATGCACATATAACACTCGGTAACATAACAGCGTACATTAAATTCAAGAAACATCTTGCCTTCAAAGAGTAATTTATGTAAGTTAGTGAGGTATTGTTAAGTTGCGTATTATTTTCATTCAGTGCATAATAACAAAACAATGTGGTGATACAATATCACTATCACTCGTGCCAGCCAATACGCACCGCGCTAGCACCTGAACTTAATAAATATTTCATGCTCATGTTCTGGGCTCAAACTCGGTCATTCAAACTGCCTGAATTCAAGTACAAACTTGGAAAACGTGCTCAGAAAGTTTCATAGTCAGGCCCCGACATTTATTGCCGGAAGAAATAGCTAAATAACAGTGTAGGCCCTGATCATTATGCGTGGATACGCAGGCCGACCTGGGCCGACTTTGGTGAAGTCAATAAGCATTTTACTCTCATTCACGACTATATATGCAGAGCTGCCAACCCCGTGTCGGTCACATGGAGAGAAAAAGGGGTTATTTTCAGGAACACCACATATGTTTTCCAGAACACAAATCAGTACTCACTTGCATGCATAAAGTAAATTTTTTAGAGCCTTGTCTCGGCCACCATGACGAACCGAAAAATCACAATTACACTGCTTGCAAGACGCAAATTCATCACCGCGCTTTGACAGGATCAAACTGGGCCATGTCTCGCTGTAATAAGTGATAAATATCTGTGTTTTCTTAACTTCTTTCGATAAAAAAGACCCAAATGTGTTGGCTGCGCGCTTTGGAGCAGAAATTTTATGAATGTACGTGATGAAGAAATCAATATCACGGAGCGTTTGAAACTACTATTACTACACAACAAGAATCAAAATGGTAAGCACCTAGGCGAGTATGATTACGGGTAAATAAAAACATAGGATTTATTGGCAGAATTGTGAAACAAAATTATTATTTCCAGATATTCCCGCGCTGATTTTTTTTAAAAAATCGTACTTTTTAATTGTCCGTACTTCCGTATATCTAACGTATTTTCCGGAACAAATACGGAAAAATCGGAACAGTTGGCAGCTCTGTATATGTGGCTGTGATTGGAGAAATGTGCCTTATGGATGGTGTGACCAGTGTAGATCCAGATCAGCCTGTGCATCTGCACAGTCTGATCAGGATCTGCCATGTTCGCCATTCAATCAATGCCGTCATGCTTCTAACCAGCATTATAGATATGATAATTATCAAGCTACTTGATCAGAATGTATGCTGGTCACAAAACACACAAGCCCCACAGCTAATAAATGATGTGTATGAATATGGATGTTCTGATGAACGAATTTCGAAGTATGTTGCAAGTTCAGAGAAATAGGAATGTGGAATGATGCATAGTATTAATTTCAGAGACTTTGTGACTGGTCCGCAGTTTTGTAAGTATGGTGAATTTATGTATAATGAATATATTGCTTTATGTGAATGTGGAATGATGAACAGAATGATGAACAGATTTCGGGACTGGTCCGCAGTTTTGTATGGTAAATGCACAATGAATAAGGCATAGACTTTCTCTGAATGTGGAGTGAGTGAGTGAATAGGGTTTAACGTCCGCTTTTCTGACATAGAGGTACAAGCCTCAGGGAGTCTACACGCAGACGGGTCAACGGGGTCGAGTCCCATATCCACCTGTCCAAGGGGGGTAAATCCCAACTTCAGAACTCAATATTTACAATCAAAATATATATTCAGTCCTGTAATTAGAACAACCTGATCTGGTGCCAGGCCCTCGCCACACCAGCATCATTTATCCCATCCCTAAAAGTAATAGGATTAGCGCTAATCTTACTTTTATATATGGGGCATAGCCCGACTCAACTCTCACATACAAGAAAGCCAAAAATGTACATGAGGGCCAAATCCGGTATAGTGGGTTCCGGAAAGTATGAACCCAATCGTTAAGCCAGTTTAGTCGCCTTTTACGACAAGCAATGGCTACTGCAGCACTATTCTCAGGATCAGTTGATCCCGCCCCGGTGCCTGCACGGGGCCTCTGAATGTGGAATAATGTATGAATTCCAGAGAAATTGTGACTGGTCCGCAGTTGTAACTATCATATAACAAATATATCAACATTCTCTGAATGTGGAAAGTGTAGAGAATTTGTATGTGGTCAGTAGCATGCATGTATGATAGGAGTAACACAGTGCTGGGGCACGTTTCACTAAACTTCGTACAACTAAATTGTTCAAAACTGGAAATTTAAAATCGTCTGGAAATTTCAGTTACTGGATTTACATTTATTGAGCATAGGCTGCATATGCAGCCTATGCTCAATACATGTAAATCCAATAATTGTTTAGTTAATGTGACATTTACAGACTATCATAATTTTGCACTCACAAACATTTTAGTTGTGCGAAGTTTAGTGAAACGGGCCTCTGATGAATAGAACAATGTAACTTGTCCGATCTGATGACGATACATTATCTGTATAACAGACCATTGAAGAACATATAAATAACAATAACAAAATATATAAGTTACAACATTCAACAAGATTTGCCCCGATTTGGCAGGCAATATATGGCAACTTGCCAATACGTAAATGCAGGGACAGACACTCAACCAACTGACAAAACGACCATAAAAAGGACATTTGAGCAAAAGGAACATCGGCTTGTAGCAAGTGTAAATTCTAATCAGTTGCATTCAGTCTATTCATAATGTATCAGGTCTGTCAACGGTGTAGACCCAGACCAGACCTGCGCGGATGTGCAGTCTGATCTGTGGCTACACTGGTCACAAACATCTCAGACAATGTCGTGTCACAATTCAATAAACTGAAGGCCTTGAAGGCATCGCTCCAGATAAGCTGCGTATTTGCTTAAATACCCAATTAAAATTGCCAAAAACCCAATTGAAATCAGAAGTAGCGAGTATCAAAAAGCAATAACAAATTTGTGGTACCTTTACCATGCTGCAGAAAACAATAAACAAGACAAATATAGCATATTTTTCTTATTTTCCATGAAAACAAATCCAAGGAGACAATACTAATGAAATACCAAGATATGTTTTCATTTTGAAGCAAACTATTCAATAATTCCTGTCTGTTGATGTGTAAACAGTAGTGTGATTTTATTTTACCCAATTAAAATTTTGAAATACCCAATTGCTTCAGAAATGATGGGAGTGAAAATACTCAATTACTAATTCCTTATCTGGAGTCCTGCATTGGTTAATTACTCTCAAGTCATAAATCTAATGTACATTTTGTCAGCTGATCGTTAATCTGCTAGTATAAGCATGATTCGAACAGTAAAACATCAGTAACTGCTTACACAGGACGCTTCTTGAATGGAGCCGGAACATTTATCATGGTAATACTCGAATGTGGATATCAAGTCGTAACTATTAGTATAAGGCAATTAGCGTCCATAATGAGCAATTACTATCAATGTACATCTAATGAATTCCTCAATTCTATCAACAATATATAATTGAACAATCAAATATTTGAATTTCAACTACACTCGTATACAGTCAAACCTGTGATAAAGACCACCTCCGAATAGCAATCACCAGTGGCCTATTTCATCAACATTGCAAAGTATACTTTACTAGCAAAGTATACTTTGAGGGAGTAATCATTTATTTTTTCCAGAAATGCATTATTTCACATAGAACTAACAAATGCATATATTTCATGATTAAAAGTATGCAGAATTATTATACTGAATTTATTACATTATCACAGCCATTAAATGGCTGTGATAATGTAATAAATTCAGTATAATAAAAATTAATAAATTTTTAAAAAAATTGAAAATGTCTCCCTCAAAGTATACTTTGCTACTAAAGTATACTTTGCAATGTTGATGAAATAGGCTACTGGCTGTAAAGGCCACACTTGTGTTGTCCCAAAGGCACAATTACTATATAAATGAGCCTGTGAATAAAGACCACCTGTGAACTAAGGTCAAATAATCCACTTCCCATCAGAGCTCCAGGTAAGGAGCGTAATTTGGAAGTAAATTTCTTATTTCTCCATCAAAAACGGCAAGTTAGGAGTGCTTTAGAATCGTCTCAATGAGACGATTCTAAAGGACTCCCAACTTGCCATTTTTGATGAAGAAATAACAAAATTTCACCCCAAGTTGGTCAAATTACGCAACCTTAACTGGAGCTCTGCTTACCATAGCTGGCCTTTATACACAGGTTTGACTGTATTTGATGTTTCAGCAATGCACGATTCTTTATACACAGGTTTGACTGTATTTGATGTTTCAGCAATGCACGATTCTTTATACACAGGTTTGACTGTATTTGATGTTTCAGCAATGCATGATTCTTTATACACAGGTTTGACTGTATTTGATGTTTCAGCAATGCATGATTCTTTATACACAGGTTTGACTGTATTTGATGTTTCAGCAATGCATGATTCTTATACACAGGTTTGACTGTATTTGATGTTTCAGCAATGCATGATTCTTTATACACAGGTTTGACTGTATTTGATGTTTCAGCAATGCATGATTCTTTATAAAAGTGTTTATTAACATTCAAAACTGATTCCAGTGAAAAATAAGCAATCATGCTCTGATTTATCATTGCTACATAGGATGATTATTTAAGTTTTACAAACATTGAATAACAATGGATTGGAAAAGCCCAGTCATAATTAGTTGTTTTACACAATTACTTTCATAGTAAACATAAACAGCATTGCAGATGTAGATAGTTTACACAAGGCACTGGCTCGTATTGCAATCACTAACTGTCATCTCGTCATCCACGCTTCGGCAACACTGTAATCTTGATAACGAGACGAGTCATGTGATTTTGTACCAAAGATTTTTCAATAATAAAAAAAACAAACATAAATTGCGATAATTTCTGTAAATGACGTCAAAAGGTACAAAACCACATGGCATGTGTCAAGTATCAATGTTTCGGCACATTCTTCCAATGGCATCCCACAGCGTAGTAGAAATTTTCATTTCTCTATTGTATAAATAAATATCTCTCAACAATACTAGTTTAGCACATTATCACACCAAACAATCCAGCTTTCAAATAATGAATGCCATTGCATATTTTTATCATTTCTCCAAAACAATATTTGTTGAGATGGTTTGAATCACAATTTAGCTTTTCTTATGGAGAATATAAAAAATAAATAAGCTCACAATCTTAACATTTGTGACCAGTATGGACCTAGATCAACTACTTAACAGAGCTCCAGATAAGTTTTGTGTCAAAAGAGTATTATACCCACAGATTTCAAATTCAATGCATATTTTACTTTTACAAATGTATTATTGATTTTCTTAATATTAAATAGGGAATAAATTATATATATATTTATTTTTTTACAAATTCCCCGATTTGAGCTGCAAAAAGCAAAACACTAATAGATTTGATAATCAATGTATGTTCTGCTAAAATAAGTGAGTAAAATACGCCAATACGCACCCTATCTGGAGCTCCAACTTAATCCATAAAGTCTGTATAAGATTAGAGATTTGCAACATCAGACCGGCATCTAGCTTACAAACCAATACAAGGCATATGGCGTGAAATGTGCTAAAATAAAATCAAACTGAATGAACGATGATGACACATCGCAGCCTTCTACTACAAATCGAACGGGTAACTGTCAAACAGGTCACTGATACCCTCGCTGTCGCCCAGACTGAACATGTAGTCGTCAACCTCAATGGGCGGCTCGATTTGTAAGAAGTTATCGTCCGTGTTTTGGTCCTCTGTCTGTAGGAGTAGACTCTGACCGAGATCGGGTGAGATGTCTTGGTCTTCTAGGAGCGCGTTCCGCAACGATGGATGACCTGGAGATGAAGATTAACCCTTTGAACCCGAAAGCCCGCTATATCGGTTTATGCAAACAGTGCAGATCCTGATGAGCCGGCTCATAACCCCCTTTTTATAAATGGAAGTCTGAAAATCATTTTGCGATGATTGGATTGGTTGCAAAACGAACATATCGCAGCCCATTCAGTTACTTAGGGGTGAAAGCGTTAAGGCTGAACATACGTGTGGCTGTGACTGGAGAAATTGGGGCTTATGGGTTTTGCGACCAGTGTAGATCATTATCAGGTTACAGGAGAATGATATTTCTTCAGTAGCTACACCGATCACAAATCGCATTTCTCCTGTCACAGCCACATATACAGGACTGTGACTGGAGAAATGAGGTTTATGGGATTTGTGACCAGTGTAGCTCCCCATCGAATAGCACTCCCGTAGCCCGATAACGATCTTTTACTTGTCAGAAGGACTTTTATTTATGGGTTTCCCGAGAAAAAGACGTTCAAAATCTTGAATATAATGGATCTTTTGGCGGCCATCATGGATGACATAATCATCCGATTCCAACAAATATTGTACCAGAGCAATCACCTCATCGATACCTTCAATTGAATACACGACACGAGCATATTCGGTCAAAAATAAAATTTTTGACCTCAGGGTCACCATTTTAACACCTTTGAAAGAGATTCTACATCGATCATTCCTACCAAGTTTCGTCGAAATCCGGCTGGCGGTTCATGAGAAGAATCTTTTAAGAATTTGCACTATTTTTAGACGGCGGCCATCTTGGACAAATCTGAAAAGGCTTCACCCATGGACCATAACTGTGAAGTTTGGCCACCATGGCTCTAATAAAAGAACGACCTTTTGACCTTTCGGCGGCCATCTTGGATGACATAAGCATCCAATTTTGACAAAAAATGTACCAGAGCGATCGCCTCTTTGATACCTTCGATTTGATATAGACATGACCATATTCGGTCAAAAATAAAATTTTACCCCACGGGCCATGCCCATTTTAACAAATTTGAAAAGAGCATTGTACATCGATCATTCCTACCAAGTTTCGTCGAAATCCGGCTGGCTGTTCATGAGAAGATTTTATAAGAATTTATGCTATTTTTAGACGGCGGCCATCTTGCTTTAGCGATGACCTCCATTTTAACAAATCTGAAAAGGCTTCACCCATGGACCATAACTTTTAAGTTTGGCTAGCATGGGCCAAGCGGTTCATGTGAAGAAGAATTTTGAAATCTCTGATAAAAGAACCTTTTGACCTTCCGGCGGCAATCTTGGATGACATAACCATCCAATTTCGACAATAAATGCATCAGAGTGATCACCTCGTTGATACCTTCGATTTGATATATAACATGACCATATTCGGTCCAAAATAAAATTCGACTCGAATTTGACCCCACGGGCCACGCCCATTTTTTACCCAGGGGTCACCATTTTAACAAATTTGAAAGAGCATTGTACATCAATCATTCCTAGCAAATTTCGTCAAAATCCGGTTAGTGGTTCACGAGAAGATTTTTAAAGAATTTATGCTATTTTTAGACGGCGGCCATCTTGGATTAGCGATGACCTCCATTTTAACAAATCTGAAACGGCTTCACCCATAGACCATAACTTAAGTTTGGCTACCATGGGCCAAGCGGTTCATGTGAAGAAGAATTTTGAAATCTCTAATAAAAAAACGACCTTTTGACATTTTGGCGGCCATCTTAGATGACATAATCATCCGATTTCGACAAAAAATGCACCAGAGTGATCGCCTCGTTGATACCTTCGATTTGATATATGACATGACCATAGTCGGTCAAAAATAAAATTTGACCCCACGGGCCACGCCCATTTTTGACCCCGGGTCACCATTTTAACAACTTTGAAAGAGCATTGTACATCGATCATTCCTACCAAGTTTTGTCGAAATCTGATTGGCGGTTCTTGAGAAGAATATTTTTTGAAGAATTTGTGCTATTTTTAGACGGCGGCCATCTTGGATTACGTAATGACGTCATTTTAACAATTTTGTAATCCCCCTACCTAAGGACCATGACGTTTGGTGACTATAGGCCCAATGGTTACCAAGGACGACGACGGATGACGGACACATTGCGGTAACAATAGCGAAGCTCATGTGAGCTAAAAATCATCAGAATGTTAATTTAATTACACAAGTTTTCTCCTCAAAAAGTGCCTTTCACTCCCACCACATACAATTAATTCTGGAGTTGCCCTAACGTAACCAGGCTTCACTATAATACTCTATGAAACACGAGCCACGGAATTCATACATGTACATGTTTCCTAGCTGAGGCTGCTAAACTTTATACACACCCTTCCACGTGACAGCAGAGCACTTTAAAGCTATCGCAAACTTGGCTTGGAAACGTTAGGAATTCCGAGGCGAGCATTGAAATTTCTACACGCTTCTTAGCATTGTCTATCATAACAACCGTACATTTAAAGTTATACATGAGACAGAGCTACGTACCTTTAAAGCAATACTTTAGACAGAACTACGTACCTTTAAATCAATACTTTAGACAGAACTACGTACCTTTAAAGCTATACACGAGACAGAGCTATGTACCTTTAAAGCTATACACGACACAGAGCTACGTACCTTTAAAGCTATACACGACACAGAGCTACGTACCTTTAAAGCTATACATGAGAGAGCTATGTACCTTTAAAGCTATACAGAGACGGAAGGGGGGCTTCGTACCTTTTAAAAGATTTACACGAGACGAGATACGGTTACCTTTAAAGTTATAACATTAGACAGGAGTAGTAACCTTTAAAGGCTATACACGAGACAGAGCTCGTACCCTTTAAAGATATACACGAGACCAGAAAAGATGGCGTACCTTAATTTGGCTATACACTGAGGACCAGAGCTACGTCCTTTTAAAAGATTACACGAGACAGAGTCGTACTTTAAAAGCTATACACGAGACAGAGAAACTACGGACCTGTATTTAAAGTATACACGAGACAGAGCTACCGTACCTTTGTAAAGCATTATTAACAACCGAGGACAGAGCTACGTACCTTTAATGCTATACACGAGACAGAAGCTTCGTACCTTTAAAGCTATACCACGAGACAGAGCTACGTACCTTTTAAAAGCTTATACCACGAAAGACTGAGGCGACGTACCTGTAAAGCTATAACACGAAAGATCAGAGCTACGTACCTGTAAGTACTAGCCTATAACACGAGGACCGGAAAGCTACGTTTAAACCTTTAGTTATACAGAGACAGAGTACGTACTTTAAAGTAACCAAATTTTAGACCAAGAGGCTACGTACCTTTAAAGTATCACGAGTACAGAGATACGTACTTTAAAGTTTATTTAAACATGAGGACAGAGTACCGTACTAAAGTTATTTAACATATGGGACAGGCTTGTTCTTTAGTATACCACTGAAAGACAGAATCTACGTACCTTTAAACGCGATACTATGAGACAAAGGTAGTACCTTTGTAGCTATACAAATGAACAGAGCTAAAGTACCTGTAAAGCTATACTATGTACCTTTTAAAGCTATACATGATACAGCATGAGACAGAGCTACGTACCTGAAAGCTATACACGAGACAGAGCTATGTACCTTTAAAGCTATACATGAGACGGAGCTACGTACCTTTAAAGCTATACATGAGACAGAGATTTAAAGCTATACATGAAACAGAGCTACGTACCTTTAAAGCTATACATGAGACAGAGCTACGTACCTGTAAAGCTATACATGAGACAGAGCTACGTACCTGTAAAGCTATACATGAGACAGAGCTACGTACCTTTAAAGCTATACACGAGACAGATGTGTACCTTTAAAGCTATACACGAGACAGAGCTGCGTACCTTTAAAGTTATACACAAGATAGAGCTACGTACCTTTAAAGCTATACACGAGACAGATCTGCGTACCTTTAAAGCTATACACGAGACAGAGCTGCATACCTTTAAAGCTATACATGAGACAGAGCTACATACCTTTAAAACTGTCGCAGGACGTCGAGTCCTCGGAGAAGAAAGAGTCGTCGCCACTGCTGGCACTGGAACTACACGCACTGTCCTGGCTCGTCGACGTTTCCTGCTGACCCACATCCTCCGGGCACAGGTACACCTCGATGGGACCCCTGTTGCTCTGGAAATCGGGCATTGGAGGGGAGAGTGCAGTAAGGAAGTTTATGGGCATTTCATTTCCGGATGTTGATCGACATCATATACAGAGCTCCAGATAACGTGTGTATTGGCATGTTTTACAAACTTATCTTAGTTGAATAAGCGTTGCTTATCAAACGTGCGAGTACAAAATACTCACAGCAATGTGAAAATACACATTGAATTTCAAATTGAGTAGTGTTTGTTATTTTGCGGCTCAAATAAGTACATGTTTCACGTTTTGATAATTTGTTCCCTGATTAATAATGAAGAAAATCAATAAGACATTTGTAAAAGTAAAATATGTATTGAATTCGAAATCATGGGGTACAATACTCTTTAGACACAAAGCTTATCTGGAGCTATGTATACAGACAGGAGAACTGAGACACATACACCTCAATGGGACCCTTGTTGCTCTGCAAACCCAGATTGGAGGGGGAGAGTGGAGAAAGGAGGAAGGCGTTTCATTTATGGAACTGTGACCAGTGCAGATCCTGATCACACTTGTCGTGAAACTCAGAAGCCCCATTTCTCCAGTCACAGCCACACATAGCTCCAGATAAGTTTGCATATAAAGAGTATTAATCCCCAGATTTCAAATTTAATGCGTATTTTACTTTTACAAATCTGTTACTGATAAAATGAAATTAAAAATTCACTTATTTGAGCTGCAAAAAGCAAACATTGTTTGGTTTTTGCAGCTCAACTAAGCAAGTTGTTACAGTATTTTCACTATTCAATTTGAAAATCAATGGGATGGGGGTGGGGAGTGGGTGGAGAAAGGAGGGATATCCGAGGGCCAAACGAGGCATATTGGCATTCTGGTTAAGGATGAACCACGTCACACTCACCTTCAGCCATATCTGGATGTTGGAGCCGGGGTCCGGCACCTCCAGCCGGGTTTCAGGCGGCGCCTTTATCGCGATCACCGTCTGTTCATCCAGTGATTGGATACTGCGGATGTCCTGGTACGTCACGTAGGCTAATGTAACCTCAGTTAAGGAGAAATATTAATTACACAGTTCCCAGACTAGTGCTTTGACATGATAATGTAACCTCCGTGAAGGGTTCATTGGCGTTTAACGGCCTATCAACAGCTAAGGTCATTTAAGGCCGAGCAAACGTGGTTGATCCCATATGTAACCTGCTGCATTGGGGGGAAAATCCCAAAATCAGAGCGGAATATTTACATAACTAGAAATGTGGCCTGTCGGCACACGAATGCCCCCGCTGGCAGCCAAAAAAAACGAGGCATATTTGATTACAAGCCATTTATACGAGTACGGACGGACGCCGGTAACACTATATGCTCCACTCACCATTCGGTTGTGGGGGCATAAAAAGGTGAAGGTGAAAGGTCAAAGTACTGGGTGGTGGAGTGTGTAGGGCATGTTCATATGTATCATGTGTATAAATATTCAAGGGATTGGCAAAAGTATTGAGAAGTTATTGTAGGATTGAGAAACGTGCACGTAGATTTGTCCCAAAGTGGTAAGTAAACATTTAAAGCAGAAAAGGTGAAGGTCAAGGTCGAAGTATTGAGAAACATGCACGTAGATTTGTCCAAAAGTGCTAAGTAAACATTTAAAGTAGAAAAGGTGAAGGTCAAAGGGATTGGCAAAAGTATTGAGAAGTTATTGTAGGATGGAGAAACGTGCACGTAGATTTGTGCCAAAGTGGTAAGTAAACATTTAAAGTAGAAAAGGTGAAGGTCAAAGGTCAAGGTCGAAGTACTGGGTGGTGGAGTGTGTAGGGCATGTTCATAGGTATCATGTGTATAAATATTTAAGGGATTGGCAAAAGTATTGAGAAGTTATTGTAGGATTGAGAAACGTGCACGTAGATTTGTCCCAAAGTGGTAAGTAAACATTTAAAGTAGAAAAGGTGAAGGTCAAAGGTGAAGGTCGAAGTACTGGGTGGTGGAGTGTGTAGGGCATGTTCATATGTATCACGAGTATAAATATTTAAGGGATTGGCAAAAGTATTGAGAAGTTATTGTAGGATTGAGAAACGTGCACGTAGATTTGTCCCAAAGTGCTAAGTAAACATTTTAAATGAAAAGAAAAGTGAAGGTCAAAGGTCAAGGTCGAAGTACGGGTGGTGGAGTGTGTAGGGCATGTTCATATGTATCATGTGTATAAATATTTAAGCGATTGGCAAAAGTATTGAGAAGTTATTGTAGGATTGAGAAACGTGCACGTAGATTTGTCCCAAAGTGCCAAGCAAACATTTAAAGTGGAAAAGGTCAAGGCCAAAGGTCAAGGTCGAAGTACTGGGGGGTGGAGTGTGTAAGGGATGTTCATATGTATCACGTGTATAAATATTGACATAATATGTGAAGCCATGTAGAAGTTAGTAAAGAATATAATATCGGGACGTACGGACGGGACGGACGTACGGGACTGACGCTGGTAACACTATATGCCCCCGTACCTTTCGGTAGCGGGGGCATAAAAATAAACATATATTGTTACATGGTTTCCGTTGTTTGCACATATGTGCAAACATATAGCGCATGCCGTTTGCACATGGCTGTAGGCAATGCTCATTCCGGGGCCGCACGTAATGGAAGTGCCTTCATGACGTCACTATGCGGAAGTGCCTTCATGACGTCACTACTTCATGACGTTCATGACGTTCATGACACGGACCCGGAATATGCATACCGAAAATTATCTACGTGAATGGGATGATTTTATAAAAGTACTGAAAATACTGAATATAATGCTCAAATTACATCAGTTTTTTGTTGGAAATGTAACAATAACGTTTGATCATGTCCAGCCGTGTGCAAACGTTTGCTGTGGCCCTCGGGAACTGTTTGAACCCGCGGCCTGCGGCCTTGGGGTTCAAACAGTTCCCGAGGGCCACAGCAAACGTTTGCACACGGCTGGACATGATCAAACCTTATAGTGAGGATTTCACTGTTCTCAGCATAGTGCTTTTGGTTTGTTTAACCCTTAGAATGTGTGGAATGAACTTGTCCGCTGCTGTTGTATATATCATCTGTTTTTCTAAATAAAAACATATGGTTTGGCAGCACATTAGAATAATTTCCATTGGACATCATTCTAAAGCGCTGCCTATGTTTGTGTTGATAAAAATGGAAAATAAATAATCAGCAGACAGCAACATTTAATTCAGCATGATAAGGGTTAATGACGATTAACGGCCTGTCAACAACAAAGGTAATTTTATTGCTCCGTATAATTAATGTAATGTGATAATATACAAGGGTCGACCAGTGCCGAAGAATGTCATTTATGACTAAACTCTATTTAATAACATTTACGACTATTTCTTTGTTCATTACTTATTTATTTAATAGTGTATAACGGCCTATAATTCCAGCACATAAATATTTACACAATTCCCTAACATTTGATTGGTCCGTGGCGGCCTTGGGGTTCAAACAGTTCCCGAGGGCCACAGCAAACGTTTGCACACGGCTGGACATGATCAAACCTTATAGTGAGGATTTCACTGTTCTCAGCATAGTGCTTTTGGTTTGTTTAACCCTTAGAATGTGTGGAATGAACTTGTCCGCTGCTGTTGTATATATCATCTGTTTTTCTAAATAAAAACATATGGTTTGGCAGCACATTAGAATAATTTCCATTGGACATCATTCTAAAGCGCTGCCTATGTTTGTGTTGATAAAAATGGAAAAATAAATAATCAGCAGACTAGCAACATTTAATTCAGCATGATAAGGGTTAATGACGATTAACGGCCTGTCAACAACAAAGGTAATTTTATTGCTCCGTATAATTAATGTAATGTGATAATATACAAGGGTCGACCAGTGCCGAAGAATGTCATTTATGACTAAACTCTATTTAATAACATTTACGACTATTTCTTTGTTCATTACTTATTTATTTAATAGTGTATAACGGCCTATAATTCCAGCACACAAATATTTACACAATTCCCTAACATTTGATTGGTCCGTGGCAAATCTCTGTCCAAAATTTATTTCCCAGTAAACTCCCATCCTGAACTACTTTCCGTAACCGTCGGGCGCAGTTAAAATAATTCTTAAGAAAACGGAAAATAAACACATTTTCTTGATGAATGTATTTCAAATGCTGGAATTATAAGGAATGAATGGCCTTTTTGTGGAATTTATCGGGGATATAAACTTGGAAAAGTCGCGGGAATACTGGACGAGGCCTTCCGGCCTTCGTCCAGTATTCCCGCGACTTTTCCAAGTTTATACCCCGATAAATTCCACAAAAAGGCCATTCATTCCTATAGTAAACAGCTAAGGTTATTTTAGGCTGGTTTACATTTACGACTAAATTCCATTCAATGAAAGCATTTTCAGTACCGGTAGAATGAAACTGGCAAATGACCAAACTGGCCAATTTCGAAAACAAATTATGAGGATGTGCTAAGAATGTTATATAATCCTGTGCTCTGATCATTCATCCAGGCACCACAAGCCCAGAAATATTTCCAACACACGACCCTAGAACACCCTAAAAAAAGGATATCTTGAATTATCAGCGTTGTCAGTCATCTCCCGTAAGGACTTGGTACAATTGGCAATCATCTGATCCAAGTTATTTTCCTTCGCTTCCAGGTCAGCCACATCTAAAAGCATCGGGAAATAGGGAAGAAAATTAGCCACAACCAAATTAGTTGCCGACCTATACATGTGCCATTTATCCGGACCAGAGCTCCAGATAAGCTGCGTATTTGCTTAAATACCAAATTAAAATCAGAAGTAGCGAGTATCAAAAAGCAATAAACATTTGTGGTTCCTTTATCATGCTCCAGAAAACAATAAACAGACCACAAATTATATTAGCTGAATACGCATTGATTATCAAAAGTGCGAGTACAAAATATGCACAGCAATGTGAAAATACACATTGATTTTTAAATTGAGTAGTGAAAATAGTCAAAATACATGTACTGTCATAAAGTTGAAAATTAACTTAGTTGAGCTACTCTGTATGCTTTTTGCAGCTCAAATAAGTGAATATTTAAATTTGTTATCTTTTTTATCATTTGTTCCCTATTTAGTAATGAAGAAAATCAATAATTCATTTGTAAACACAAAGCTTATCTGGAGCTCTGTTAAGCCTTACAAGTACCGTTAATACACGCTTAGCAAGCCATTTTGAGATATTGTCAAAGAATTGCCACCATTTCCAAGACAAGTCGGATAAACTTATATATCAAAAGACACAATCCTGGTATGTATTCTATTTATTGAGTAACCGTAACCCTTAGAATGCGGGAAACAAAAAATTTGCCGTCTGCTGTTGTTTTATATTTTGTCTTTCTTCTCAAGAAAACATGGCTTGGCAATGAAAATGGCAAAAATAAAATAAACAGCTGATGACAAAATTTAATTAAGCATTGTAAGGGTTTACTGCATATAATACCAGGGCACGAAAATTCCACTCGTCCGCTCGTATTGACGAGTGACATTTCCGCTCGGGCGAGTAGAAAATCCATGTCGGTCGTCCGACCGGACGAGTGACAATTTCCAGTCTTGGCTAACAACAATAATCCATCTGTCACATAATGTGGTTCAACTATGTCATGTAGTAACGATAGTAACATTACCAAATGGTCTGTGAAGTCGTGTTTACGTTGTTCAAAGCAAATGACGTTTTATTATTCTAAGGGAGATCACTAACAGTACTAGCTCTGTATGTGTCTATTCTAACGGACACGTCGATGTTGGGGCTAATTTGGTAGCTGGCCGACAAACAGGTTTGAAGTTTACATTGATTATAAACAACTGCGGGAGAATGATAAATAATATAACGCATACTATTTTACTATTATTACGGATCTGATTTAGTAGAAAGTACTGACAATTGTCCGGAAATCGTTTCGAAAATCAGGTCGGAAATTAGCGCTTTGTGACGAGTTGAGATCGGGCCGAGTTACATTTCTTTAGTTGTGCATGTCGTGTCGTAATAAATGTAAACCCCGCATTGTCGGAGTCGAGTTATTCGATAATATTCGTGTGTTTCCGTATGAGTCCGTATAATAGACAATGCGAGTATGAAATATCCCGAAAGTTGCCGAATATTAATGTACGTCGTCTGCAAAAAATAAACAAACATGGCCGACATTAGAAATTTCTTCCAAGGCGGGGGTGATCAAGAAAGAAGGATGATACATTGTTTCGTGAAAAACGAAAACTTAGTCAAAAGAAATACGACCAAACTAAAAGAAAACGGACCGTCAGAGAAGAATGGCTTGCTGCCTATAAGTGGGCCGAGCTAGAGGATGGAGTACTTTACTGTAAAACATGTAGAACGTTCCCAGATTTGTCCGACAAGGATTCGTCTCTAGTCAAGGGTATTAAGGAAAATCATCGAAAAGAAACACTTAAATACCATGATAAGAGTATGAAACATATAAAGTGCATTGAACGCCAAGCTGTCATAGAAAAGCCTCAAAGTAGTCAGATGGCGAAAAGTGCTAAAAAGGTGGATGAAAAGAACAGTGTCGTGTACGAAAAGCTGTTCAATACAGCGTATTATATTACTGTATATATGTTGAAGCAATATATATATTTTATAACACATATGTAGGACTAGTGATACTTGGCACAGGACGAGTGGAGATTTTTGGAGAAAATTGAAAATTTTCGTCCCCTGAATACCTGAATGGAGGTCCACTGTGGCAGAACTGAGACACGAGTCGGAACTCTGGTTGGACGCGATCGAGTTCATACATCCCCTGGAACGTACAAATGGATACACCGTGACAGATCATCACACATGGATACACCTTGACAGATCGTCACACATGGATACACCGTGACCGACAAAAAGACAAAATTGCCAAATTCTAAGTCGAAAATGGGGAGATAATCCAGGACTCAGGGGTCAAATCAAAAATCAAAATAAACTTTGCGCATCTACTTATCATAAGAAGCTACATACCAAGTTTCAGGAATGCAGGTTCAACTTTGGGGGCCACTTGGGCGAAGTTGTCGCATTTTTTTTTGGCCCAAGTTGCCCTATGTGTCCTGCACGAAGTTCACTTCGCTTAAAAAAATCTCGCAAAATATCGGAATTTCTAGAAAAAAAAGCTGGAACCAAATTTGTTCAGGTAATTCCCATTTCCCACCCAGTGACCTATATCTCGCTAATTGCAGGCCTGCCAAACTGTTTACAATACCATTTGTTTTACGACACACGATCGTTTGACCACATTTTCATCACATCATTACGCGATTCACTAAAATCACACCTACCCGCGGTGAAATAAAAGTCACGGGTCGATAGTTTCAATAATTCCCTAGCCAAACATTGCTTCTGGCTACAATAATTGTCAGTTCAAAACATGTGTTATTCTCGTGGCGAAGTTATTTATATAGTACAGCCAATCGCTGGTAAGTAAAGGCAGCCCTTAGTGGCATGATTGACAGGTTACTGTCGCGAAAGACGTCGGCAATAGATCTATCAACGATTGATCATGAACCCGGTACTGTATAGTTGAACTCCCTCCGAATACTCTCAACCAGAGACGTGTTTTAACGGGCACCAGATGCGATGGTTTCTGGGTCGGGGCTAGAAAAAATTATAAGCTGGGTCACCCGGTGGCGAACAAATTTCGTAGTTGACTACACACTTTTTGTCAGCTTATGACGCTTTGTGGGATACCATTTCCGAAATAAAAATAGCATCCAATCGTTAGCTACGATTGTGGGTATTACCCACTCGAGGCGCCACCTGACGAACCGATTTGTGGCCTACACAGCGGATGCGGCCCATGATTGCAACTTTCTTTTTCGCCGAAAAGTGTGAAAGAATTAAATACGAAATAGATATATTCTAACGAAATCCTTTGATGCCGAAAACAAATACTGTTTATTACATTACTAACTATTTATTTCAACCAAATATGGCTAACTCTATTGTCAGAAAACATGAAAATGTCTAAATATCACAGACAATTTCGGTGATTTCGTACCTATGTAGTTTCGTCCTTTTGCAACTTTTTCCAATCGATGTTAACGTAACCCGATTTTTATAATTCAGTTTGGTATTAACCAAATATACAGAATTTATGCACATCCAAGTTCATAAATGATATTTTAAGTGAATTTAAACGGATTACTTTGCTATTCGTCTAAAGCATTTACATAAATGCTGTTTCATTACATGTACACAGTTAAAGAGGTTCAAACTGTCTCGACGAGGTGGCTCAACTGAGTGTTAACATCACATACTTTGGTTAGAAATAATATTTATTGTGATTAATGGCCTGTCAACAGCTAAGGTCATTCTAGGTTTGTATGATACAAGCACATGTTGATGCCTCTACCCCTCTAATATATATGCTTTTCAAAACATAGTTAATGTATAGTTACGTGATAAATATAAGTAAGAGAAAAAAACAGTGAAAATAGGAATTTGATCACTTCTCCCTAATTTCCCCTCATTTCTCCCTAGTTTGCCCGACTTCTCCCACAAATTTTGGCCTAGATTGAACACTGGGTCTGTAGCTAGTACGGCTTAAAAGTTTTACGAGTCACAAGGCAAAATTGCCAAATTCTAAGTGGAAAAGGGGGAAATAATCCATGACCGGGGGTCGAATCCAAAATCAAAATAGACTGCGCATATACTCATCATAAGGAAGCTACATACAGAGTTTCAGGTCTGTAGCTATTACGGTTTAAAAGTTTTACGAGTCAAAAGGTTGGACGGACGGAAGGATGGGATGGACAAGGGCCACACTAAATGCCCCCCTCCACTATCGTGGTGGGGCATAAACTTTGCGCATCTGTCGTCATAAGGAAGGAGGAGGGGGAGATAATCCATGACCCGGTGGTCGAATAAAAAATCAAAATAAACATTGCCCATCTGCTCATCATAAGGAAGCTACATACCATATTTCAGGGGTGTAGCTATTAGGGTTTAAAAGTTTTACGACTTGCAAGCCAAAATTGAAAATTCTAAGTAAAAAAGTGAGAGATAATCCAGGACTCCGGGGTGGAATAAAAAATCAAAAAATACTTTGCACATCTACTCATCATAAGGAAGCTACATACCAAGTTTCAGGTGTGTAGCTAGTACGGTTTACATGGTTGGCGACGGAAGCAAGGACGGATGGGACGGACAAGGGTAACACTAAATGCCCGCTCCACTATCGCGGTGGGGCATACAAATTGAATATCACTACCATAAGGAAGGCAGACACCAAGTTTGAAGTCCCTACCTATTACGGTTTAAAAGTTTTACTTCTTACAATGAAAAATTGGCAAAAATCAAACTCGAAAAAGGGGGAGATAATCCATGACCAGGTGTTGAAACAAAAATCGAAATCCACTTTGCACACCAACTTTTCTACACACAAACTTTGAAGTCCCTACCCATTACGGTAAAAAAGTTTTACAAAATGTGACATACTGACGTACGGACGGACACCCGTGATGAAATCAATATACCCATTTTCTCTAAAAAAGTGGGTATAATAAAGTACTGCATAAGCCCAGAATAGGCTACAATTGCAGCGAGGTACCTACTTCCACTGTATGTTGTTCTTGGACTTCTTCTGTATGAGGTTGATGCCCTCGAGGACGTTCGTGATGTCGTAGATTCTCCGCTTTTGCACCTCGAGGTATTCCGACGCCTTGTTCAGGTCAAGCACCTGCAATACAGTGAGTTTTTTTCCTTCTCACTTTTGAGGGGAAACTAAAACATGTGTTCACAGAACACGGATGCCCCACATATCGCTTTGATAGTAAACGTGGCAAAATTATATGTCGAAAAGGGGAAGATAAACGACACGCGAGTCGTATAAAAAATCAAAATAAACGTTACGCATCTACTGATCATAAGGAAGCTACATACCAAGTTTCAGGTCTGTAGCTATTACGGTTTAAAAGTTTTATGAGTTACAAGGCAATATTTCCAACTTCAAGTCGAACAAGAGTTGTCGGAAGACAACGAAGCTCGCCTGTTGGCAGCCTTCACTCAAACTTGGCACAGTTGCATAAAAAACATGAATATTATATAACTTGACCTTGGGTTAAGGGGCGTGCGGTGGACCTTGACATTGGGGTCAGTGGTGCAAGGTGGGTCGTGGGTTTGCTATAGCATAATATAGCATATTAAGATGAATGCATGTATGAAATATCAATGCGCTCCCTGAAAACAGAAGTAAAACAAAATTTAACCAAACGTTAAGTTTATGAACGCACAACAAAATTTAACCAAACGTTAAGTTTATGAACGCACTAAGTTGGTGATTTTCTACAGCATGATAGCTATACACATGAGGAATGCTGTAAATAAACAGAAGTTACACAACATTTACCCCAACGTTAAGTTTATGAACATGCTAAGTTTGTGAACTTGACCTTGGGGTAAGGGTCGGGTGGTGGGTTGTGGATTTGCTACAGCATGATAGAGGGTCATCTGAGGAATGCATGTATGAAATATCAAGGCGTTCCATGAAAGGAAACAGATGTTATAAGACATTTACCCCAATGTTAAGTTTATGAATGTGCTAAGTTTGTGACCTTGACCTTGGGGAAAGGGGTGGGAGGTGGGTCATGGATTTGCTATAGTATGATAGAGCATCATCAGATGAATGCATGTATGAAATATGAAGGTATTCCCTGTAAATAAACAGAAGTTACACAACATTTACCCCAGCGTTAAGTTTATAAATGTGCTAGGTTTGTGACCTTGACCTTGGGGTAAGGGTTGGGTGGTGAGTCGTGGATTTGCTACAGCATGATAGAGGGTCATCTGTGGAATGCATGTATGAAATATTAAGGGGTTCCATGATAGAAAACAGATGTTGTAAGACATTTACCCCAACGTTAAGTTCATGAATGTGCTAAGTTTGTGACCTTGTTGACCTTGGGGAAAGGGGTGGGAGGTGGGTCATGGATTTGCTATAGTACGATAGAGTATCATCAGATGAATGCATGTATGAAATATGAAGGTATTCGCTGTAAATAAAGAGAAGTTACACAACATTTACCCCAACGTTAAGTTTATGAACATGCTAGGTTTGTGACCTTGACCTTGGGGTAAGGGTTGGGTGGTGGGTTGTGGATTTGCTACAGCATGATAGAGGGTCATCTGAGGAATGCATGTATGAAATATCAAGGTGTTCCATGAAAGGAAACATGTGTTATAAGAAATTTACCCTAACGTTAAGTTTATGACTGTGCTAAGTTTGTGACCTTGACCTTGGGGTAAGGGTTGGGTGGTGGGTCATGGATTTGCTACAGCATGATAGAGGGTCATCTGAGGAATGCATGTATGAAATAACAAGGTGATTAATGAAAGGAAACAGAAGTCATGAAGACATTTACCCCAACGTTAAGTTTGTGGACGCCGCCGCCGGGGGTATGCCATAAGCTCTTCTGCACTTCGTGCAGGCGAGCTAAAAAGGGGGAGATAATCTATGACCCGCGGGTCAAATGAAAAATCAAAATAAACTTTGCGCATCTACTCATCATAAGGAAGCTACATACATGTACCACGTTTCAGGTCTGTAGCTAATACAGTCTAAAAGTTTTACAAGTTACAAAATTGGGAAATCATCTACACATAATAAGGAAGCTACATACCAAGTGTCAT
This sequence comes from Conchocele bisecta, assembly GCA_029237695.1. Classification (NCBI taxonomy): domain Eukaryota; kingdom Metazoa; phylum Mollusca; class Bivalvia; order Lucinida; family Thyasiridae; genus Conchocele; species Conchocele bisecta. The sequence goes on from CM055266.1 coordinate 32,167,377, forward strand.
GTCTGAAGCTAGTATGTTTTACAAATCAAAAAGGGGGAGATAATCCATTATCCGGCGGTCAAATCAAAAATCTAAATAAATTCTGCGCATCTACTCATCATACGGAAGCTACATACCAAGTTTCAGATCAGTACAGTTTAAAAGTATTACGAGTTACAAGGTTGGTGACGGACGGACAGACAAAGGGTAACACTAAATGGCTTTGGTTTTGGCATGCTGATTTTAATGATCTTTTCATAAGAATGTGTACACAAACTTAATAGCAATACAGCAGCAGACTGATGATAGATTGCGTATAATATTCTTTAATAGATACAAAACTTATCTGGAGCACTGACATATCCTTACCCCTTCAGGAGCCGTCTTGATTAAGCCAACAAACTTCTTGGTAAGGAGACCCAGCGACGTGTCGTACCTCGTCTTCTCCAAGGGCGATCGCACTGAAGGTAATGGTGCATAGCAGACATGAAAACAGACCAGTCATTGGGGTGACTGGGGAAACGGGGCTTATGGGATTTGTGACATGTGTGGCTTCAGATCAAATAGCACACTCCTGTAGGATGATAGCGATCTATATTTTTTTTATTATAGGAATGAATGGCCTTTTTGTGGAATTTATCGGGGTATAAACTTGGAAAAGTCGCGGGAATACTGGACGAAGGCCGGAAGGCCTCGTCCAGTATTCCCGCGACTTTTCCAAGTTTATATCCCCGATAAATTCCACAAAAAGGCCATTCATTCCTTATAATTCCAGCATTTGAAATAAATTCATCAAGAAAATGTGTTTATTTTCCGTTTTCTTAAGAATTATTTTAACTGCGCCTCACGGTTACGGAAATTAGTTTGGCGTGGGAGTTTACTGGGATATAAACTTTGGACAGAGACTTGCTACGGGCCAATCAAATGTTAGGGAATTGTGTAAATATTTTTGTGATGGAATTATTGGTGTTTAACGACCTGTCAACAGCCAAGGTCATTTAAGGCCGGACCAATGGGTTCGATCCCGGATATCCGGTAAGGATGAACCCCGATCGTTAAATTACCCATCGCATGCTATAATATAGTTTGTTGATGCACAACAGGTGTTTAATTGATGGAATGGCGAACAGTGCAGATCGGGCCAAGGTTTCACGTCTTGACCGACACACCAGTGGGACGGAAATATCATCATACAGGTACCAATTTGTTTGTTCATGCCTATGGTGGAGATTAAACACACAATGGTCAACCTTTGGTAATAAGTTCAAATAAGAGCTATCTAATCCGGATCTACAGTACAGTGTGTGCAAATGTGAGATTTCTATCCCATCAGGATGTGAAGATAATTTACATTTCAAATTCCATACGAGCCATCTCATCTGGATGTATAGACTCCAGGGGGCCGTTTCACTTCTTACGACTAAAATGTTCGTTCGTAAGTGCAAATTTAGGATCGTCTGGAAATTTCAATTGATGGATTTACATTTATTGAGCATAGGCTGCATATGCCAGGGTTGGCCGTGAAATACCGGGGGCGGGAATTCCCGGCGGGAAAAATACTCCCCAAAGTGGGAAATACCAGGAAATATGAATTTTGATGTTATTATTTGATAATTAAAGTTATTTAAAGTAAGTTTTAAGCTCAGTAATAGTTAATTAAACAATCAACAACTTAATAATTAGATATAGGGGTTAATTACAATGTATAGATCTGTTTCATTCCCAACCAGGGGTACTCATCAGGTGGAATATTTGGCAACCATGACATTTATATTTTGGTTGTATTATTTTTTTGTAAATTACTTCTTCATTTTTTAGGAAGCATCTGAGTGTCTGCTAGATACAATTCACAAGGATAACGTCATCATGATCAGACATATGTTTAGACAACAGGCTGTTAATTGTCAACCTTCTCCCACACTAATATTCGGTATCAAGAAATGAGAATAAATCAGAGGCCTTGATACGCAATCAAAAAATCTGAAAACCCAATTAAAATTGAAAGCCATGCGTACCAAAACCCAATTAAAACATCGTAATCAATTGGCTTGAAAATATATGCGTACTGATAATTTTACAAGGACAGTTTTCAATAAAATTATTGAAAAATGCCAAAGATGTCGATGGGAAAATCAGCCACAAAATCACCGCTAGCCTATCTGTCATATTTGGTTACAATAAGCGTCTATATCGATGATGCAATTATACATATAATAAGCGTCTATGGATGTTTTATAAATAGGATACGCACGGTCCCTGTTTTTTAGCAATTACACAGTGACGGTATTGGTGAAAAGCACTTCGTATGAATTTCCGGTCGGTCGATTACGATTGATAATGGCGATTCCGTTTTGTAATTCGCTATTTAATACGCACAGTGTTCGCAGGTGAACTCGACCTTGGTCCGAAACGTTTGTGATGCGAAATGTCAGAGTTCGTGCAAATAGACAAAGTTTTTTTTCATTCGGATATACTTCGGATGTTATTGTTTAAGATTTGACAGACCGCGGTAAATATGACTTCAACAAAACGTGCAGAAAAAAGACGCAGCAAAGGCCCAATTAAACATAATTTCTAATTAGTTTTCAACGTATTCAATGTTTTGTGTAGCGTTTATTGCACATTTTGATACCAGAATTGGAAAATACCCTATTCAATTTTACACAATGGGGTAATGGTTGTAAGGTACCCAATTGATAATTGAAAATACCCAATTGAAAAAAATATCATGGAGTAAAAATACTCAATCAATAAATCCTTATCTAGAGCCCTGATAAATGATCTTAGCATGCATGATGTGCATACACATAGTCTCTTACAAGTCTTATATGACTGACAATGTACTGTTGTTTTATGCTTTGCATTTGTATTACTTATTTGCATTATTATTACCACATTTATTTAACATGAAGACTATGGGCCATGATGGTACGTATGAGATACAGTACCTAAAATCGTTAAAATTAGCCAAAAGCCTACTAATGTCTACTTATTTGCATGTACATTGAAGAGACTTTAATATACTTTAATAAACCATCAGATTATGACAACAGGCTGTTAATTGTCAGCCTTCTCTCACACCTTTTGTGTCATACTGTATAATAAGAACCCAGGTGGTCTGTATATGGTCATGTCAAGTTGTAAAACAATTACACTTACACTGTACATGGATTATCCCTGTTATCAACAGGGATTTTCTCAAAATTCCAAAAGCAGCTTTTATTAGTGGCAGGTTACTATAGTACATTGTAATGAGGGGTGTTCTCATATACAATAAAATAGACAGTTGGCAAATACTACATAGGACTTGTATATAGGGAAGAAAATTGTCTAGAAAATAATGATGTTTTTTTTTCGCAGAATGTTTTACCCGTAGGCTTATCAGTCTACACAGATATAAACCATAGTAGATATAGGGGAATATAGAGACTCATCTTGACATTTTGGAATTAAAAAGACCATAAAGATTCATATTTCCCGGTATTTCCCAGTATTTCCCGCCGTCCTGGGAAATACTCTTATGCAGCCTATGCTCAATAAATGTAAATCCAATAATTGTTTACAAGAAAACATTGTTAATGTTCAATTTACAGACTATCATAATTTTACACTTACAAACATTTTAGTTGTACAAAGTTTAGTGAAACGGGCCCCTGATGAGGATAGCTCACATGGAATCTGAAAGGTAAACAATCGTAAGTTACTCTGTCAAGAGTATGGATCATTTACCTTTTGGACTCTGTTCTGACTTCGTCCTCTGTCGCTTGTAGTTCTTCGCCGGAGTTTTAAAACCTTCATTACTGTCAAGTTCGAGTTCCAACTTGCGCTTTGCCTGTAACAGAGGGCACTTTGATCACTGAAATGATCAACAATATATTAACATGATATAGAGCTCCAGATAAGCTGCGTATTTGCTTATAAAATTGCCAAAAACCCAATTAGAATCATAGTAGTGAAGAGTTCAAAAAGCAATAAACAGACCACAACTATAGCATATTTTTCTTATTTTCCATCAAAACACATCTTCGTATTTAAATGCCAAGACATGTTTTCATTTCAAAGCAAACCATTCAATAAGTGCTGTCTGTTGATGTGTAAACAGTAGTGTGATTTTATTTTACCCAATTAAAAATTGGAAATACCCAATTGCTTCAGAAAGATAAGTGACAATCCTCAATTAACGTAAAGATTCTAATAGACGCCCATGCTCTAATAGACGCCCACCCCCCACTTTTTACGTTGAAAATGACACATTTTTTGGCCGATTTTCACGAAATTAGTGCCTCTAATAAACGCCCAGTACTGACTTGAAACAAAATCGGAGCTAATTGTACAATTAGATTTTTTTTTCTTTCCATTATTTCGAAAGCAACTTCCTTTAAAATCGGGGAAAAAACATCATTGCTACTTTCACTTTCAAAAGCGGAAGCGAAATTCGACTGTTTCCGGTGTCACAGTAAATTCCTCATCAGCAGTAGCTATTTGCACGGACACAGGGTGATCAGAATTTACACGGTTACGGAGACGCCATTTTCAAAGCATCTCAAACCCGACAGATCCGAAACGCTGACGCTGACGAAACGTCCGTAGGCGTAAATCTGATTAGCATTAATGATTGACGCTGTCTTGATATACATTACCATTAAATTTAATATTTCTACCGACTGTACCATAATGACCAGAGTGGGCCGAAACGTATTGGCCCAAATGTTTATAAACTGACAGACAGTACAATCAAGTCTGGCGTTTGATAGTAACGTCCCTTAGTTATGTTTTTGTTCAGATAGCAGAACATTGTATATTTTTTTTATCATTTTCCCTTTGCTGAATAACGCTTGCCTCTATTAAACGCCCAGCCGGGACTTCGGAGCCAGTGGTGATTCTAATAGACGCCCGGGCATCTATTAGAATCTTTACGGTACTAATTTCTTATCTGGAGCTGTACAGAACATGGACAGTGAATGAAAACATAGTCATAGACCAATGGGTTGTTGATAAAATGAGTCGAATGTAAAGGTTAACAAAGTTATAAGAGCATGCCCCTTAAAAACATTCATTTGACCATACCATGAGCCCAGGGGCCACAAGGGCGAGCTATAGGAGAGCTCCAGATAAGGTGTGTCATTGGCATATTTTACACGCTTAGTCTAGCTGAATAGGCATTGATTATCAAAAGTAGGAGTACAAAATACTCACAGCAATGTGAAAATTTAGTTGTGAAAATACTGTAATAAAGTTGAAATTTACTTTGTTGAGCTTCAAAAAGCAAACAGTCGAACTGCAAAAAGCGAACACTGTTCTGGGTACATACAAACCAACATAAACCTCATACCGTATAATTCTGATAGCATGCCCTAGTTAGCAATCCCGTTTTCACCAATACATCACTTCCTCCTTCAAGGTGGATATTTATTACTTTGTAATCCATTGTTGCAGTTTTGTTTTGATTATATAATTTCGAAATCTATATACATCTGTATCTATTTAACCGACTTTATGTCTGATATTAATTTATATGTTTGCTCATTTGAACATATAACCGAGTCTGTGTTACCATAAAATACAGTTTCATGGAGAGGTTAGGGAAATAAAGTGCACACATGTAGCCAACAGATCAGAAAATGTAATGAAAGTTCCACGGTACATGTACATGTACATCTATGTATATGTTATAAACAGCAGGCAATGCCTATTATGATATAAATTATTTATTATCTATAGCTGAACTCTTTATGGCAAGCGTGGGAACTTTCACAGGTAACGTGCAATCCTATATACAAATACATGTGGAGACGACGTGTTGACAACAGGTAAATTTGTAATCAACAATTACAGGTTTTTTTTTTACGTTTTATAAGCTATATTCACAATCGCAAAAAGAATGTTGTTTTTTTTTTCTAAACAAAAATTTCCAAAATGAAAATCTGCCATTACTTTCTGTGGAGTCATTTAGTATTCAGTTGTATTGCTGTCATTAGTGGAAGTGTCTACCAGGTGTTAACTTGTATAGGCATTAAGATCTGTTCAGTGTGATCTTAAAAGTCTCATCCAACAGACCAATATCAGCAATATTTACAGAAAATATATTCAGCCCTGAAATTAGAATATCTTGACCTGGTGCCAGGTCCATTCCACACCAGTCACTTAACTTAGCTCTGACCCCAAAAGTAATATGGTCATCACTAATCTTATTACTTTGCACTGGGGCATAACAGGATTTAGCTCTCTCTCAAGTAAAATGCCAAAAATGTACATGAGGGCCAAACCATGTAAGTTGGGATTCCTGTAAGGATGAACCCCGATTGTTAAATTACCTTTCGACCAACCACCCACAGGGTGAGGATTGAACTCGCAACCTCCAGTATTGAAGTACGCCATATTGTCTAGGCCAATCCTTGGCCCAGCATAGAAATCTTTATGCAGCAAAACAAAAATGTTTTCTTTATTCCAGTTTGTGTAAATATGGAGCATGATCTTGACCAGACCAGAGGGCATGTACATGTATGCAAATGCCACATGAAAACAGGTCATGCTCCATTTGACTGGCTCTAATCATGTCTGTCTACATCAAACAATGAAAACTTTGCATTTGCATACAGCAGAGCTCAAAATAAGCTGCGTATTTGCTTAAATACCCAATTAAAATTGCCAAAGCAAAAAGCAATAATAATTTTGTGGTACCTTTATCATGCTGCAGAAAACAATAATCAGACAACAAATATAGCATATTTGTCTTATTTTCCATGAAAACACATCTTGGTATTTCATTAGAATTGTCTCCAAGGAGACAATTCTAATGCAATGCCAAGACATGTTTTCAATTTGAAGCAAACTATTCAATAATTGCTGTATAAACAGTAGTGTGATTTTATTTTACCCAATTAAAATTCTGAAATACCCAATTGCTTCAGAAATGATGGAGTGAAAATACTCAATTACTAATTACTTGTCTGGAGCTTGATACTGGCTAGGTAGTGCCAGTTTATTTCTTGACTTACACACAACTTGGTGTATGCCAGAGTTCCACATCTTGTTTTATCTTACTTTATGACACATCTATTATCAGTTCCTGCATTGTTCCACATTCATTCAGTCCATGAAACATCCTCCATACTTCCAATAAACAGTAGCTCCTTATTTGGCTGCAGCAGTCGTGACTTCATGACTGTCTTGATATACAGTCATGATGGCTTACTCTTGTAAAGTGGCATTTTCAAAATCAGTGATAAAGTATCCAATTTACATATTTTTTTAAATAAATAACTTGTGGCTTATTTCAGTATGCATGTAAATAGTAGTTGGGAAATATTTTAAGCTTTTATTGTTATAGAAATAATAAAATAATAATTTATTGACAAAATTCATGAATATCAGAGAAAAAAACCCATGTTTTTGGGGTAAAAAAAAATTGTATTCAAATGAACAAAATAATGCTGGTGTATGTTTGTAAATGTAAACTTGATTGGGTCGGTGATATTCTCGACTAATAAGGAGCTAGACTGGTCACAAATGGCATAAGCCCATTTTGCATACAGTTGATAGGATTCCAATCAAATATCATACACTGCTCTTACTTAGTGCAAACAAACCATTGATCTCCTATACCTACTTAACCAATTACCACGTAATTGGTCACTATAATGAGGAAAACTAACAAAGTTGCAGTAGACATTGTGCAAAGGTGCAAACAAGATTAGAACCTGGTGCAAGTGAGGAAGTGTCAAGAACAGAAGTAAACTTTAACACGAAAAAAACAACATGATTATAATGTTACATGTGAACAATCTGGCATTGGACAGAGCTCCAGATAAGCTTCGTGTCTAAAGCGTAATATACACGATTTCAAAATCATTGCGTATTTTACTGTCACAAGTGGATTATTGATTTTCTTCATTATTAAATAGGGAACAAATGATATATTTTTTTTTAACAAATTTAAACATTCACTTACTTGAGCTGCTTTGCTCAATGCATATTTTCACATTGCTGTGAGTATTTTGTACTCTCACTTTTTATAATCAATGCGTATTCAGCTAAATTAATTGCGTACAATACGCACTTTATCTGGAGCTCTCATTGGACCTTCAACATTTGATGGAATATGAATTTAGGCGTGGATCCAGGTGTGTCCGGCGCATGACCCCTCGAAATTTGGGAGTAGAAATACTAAATATCATACTTTCATGGAAAAATGTGACTTTTCTCCAACATTTACAAATAAAAGTATCATATAAAGCATTTGTTTGTGTAAAATTCATTGTTATTATACAATGACATTTCCTATCGGACTTGTCAATAAAAAAATATGGTTTGAAGAAAACACAATTTATTAATAATGAACAAAACAAGAAAGAAACAAAAGTTATTCAACAAATTCATCTACATAATTAAAAATAGGTACCCTAATTTACACGAGTACACATTTCACTAAAATACCCATGATCTCATATTTACTAACTTGTGGCGAGTGGAGGGGCATCCGGATTGAATGTCACAAGACAGTTCTTGAAAATCACTGAAGCGTGCAGAATACTAAAAACAAAAACTTTCCATCGCAACTGTAAAACTTTTGGTGAGCAAACAATATTTGCATTCAGCAACCACCGGACCATTACCTGCGGCCTGCAAGTGGGCGATTTCTCCACAGCAGGACTGTACGTGGGTCCGTTGGGCGTTAGTCCCTGGGAAACAAACCACTGGCAAGATTCATCCTTCACTTGATTCAGCGACTGCGTGGTAAAAACACTCGTCAAGTTCATAATTTGAGGAGCAGAAGCATATTCTGCAGGTTCTTGTTTGATAAAAGGCAGTGAATATCGTCTATTTGTCACCGATTCCCCGCAAGGAACTGCCATCGGGATCTGTAAACAACGCTTAGCCGTCCACGTAGCTATTCCCAGGACAAAGGAAACAGGAAACTTGGGTTGTGTATCGGCATGAATAAAGTAAAAATAAACGAAATCAAGAATACATGCAAAACAAATAACTCCAGAATAGCATTAATTAATAGTCACACTTTTAAGTTATGAATCACAGATTATGCAAAATGTCCAAATAAACAAGGATTCGATGGATTTTTACGGTGATGTCAAATCTCCATTGACGGAAACTCTTCAGTAAATCAAGCCTTTGTTGATATTGAGCAAAGCGCGCGAAATTGTATTTCCCGCGACCTGTCGCCGATCGATATGGCCTGGGAATGAGCATAATGATAACCGATGTACACACATCAATACAATCCTGTAATTATGATTATGTTATTAACCTATTATATTCATAAAGACTAAACGTATTAATTCGTTGTATGTGTTTATACATGTGCATGCCAATTTAAATTAAAATGTATATATTTCGAGCAAGAATGTGGATGTTATTTTTACTATCCATAGTACGGGGCCATTCATTTACAAAATGTAAACAAACCACACTGATTCCAAAATCATGGAATAACAGAGATTTTCGTATCTAAATAGCGACACGTGTTCAATAGAATGATTTGATTTATTGTTTCGATGACACGGGAACCAAGCAGATGGATATCGTACTCTGTCTATGTATATAGTATATTCTCCAATGTTTCATAAACATATTACAGAAACTGTGACATTTTCTGTAAATGACTTTGAAAGTTTACGAAAACTTCAGAGGAAATGCTTAATTCTATATCGCATTTGCTCTGAACATTATGTAAAATTTTGACGTCCTTTACTGAAAATATCGTAAATTTTGTACATACATTTCATAAGATATCGCACATCTTCGGTACAAAATCACACCTACACCGCTACTCACAACAATTGTCGACTGCTGTTGCTTTTAAATATTTCTCAATAAAAACATGGTTTGACAGCACTTCAGAAAGCACGTTGTAAATTATTCTACGCAGAGGGGGTACGAACCGCTAATAACGCACCCCCAATATAAATTACTGCGTACGGGGCTGCGGCACACATATGTAGGCCTGGGTAGAACCAGCTGGAACAGTGGGGAATACAATTTTATTGCACGAACTCCAGTGCTGGGATCGGGGATCGAACCCGGACCACCGCCCGGAGTGTCTAATTCCCAAGGATGGAAACGGAAGCGACTTGTATGTATACACATGAAATTACCTTGATAGGTCCATTAATGCCAAGCTAGACCTCTTGAGACATTTATATACCCATGCCAACACGACTACCTTCTATGTATACCTTCCACTGTGCCAACTTCACATTATGTTGGCAACTTGCACATGATATACACCGACAGGGTTAGAGGGCATGGAGGAACGCCTGTGGGTTTGAAATAAAAAAAGTTTCTGTCTAATTTCCAGAACGGGAATAATCTTTGCTCGTGGGGAGACTGGTGGTCGTTTAATATCCCCAGTGACCCGGTAATAATGTAATCGCCCAGTGAATTCCGCCCCGGACCCGCCCACTCGGCGGTGGATAAGAGATTGCGAGATAGATATATATGTTTGCAATTATAGGGGCCTAGCTATAACATTGAGTGGGGTGGTGGTGCATGGGTTTACAACGAAATAGTGTATTTTTATTTAACTATTTTTCTTTTACAAAACATTTTCTGTTGTTAACAAAATATATATCTGACATTACTGTCCCATCTTGTCGACTTTTATTGTCGAATGTTATTTACATATTTGTCACCCTGTTAGCCGACCCCGCCCAATGTTCCCACCCCACCCTCAATAATAAGAGGCGACTGTAACATATGTGTGGCTTTCACTGGAGAAATGTGGCCTATGGCAATTATAACCAGTGTAACTTCTGATCAAAAAGCACACTCCTAGCTGAAGTGAAAATAAAATATATTCATAGTTAAAACCATGACGGGTGTTTCATTGATGGACTGGTGAACAGTGCTGATCCTGATCAGACTGTGCGGATGCACATGGTGATATGGATCTACACTGGTCGCAAGACCCATAAGCCCCCATTTCCCCAGTCTCAGCCACAAGTATTGTATACATGTATTTTATTTCCTTAATTCTCAGTGGCGTCGTCTTGTGCATCTGGATCCCGAGGGACGCTCTACTTGCCATCTGCATACCGCAGGTGCACAGTGTGCAGCAATGGCTGACCCAGACCGCGAATTGTTACTTGAAAACCGCAGGTGCACAGTGTGCAACTATGGCTGATCCAGACCGCGACTTGTTACTAGGAAACCGCAGGTGCACAGTGTGCAACTATGGCTGACACACACCGCGATTTGTTACTAAAAAACCGCAGGTGCACAGTGTGCAGCTATGCCTGACACAGACCGCGACTTGTTACTAGCAAACCGCAGGTGCACAGTGTGCAACTATGACTGACACAGACCGCGACTTGTTACTAGCAAACCGCTAGGTTGCACAGTGTTCGCAAACCTATGGCTGACACAGACGCCCGGACCTTGGTTACTAAAAAAACAAAAAAGCCGCAGCGGTGCACAGTTGTGCAACTATGCCTGACACAGAACCGCGACTTGTTACTAGCAAACCGCAGTGGTGCCACATTGTGCAACTATGGAATGACACAGACCGCGACTTGTTTCACTAGCAAACCGCACGTTTGGTGCACAGTATGTGCTGCAACTATAACCTGCACAGAACCGCGACTTGTTACTAGCAACCGCAGGTGCACAGTGTGCAACTATGACTGACACAGACCACGACTTGTTACTAGAAAACCGCAGGTGCACAGTGTGCAACTATGGCTGACACAGACCGCGACTTGTTACTAGCAAACCGCAGGTGCACAGTGTGCAACTATGACTGACACAGACCGCGACTTGTTACTAGCAACCGCAGATGCACAGTGTGCAACTATGATTGACACAGACCGCGACTTGTTACTAGAAAACCGCAGGTGCACAGTGTGCAACTATGGCTGACACAGACCGCGACTTGTTACTAGCAAACCGCAGGTGCACAGTGTGCAACTATGACTGACACAGACCGCGACTTGTTACTAGCAAACCGCAGGTGCACAGTGTGCAACTATGGCTGACATAGACCGCGACTTGTTACTAGAAAACCGCAGGTGCACAGTGTGCAACTATGGCTGACACAGACCGCGACTTGTTACTAAAAAACCGCAGGTGCACAGTTTGCAACTATGGCTGACACAGACCGCGACGTGTTACTAGCAAACCGCAGGTGCACAGTGTGCAACTATGGCTGACCCAGACCGCGACTTGTTACTAAAAAACCGCAGGTGCACAGTTTGCAACTATAGCTGACCCAGACCGCGACTTGTTACTAAAAAACCGCAGGTGCACAGTTTGCAACTATGGCTGACACAGACCGCGACTTGTTACTAAATAACCGCAGGTGCACAGTTTGCAACTATGGCTGACACAGACCGCGACGTGTTAATAGAAAACCGCAGGTGCACAGTGTGCAACTATGGCCGAACCAGACCGCGACTTGTTACTAGAAAACCGCAGGTGCACAGTTTGCAACTATTGCTGACCCAGACCGCGATTGTTACTAAAAAACCGCAGGTGCACAGTTTGCAACTATGGCTGACACAGACCGCGACGTGTTACTAGAAAACCGCAGGTGCACAGTGTGCAACTATGGCCGAACCAGACCGCGACGTGTTAATAGAAAACCGCAGGTGCACAGTGTGCAACTATGGCCGAACCAGACCGCGACATGTTACTAGAAACCGCAGGTGCACAGTGTGCATCTATGGCCGACCCAGACCGCGACTTGTTACTAGAAAACCGCAGGTGCACAGTGTGCATCTATGGCTGACCCAGACCGCGACTTGTTACTAGAAAACCGCAGGTGCACAGTGTAATTGTTACCAGAAAAGGTACACACTGTCGTTTGCAACGTAGACTAACATACCATGTCACTATATCGTATTTTAGTGGCAATTCTTCTATATTTTTGAATGATCTAAAGGTAATAAGGTATCGTTTCTGTTATTGTGCAATAGAAAGAGTAACGGAAGTGAGGGCTAGGTCTATTCTCAACTATGCAATATTCAGTCAGTATTGTCACTAGGGCAAACCTGGGTCGAATATAAAATTAATAGGTCCTGGGCAAACGAATAGTGCCATTTTCCTTTGTTTTTCCCTTCTTTCCGGACAAGACAGACGTTATGACAGCACACGAGAATCGTCTCCACTGGAGACGATTCTAATGCGCTGTTGGAACATGTTTTCAACGAGAAAAATGGAAAAATAAACCTGAAAACGGCAGACGAAAACATTCAATCGAGCGCTGAAAGGGAATAATGTGAGCAACGGCGGACGAGAAGAGCTGACCTGTGTCAAACTCTGATGCAATTTACAAAAGTCAAGGTGTGCACACGCTCATACGTTGCTGTGACTGGAGAAATGGCCGGGGCCTATGTAATTTATGACCAGCGTAGCTCCTGAATCAAATAACACATTCCTGTAAGCCGATAATAATATACATGCATATTGCTTGTTAGTTGTGTGACGGGTATTTCATTGATACAATGGCGAACAGTGCAGATACTTATCAGACTGCGCGAATGCGCAGGCTGATCTGGATCTACACGGGTCGCAAAACCCATAGGCTGCATTTCTCAAGTCACAGCCACATACAAAGTTTTAATTAATATTCGTTTCATTGGTAACGGACGCGTGCCTGAACAGAAACGTCGACGACGTTTGAAGTGGGTAGGAACAGATGTTGAGACTCCGATTATAAAATTCAGAAATGAGTCGTGATAAGTCCCCACGACTCATAGAACCGACCTGTCGGCATATTCACTAGTTCAATCAAATAGCAACAGCTGAATGCATAGTGTAGTAATTTTTAATTTTCAATGAGAAGTATCAAATCGTGTATATGCTCGCCGAAGTTTGCATACTAACTAGTCTAATAAAATAGCAACAGCTGAATGAATCGTGTATGATTTTGAATATTGAATGTGCAGTTATAATGAAATCGTAGACACGATGGCCGAATGTTGCATATTTACTATTGCAATACAATAGCAACAGCTGAATGAATAGTGTAGGAATTTTGAATGTGCAATATAAAATCGTGAACAAAATGGCCGATTGTTGCAATCTCCGACACCTATCAAAGAATTCGCCATCCGGGAAGAGGGTGGTGATGGGTTGGTGTGGGGTGGTCAGGAGAGAGGTCCGGCTGGAAAAGCCTTTGGGATTTAGAATTAAACATGAATTTCTAATTTCATATTTGTCACCCTGTTAGCCAACCCCGCCCAATGTTCCCGCCCACCCTCAATATTAAGAGGCGACTGTAACATGATCTAAAGTTATCGTTTCTGTTATTGTGCAATAGAAATAGTAACGGAAGTGAGGGCTAGGTCTATTCTCAACTATGCAATATTCAGTCCGTATAGTCCAGGGCAAACCTGGGTCGAATATAAAATTAATAGGGCCTGGGAAAACGAATAGTGCCATTTTCCTTTTTTTCTCCTTCTTTCCGGACAAGACAGATGTTCTGACAGCACACGAGAATCGTCTCCACTGCAGACGATTCTAATGCGCTGTTGTAACATGTTTTCAACGAGAAAAATGGAAAAATAAACCTGAAAACGGCAGACGACAACATTCAATCGAGCGCTGAAAGGCAATAATGTGAGCAACGGCGGACGAGAAGAGCTGACCTGTGTCAAACTCTGATGCAATTTACAAAAGTTAAGGTGTGCACACGCTCATACGTGGCTGTGACTGGAGAAATGGGGCTTATGGAATTTATGACCAGCGTAGCTCCTGAATCAAATAACACACTCCTGTAACCCGATAATAATCTACATTAATATTGCTTGTTAGTTGTGTGACGGGTATTTCATTGATGAAATGGCGAACAGTGCAGATACTGATCAGACTGCGCGGATGGTGTGGGGTGGTCAGGAGAGAGGTCCGGCTGGAAAAGCCTTTGGGATTTAGAATTAAACATGAATTTCTAATTCCCGTCTAAGTACAATTCACCATGGTGACTTAAATGTGACCCCTTAGCCCGGTATATGTGTCCAATTCAGACCGGGTTCGAACTTTGAATCCATCAACCAAGAGCCTGAGCGTCATTGGAAACTGCAATTCACCATGGTGACTTAAATGTGACTTTAGCCCGGTATATAGATCCAATTCAGACCGGGTTTCGAACCTTGAACTACAATTTCGCCGTTATGGTGACTTAAATGTGACCCCTTAGCCCGGTATATGGGTCGAATTCAGACCGGGTTCGAACTTTGAATCCATCAACCAAGAGCGGAGTTTCATTGGAAACTGCCATTTCACCGCCATGTAACCCGAATTGTCTGTAACATACAGAAAATTCGATTAACCGCAATTCAAGGTGAATTAAATGCGATCCCATCACCCGGTTACATAGCTGTGGTTACCAGTTAACAATACCTGACAACATATGAGACACGCCATGTGATTTTGCACCTTCTGACATCTGCGTAATTTCATGATATATGCTTACAATATTTTCCGTAAATGGCGTCAAAAGTTGACAACATTTTAGAGTACGTACTCTAATGAAAAAATTGTCAACTGTTGAACTTATTTATGATGAATATTGTAAATTTGTAAACGTATTTCATGAACTTACGCAGATGGCCGAAGGTACAAAATCGCATGGCGTGTATGAGATATGTTTCCCCACGTAATGTAATCCAAGACGCGGATCCAGGATTTCATGTTCGGGGGAGGGGGGGCGTAACTATTTTGCAATACTTGACTATAGGGGGTTCCGGGGGCATCCCCCCCCCCCCCCCGCTGAAAACTTTTGAAATCTACATCTCATTTCCTGCGTTCTGGCGCATTTTGGAGCAAAACAAACCATCCCAATAAACAATAAATTCACAACGCGAACGTAGAAACGTGCCTTGTAACCTGTACAAAATCTTTACTCGGCGAATTTTAGGGGGGGGGTGGGGGGGGGGGGGGGGGGGGAGGGCGCTGGGTCCCCCCCCCCGAATCCGCCCATGACGACTACTGCATGTGCGTCATGTGCTGAGGGAAAAGGACCCAGCGACGTTTGTGACCAGCGCATCTGCGCAGTCTTGTCAGGGCTCACACTAGTCGCCAATCCGTCATGGCTCCAAATAAGTTTTGATATTCGATTGAATGAGCACACCTGATAATCAGGATCTACTCTGACCACCAGTATATGTCTGATTGTACCATTTCCGGTCCACTTACACCATGGTGAAGGTGCAGGGGATATTTGATGCCCACAAGGTTACCGTATTCTCGGAACAACAAACAAACGATACTCCCATACTCAGAAATTGGACCATATAATACTTATCACATCTTTGACATATATGACAAATAAAGACAAATTTAGATACTAAATGGTTAGATCTGCACCTACATGTTTGCCCTTTTTTGAAATGTTTTATGAAATATGGACCGAATTATATTTATAGAAATATACATAAAATAAATAATGCCTTTTGGAAAGACGTTTATAAATCTTATGCTGATTTATACTAATACCAACCACTTTCGAGGAATTCATTGCACAACCTATATGTTCCAACGGGAACGAATTGTTAATTCGTGGGAACTAATTGTTATATCGTGGGAACGAATTGTTAATTCGAGGGAACGAATTGTTAAATTGAGGGAACGAATTCTCATATCGTGGGAACGAATTATTAATTCGAGGGAACGAATTGTTAAATTTAGGGAACGAATTCTCATTTCGTGGGAACGAATTGTTATATCGTGGGAACGAATTGTTAATTCGAGGGAACGAATTGTTAAATTGAGGGAACGAATTCTCATTTCATGGGAACGAATTAATAACAAAAATCCATGTCTCATGCGGGGCTCCGTAAATATCGAACTAGGTCCTTGATAATATATATTATTGGTATCCAAATGCAGGCACGGATCCAGGCGGTTGCGTGTCCGGCGCACGCCCCCTCTACAATTTGCCGAGTTTAGATTTGATGGGTGGTAACAACATATATTTTTGACGAGAAATGAGAAAAAAGGGCAGAAAAAAAAAATGGATTTTAGGAAAGTTGACGATGCTGTGTGTCGCATTTGTAATTGAGAATACACGCCCTCTCTAGATATACATCTGGATCCGCCCCTCGAATGTCCAGTGAAAAGTGGTTAATGGGATTTGTGACTTGTGTAGCTCCAGATCAAATAGCACCCTCCTGTAGCCGGATAACGATCTATATGCATTGTTAGACACATGACGGATGTTTCATTGATGGAATGGCGAATAATGCAGATCCTGATCAGACTGTGCGGATGCACAGGCTGATCTTGATCTACACTGGTGGCAAAACCCATAAACCCCATTTCTCTCGTCACAAACACATATGACAGGACATACAAACAACATAACCCCCGTCCACCTGGGGCTCCACATGGGTCGCCGACTGCCGGCTATCACAGGGAAACCGCGCTACTGCATTTGTGACCAGTGAAGATACTGATCCACATGTGGACATACATCCACGCACCAATCTCTATATTCGCTAAGGTGCTGCTAATTGGCGAACAATTTGGACCATGATCCGACTGCTTAGATTCACAGTGAGTCCGTAGAACTTGCGCTGATCGCTAATCCCGACCTTCGTAGACTCGTTAACGGTTACATTTCTCACTGCTAACGTGCGACTGGGACAGGGGTCGTGACCTCGCAATTTGTTCGTTTCGGTAACCAAGTTCTCGACGGAACGATTTAATTGATTTTAAATTTGATAATAAAGATGTTGGGCGATTGGGCACAGAGGGTATAATGTTAGCAGACACCTTGCGAATGACAAGTCTTGTAACGAGATGAGCATCACAGGAAAACGTGCTCCAATTGGACACATCATTGTCACAATTGTATCATTTTGGAAATATTTCTAGGATCTTACATGAGTATTAAATTAATATGATAGTTATTAAGCGAGTTTACTGAGTTCATGAGCAACGAGGCTATGTCGAATTTCTTATAATATCGGTAAACTCGATTGACTCGTTTCTTATGAAATCAAGAAACTCGCTTAATCATATTAAATCATCATGATTGTTAGATTATATTTATTGCAGTGTCACAGCATCATACACGGCTGAATTAATGTAATGCGTTTTCTATAGGGTCTGTAGGTTTAATATTACAAGTTGCGAACGCCCTTTCATGCAATAACAAATGCTCTTCAATGAGGGATCGTGGCTAGTTATCTCCCGTTGAATGTATTTTTAGAAATCCAGTCAAAAGTGTGTAGTTCATGGCATTATTGCTTGTAAAAAGGACCAATGCAGCATGATTCGTTATGAAAAGTAGCAATTATAGTGATTTCGATTAGCGGTGATCCAGATCATCCTATCTATCTGCGCAATATGAGCAGGGACTGCAATATTTGCCAGATTCGTATTTTCACACATATTAACGGTTATTGGAAACATTGTAGAATCAGATCAGACTGCAAAGATGTGCCGTCTTATCTGGGTCTACTCTGTTCGCAAAACTCAATTCTCAATTAAGAAATAAACGCTGACATACAGCATAGGATCGGCTATTTATAAATAGGTTTACAAAGGGAAATATATATAGCCCGATCCCTCAAATAACCATGTGTACGTTTGTGTGACAGTACTATGTAAGGTGTTCCGTGTAAGCCATCGTAATATCGCTATTGGGTCGATACCACGATATCACGATAGTACGATAATGAGAGTACATATCGCGATACTACGATAGCACGATGACGATAGTACGATAGCTCCTCAGCTAATGCACACATTCCAATATTAATGTGTGTTTTTCTATGCAGACACACCACAGGTTCTTGAAGAACGATTCATATTTCGGTGTTTTATGGATTATTTCGGTATCTGTTGGTTTGGGTGCTTTGTTACCAACATACAATCTACTTCACCTCCCGTCACCTCCCGTGAATTACACGTATAAGTACGGAGTATTTTGACAGTATAAAAGGGGTCAGAAAGTTCGGAACGGTAGATTTGTAGACAATTGACGATTTATGTCGTGTGTACTAATTGAACATTAGTAGGCTCATCAGAACCATCGGAGGCTACAATAACCTGAATGTTCTGTCTAACTCGGGGCTATGGGTATACCACAATTACACTCGATAAGCTGTTGTGTTTTGTCATGGCGAGTCACTCGAAATTTATGGACTTTTTTCGACATTTTCCTAATTCCGTGAACTACAAGCACTGTGCAGCTATGACAACAAACAAACAAACAATTCGTGGGCGGACAATGCCAATTACACGATTCACATGCCAGTTTTGCTATCTCAAAGAGAAATCTTGAGATTATAAAATACCAACGCTTTGAAATTATTTGAATTTCATTGATTCGTTTTAAACCACTGTTAACAGCGTTATGGGAACATATTTTGGAAATACGATATTAAGAGTGTATTGTTAGTTTTCCCGCCAAAACTGATACATGTATGACTAATATGAGAAAAAGTGCCTAATCACTACAATATGCACTGGATAAATGGGGCTTAGGGTTTGCGACCAGTGTAGATCCAGATCAGCCTGTGCATCCGCACAGTCTGATCATGATCTGCACCGTTCGCCATTCCGTCAATGAAACACCGTCATTCTTCTATTAAAACAAGCAATATATATTGTATATATATATATCAGTCTACAGGAGTGATTGTTACTGTGTGCTATTGGATCAGCAGCTACACTTGTCACAGATCCCATAAACCCCATTTATCCAGTCACAGCCACATATGAGACACGACACGTGTTTTTGTACCTAAGAAGATGTTATTTCATGAAACATATTTACAGATTTTATGACATTTTCCGTAAATGACGTCGAAAGTTGACGAAATGTTCACAACGCATCGGTCTAAACATTTCGTCAACTTTCGACGTATTTCACGTGTTTTTAGCTAACTACATGCTGTATTTTGATTTTCTTCTTCAATTTCGAATGCACAGCTTCAACAAGAGTATTCGATCATAGCTGACGGATACTTGTGGCATTCCGTAAGACCATTCATGCGGCTCACTTCGTTAACATATATTACTTATAAATGTAAATGTAACACTTACCTGAAAATTGTCCTCATGTTCAACCATTTTCCCGGAAATCTGAACTGCAAAACCTAAATCTACGGAGCCCGGCAGGGGATGGAATTATTTTTATAAATTTGTTCACACGAAATAACAATTCGTTCCCTCAATTTAACAATTTGTTCCCTAGAATTAACAATTCGTTCCCACGAAATGACAATTCGTTCCCTCAATTTAACAATTCGTTCCCTCAAATTAACAATTCGTTCCCGCGACATAACAATTCGTTCCTGCGAATTAACAATTATTTCCAGTGGGAACGAATGATTATTTCGTGGGAACGAATTGTTAATTTGTGGGAACGAATTGTTAATTCGCGGGAACGAATTGTTAATTTGAGGGAACGAATTGTTATTTCGTGGGAACGAATTAATAAAAAAATAAAATTCTACGTTCTCTGCGGGGCTCCGTATAAATGCAGCAGAATGGTTTCAGAAAACGTCGAAGCACCATTGATCACGTGGCCTCATTAACAAACATTATTGATGTTCGTAAGAAACGTAAACTGTCAACATTCTGCGCATTCATAGATTTTAAAAAGGCATATGACACTGTAATTAGAAATATGTTGTGGAATATACTAGGTGAAATAGGTGTCAGTGGCAAACTATTTGGAGCTGTAACATCATTGTACAGTTCTGTATCGTCATGTGTGCGTGTGAATGGTTTTAAAACTGATAGTTTCAATGTCACTTACTGGATTGAGACAAGGATGTAGTCTATCACCTTTATTATTCAATCTTTATATTAATGATCTTGCACTGAAAATGGCTGCTCTGGGAAAAGGTGTCCGTGTAGGAGATGAACTTGTTGCCATTTTATTATATGCTGATGATATTGTCTTAATTGCAGATAATGAACGTGACTTACAATGTATGCTGGATTTGTTGTATGACTGGAGCAAAGCCAATTATATGTGTGTTAATAGTAATAAAAGTAGCATTGTACATTTTAGACCACAATCCGCATCGAGAAGCGCACATACTTTTTTATGTGGTGATACAAGTTTAAACACTGTTGATAAATATACATATCTTGGACTTGTACTAAATGAATATCTTGACTATAATGTTACTGCCAAAATGGTTGCACAGAGTGCAGGCAGAGCCCTCGGTCTTATCATTGCAAAGTCTAAGTACATTGGCGGTATGCCGTATGATGTTTTCACTAAACTGTATGATTCAATAGTATGGCCTGTTATAGCTTATGGGGCAGCTGTATGGGGATATAGATCATTCTCATGTATCGATGCTGTACAGTATAGAGCTATGCGTTTTTATATGGGCGTGGGAAAGTATACACCCAGTGCTGCTGTCTCCGGTGATATGACATGGTTACCAGCTATCATCCGACAGTGGAAATGTATTGCCAACCTCTGGAGTCGTTGTGTAAATATGAGTGTAAACAGAATTAATAAGAGAATTTTTAATTGATGTCATAGCGTTAATAGCAGGCAGTGTCAAAATTGGTGTTATACTGTTATCAAACATTTTAATAATTTGCAACTTAATCAATACTTAAATGTTGATACATTTATTGCTAAAACGGCACTTTTAGGAGATCTAGTTACGACAATGATGCACAAATACGTTGTTGAATGGCATGACCGTATTAACAGTAATAGCAGCATACGGGGTCAAGGGGGTAATAAACTCGGGTATTATTGTAAGTTCAAAAATAACTTCGAAACAGAAGCTTATTGCAAGCTCTTGATTCCATTTAAGCACAGATCAGCTTTTGCCAAGTTTCGCTGTGGGGTTGCTCCCATTAGACTGGAAACCGGACGATACGAAAATATTGCCCTGGATGAAAGGCTGTGTATATTTTGCAATGCTAATACTGTGGAAACGGAAAAGCATGTGCTTTTAGAATGTGATTTGTACAGTGATCTTAGAACTATATTGTTCGATAAAGCTTGCAACATTGTTCCGGATTTCTTGAACTTGTGTGATATCGATAAGTTTGTAATCTTATTTGCTAATACAATGTAGTGATATCATGAAAGAATGTGCCTTCACTTGTTTCAATATTTTAAAAAGAAGGTGTGGTTTTCTTTATAGATGATCAATATACCGTACGTTAGGTCTTATTCATTTAACCATGTCTTATAGTGTAGATATTGTACTATATTCATGAATGATTGTGTCTATGTTTATCATGTGTTTTAGTGTACGGGTACGTCATAGTCATGATACACGCAGTAGGTTGCATGTAGTTTGTGCATGTGCGTTATAGCATGTATCAGATGCTCGTGGCACGAACACGTTAGATAACTGTATATACATATTACCCATGTATTCATATTCATGTTTTATGAGGCAAAACACATGTTTTATAGTGAGTGTAGTCTCTTGTAATTCTTATAGAATGGCGATGTACTATTTTACTGTGTCTATATTGTATTATCTTTATGTGTGTACATTGATGAGACTTTAATAAACAAATACATATATAAATCTGGCCGCTGCAACAGCAATCATGGCCTAACCAGTTTGACCTTGTCCGTCGCCTTTTGTTCATAGCTTGACCTTAATTGTGACCTCGAAGGCTACAACCCATGTCTATTAGCTTTTATTACATAAAATATGCTTTCGCAATGGAATAACACAGTGCAATAAACATCATAATATACTAGTGTAATACATATCAGGGCTCCAGATAAGCTGCGTATTTGCTTAAATACCCAATTAAAATTGCCAAAAACCCAATTGAAATCAGAAGTAGCGAGTATCAAAAAGCAACACAAATTTCATGCAAGATATTATATTTAGAACCCGACCACGCAATCGTCGGTATGCATGTAGGCGTTGTTACTAAGATAAAATTCGACCACAAATAGTATATACTTGAATGTAAGGTTACGTGATATGAGACAAGCCACGTGATGTCGTTCCTAAGATGTGCAATATCTCGTGAAAATATATTTACAAAAGAAATACGATAGTGTCCTTATATGGGACACGCCATGTGATTTTGTACCTTCGGACATCTGCGTAATTTCATGAAATACGTTTACACAATTTAAAATATATTCCGTAAATGGCGTCAAAAATTCACAAAATTTTCACAGTTCTCTGAAATCTTTTCCAACTTTTGACTTAATTTATGACAATATTGTAAATTTTGTAAACGTATTTAATGAAATTACGCACATATTGTGATAGTCTAAAGTCCATGCTTGTCCATCCGCACCGTCTGATCAGGATCTACACTGTTCGCAATTCCATCAATGAAACACCCGCCTTGCTTTAACAAGCAAATTGAGATCGTAATCAGGTTACGGGAGTGTGGTATTCGATCAGGAGATACACTGATCACAAATCCCATTTCTCCACACACAGCCAAATTAGAGTGCTACCTGTTATATTATAAATGAATTTTATATACATGGGACAGCTACGTTAACGCCATATCTGAGTAAAGTGTAATGTAGTTTTTAATAGTGCCTATTTCCCTACATCCTGGTCCTGTGGAGATATTGTTACACTACATAAACAAGGAAGTACATCAAATGTCGACAATTATCGTGGTATTACCTTACTCAGCACACTAGGTAAATTATTTACAAGGGTGTTAAATAACAGGTTATCACATTTGGCTGAACAGTACAATGTATATGTTGAGGCACAGGCCGGTTTTCGGTCTGGCATGGGCACGGTTGACCAAATGTATTTGTTATACATGGTTTAATTTCACATGTTATTAACTGTAACAAAAAGTTATTTTGTGCTTTTGTAGATTTCTCTAAGGCCTTTGATTATGTGGTTAGGGATATATTGTGGTACAAACTTATACAATTGGGCGTACGTGGATTTTTTTTGAATATTATGATGTCAGTGTATAAAATGGTGAAGTCTAGGGTCAAGGTCAACAACATGTATAGTGATTAATTCATATGTCATACGGGGGTTAGACAAGGTGAGTGTTTGTCACCATTTTTATTTGCTATGTACTTGAATTAATGAGGACAACAATATATTATAAAGGATGTGAGTCGTATAAATATTGACACACTTAAATTGTTTTTGCTACTGTATGCTGATGACATTGTCATTTTTTCTGACTCTGAGATTGGGTTGCAAAATGGTTTGAATATTGTATATGAATACTGTCAGAGGTGGAGGCTAAGTGTAAATACTATGAAAACCAAAATAATGGTATTTCGAAAAGCTGGTATGTTAAGAAGAAATATTGAATTTAAAGGTGGTGACATGGTGATAGAAATTGTTAGCAAATTCACCTACCTAGGTATTGTCTTTACAACTTGTGGCTCCTTTGCAGAAACCACAAATACTTTATCTGGACAAGCACGTAACGCCATATTTCAGTTAAATAAATATTTACAGAAATTTGTTAATGTACCCATTAAGCAAATTTTGGATTTGTTTGATAAACTTATTGTACCTGTTTTACATTATGGTTCTGAGATTTGGGGGTTCACACAAGCGACTATTGTTGAAAGGGTTCAGTTGAGTTTTTGAAAAAATGTGTTGGGTGTAAAACAGTGCACACAAAATGATTTCATTTATGGAGAACTAGGACGCACTACTTTGATAGTGAGGAGGCATTTGCACATTATAAAATATTGGTTAAAACGATGTAATACCAATAACATAAAATATAATAAGATTGTTTATGCTATGCTTGTAAATGACACTTATCGGTATCCAGCTAAAATTAACTGGGCCTCACTAGTTCGTGATTTATTATTTCGGTTAGGTCTTGGATATGCTTGGATACACCAAGGCGTTGGAGATATAGATATATTTTTGTCACTTGTAAAACAACGACTAAGTGACCAATTTATACAAAACTGGAATGAAAGACTTCATGATAGCAGTAGAGCATTGTTTTACAATAATATCGCATACAATAATTATTTTAAAGCATACTTAACTGATGTCACAATTGCACAATTTAGAATTTCTTTGACACAGTTGCGAACATCATGACATCGCCTAGAAATCGAATCTGGGAGATGGACAAAACCAAATAAAACAACGATTGAAAATCACATATGCTCTCTTTGTATGATACTAGAAGACGAATACCATTTTGTACTAGAATGTCCGAGGTATTTCGTGTTGCGTAAAACATATATTCTTAGGCGTTTTTGGATATGACCTAGTATGCAATAATTCGTAGAGTTGATTTGTTCAGAAAATAAAACAATAATCAGAAAGCTTGCAATGTACATTCATAAGGTATTTGCCTTAAGAAACCACATTTTATATCATACGGTTTAACTGAAATAAGCAAATGTTATTATATTGCAATGCTATGTATCTTCTCCCTGTGTAGATTTCTTTTTGATGTTTTCGCCCCCACTCCCCATTTTCTGTCTTTATTTTTTTTGATTTGTTAATCTTAGACCAACATATTCCTAATGCCTTGGTATATCAAAATGAATGTGTATCAATATGTAAATGTATCTTCTATGCCATTAGTCATTTATCTGTTTGTATTTCATGTCTGTATATGTTGTACATGCTCATGGGCCAGTTGGTTTATTGCAAAATAAACTTACATAAATATTATATTGGTATCTCCTGATTTGAAATGCAAACTAATCGTGAGTAGTAAGTTGCCTATGCACATGGTTACGCCATATTCTTCATTGTTGGCCGGTTTTGGTTTTAAAAAAAAATCCCGTCTATTGAATTGATGAAGGACGGACGAGCGGCGGCGGCGATGGCGGTGGCGGTTTCCACAATATTCAGTCAAGTACTACGTTTAGCAACATTATCATGTGATATTTTGTGTTTGCTCTAACAGATTTTAAATATACATGTATATATCAAATTAAGAACCTTAAATTTCACTTCAATTACTTCGTTTTACGCCACGCCTCGTAGCGACGGAAATTAAGTTAACGGAAATGATGTTTTCCCTTATTTTGGTCTAAGCGCGGCGTAGATATGAAGGAACGAAGTTATTAGTTCTTAATTTACGTATAATTAACGTATGCATATAGATAGATACATACCTGTATAAAGTAACTGTGAATAAGGATTAGAAAACAAGCTCACAGAGACTTATTTTCCTTGAGTAAAACATCAGTAAACAGTAATGTGGCAATAATGCATATGTATACGTATGTAAGTTTTGTCAATTAAAAATAAAGATACCGCATGCATGCGCTCTGAACCATTGTCATTGCTCTAAAGTGCTAATAACGATACTCGACTAACATTTGACATGCTACTGGTAATTTAGAAGATAAATATTACAACCCGATCAGTCGCAGGGGTAGTCTCCCCTCATGTTGTGAAACGTTTAGAGGCAATGCTGAACTGTTGAACCCTTTGGAATACATTAAGTCCGTTTTCATTGTCGTTTAAGAATTTTCTGCCGTAAATTAGGTTATTAAGGATCGGTGGACAAGGAAGAGATGGCAAATATCGTTGTTTTTTATTTGTATAAAGGGGACATGAGAGAATGTAATTATTAATATTTTCGATGCGCCACAGGCGTATGTTGCGCTGTCAGCTATTGCCAGTGATTTTCCGAGTCGATCGTAGTTAAGGGTTAAACGTAGCACACTGTCTATACATAGGCCATCCTTATTTGGAGCGGTACGTACAGTGCCGTGTGGCTAAGGGTCAGTGTGATAATTCATCATCATCAACAGCAATTTCTCAACAACTGGATCGGGTCCGCCATGCCGAGAGTTGGCCTTTTTATATACGTTACACTCGTGTTTGTTTTATGGACCATACTATGACATAGTACATATGTTTTATTGTAACATTTTTATAATGTATGCATGCTGTAACATATATGTTTGCATAATAAGAGTTTTTATTTGAAGAAATTGTCTGAATGTGTGGGTGGGGTAATGGGTCGTGGCGGACCTTGTAAGAGATTGAGTGGGAGCTTTCTCTGCACACCGCTGAATTGAGCCAATATTGTTGCGAGTTGGAGTGTCGCGTTCCACTTAATGCTGCAACTGGGTTGATGATTATTCTGGCATTTTGTCTGTTGTGGGTATTCAATGCCAAATCAGCTGGGCCATAGTCTCTGTACTGATACTGAGTTATGACTACGGTTTTGTCTGTTCCGTACAAGCTTGCCCTGGTTTTTCTCTGGTCACACCGGTTTTCTTCCACATTAAAACAGGCCGCGGCCACCCGGCTGACTCTGTACCAGCATGCTGGTCGTGTGTACATAGCAAACCCCGCTTTTCCTTGGGTATTTTTTTTGACCAGCGACAAGTCAACTGGGGTGTGTCGGAACAATGCTCTCACAGTCTGTGGAGAGATTGAGGCGATAAACAAGCGCCTGAATTATAGACATACAACAACAAGAACAGACTGCTACTGCGCAAAATCAGCTCAGTGTGTTTACAAACCAAGAAAATTATGATTTTTGTGAAATAAATTACAGCACTACACATACTTGTTCCAGATTGTTGCTCGGTATGCGGAATATTGCTTTCAAGCATTGTTCATGCTATAGAGTTCGGTAGAATGTACAGATTTAATGATTTTGAAAACAAATTATTTGCATAGAAATAGATCGAGTAGTAACGGGTTTTCGTGTTTGTTTTTTTAGACAGAATCCAGTTTTGGCAGCCAAGGGCTAAAGTTTTGGCCCTGGATTCATCTACTATTTTCATTTGTTTCCTATGCGGAATAGCGACTGCAACTGTACAGGGGTCCTACCAATTATCCGGACAATCAATTTATCGGACAAATCAAAATAGCTGTTAATTAAACGCATTCATCTGATCGGATTTTGCAACGGACACATCTAAGTCACTCAGGTGCTTGCTGTTTCCATGCCAGTGTGAATAATATATCGCCAAGATAAACATTTTAGTAAAATTTGCCGAAAACATTCCCCCACTATGTCCACAAGTTGTTTACAACGTCAAACGTCGCGCGGGGGCTTGTATCTGTCACTGCGCATGCGCATAATTTGAGGCCCCCTATAGAGTGTTTCAATACTCTGTTGTGTGAAGTATGCAGACGATACGATGCATTCCTCCAATATCATTTTCAGACTGTTTAATACACAATGTACAATACAGAGCAGATAGGAAGGAATGCGAAAAAGAACGAAGAGCTACTTATTCAAAAACAAATAATAATTGTTTCAAGGCCAAATCGCCCCAAGCCATTTCGGACCCAAGCCAGTACACACCATTTCACACCCATATTCATTTGTGGATAAAATCGACAGGTTCGAAAACACCAGTGTACGAAACGATCATTACCGCGGAATTTCCACCAAATTATGAAGAGCTCAATCGAGTGCGCCCATTACGTCATTGCAGAGTTGTTCCATAAATACAATACATTCTATAAATACGATGTTTTCCAAGAAGCGAATGGTGATTGTGTTTTCTGCAAAACAACACAATGCTGTTTATACTTGTTTTCAGGCGATAAAATTATGATTTTAAGGTGAGAATACAAGTTATAAGACGGTTATACATTTGTCCGGATAATTGATTGTCGATGTTAATTTTGGGGCAATGTTACGACTGATGATCTGACCCAATTTTAAGTGAGAAAGATGGCACAGTTTGCTAAATAGTTTCCATGCGTTGAGAAAGCAAGAACCGACGATTGTTCTGTGAAAATTTTATGCCCGTAGCTGCTATTTTAAGAAAAATATCGTAACAAAACAGCCATTTTTGTCCGATAATCTGGAGGATCCCTGTAGTCATATCCCGTTCATGCTCATTACCGGTGTGACGAAAATGACGATTTGTGTGAAACAGATACGGGACGTATGCTGGCGTCGTATTATTGAGGTTTTTGTAATATTTGTCAGTAAATCAATGTTTTCCCATTTCCTTAATTGGCTCTAGTATTGTAGAACAGAATATCACTGTCAAACCGTGGACTCGATGGTATTATAGTTTAATACAAATAAACGTTCGTCTGCGGGTTATGAAACCCTGTATGTTAAGTAGGTTTCTCGGCTTCATTCATTGAATTTCGATCAGCACTCGGCTGTCTGGTATATTGTCTCTGTTGGCATACATGTCATTATAGCAGAGATCTGGAAGATGCGTGTGACACTTGCTCACCCCAAATGGAGAGTGTTCGGCTATATAGCTGGGCATATAGTAGTGAATCCGGGTCAGAACGGCCCAAAACCAAAACGGCCCAGTACCAGAACGGCCCACTGACCAGGACGGCCCGGGTCAAAAAGGTCCACTTACCAGGACGGCACGGGTCAAAAAGGCCCAGTTTTAAGTAGGACGTTATGAAATGAAAGTCGAAGGAATATATTATTTTATTGTTTTATTGTTTAATGAATATATAAACATGTAACCATTAACAAATGAGATGCGGCATGCGATTTTGTACTTTAGAACATGATTTTAGAAAATTTGCCGTCAATTTTTAAGAATAATAGTGATAGGATCATAATTCATGTCCGAATTTGACGAAACTTCCAGCGTAAACGAGTAATTAAATATAATTAATTTCTGCGATGCTGCCACACCAGTCACAGGCAACGGCATGTTGCCTGGGACGAACCTCGCGGTCACATGAAATACAAGGGTAAGCCATGCTAACACATACAAATGCACAATGTCACAAAACCAATAATTTAAATTAAAAAAAGAAATACAAAATCGAAATTAGAATTAAATCAATCAAAATTATAATAAATGGAACAACACAAATTATATCTATATGAACAATACTGACGCAGAATAAATCGGCCGCAAATATCTATGTATCCAGAAGCATACGCTAAATGAACACTGAGAGACCGTATGAGAGTTTTCTGTGGATATATATGCCCTCAATCTTTTACTCAATAAATTCCGGCGATAAAAAAATAATATTGCACAACAAAAACTAACATTATCACCTTTCATAATGAAAATACATCAAACATATTTTGACAACTGGCTTTCAGTAATTGGCGGTATATCGTCTGATTAACTTCTTTTGTAGATGTGATTAAAGATGTGGTATCCCAAATCCGAAGCCACTTCACAACAGATCAATTAAGTTACCGGCACACGCGTTAAAATTACCGTGAATTAGCTGATCAATCACACATGATTCACACGAACTTGCAATTACACTCCATTATTAGTTACATGTTAGGTAATAATTTTGTTAATACCTAACAATGTTTAACACATAATAATAATGCACGAAAGAAACCATACCCGCAATCAACAAACTATTCTTCCATCTTGTTCTTTCAAAATTGTATATTCTCCCCGTTATACAGCACATAAATAAAGTGGGCCGTTCTGACCCCCCTAAAATTGGGCCTTTTTGGTATACCTTTTGAAACTGGGCCTTTTTGACCCGGGCCGTCCTGGTAAGTGGGCCGTTTTGACCCGCTACCTATTAGTGTACGCCTCAGCAGAGTATTTTAACCACAGGTGTTTCTAGCGTGTCTTGTATGGTCAATTAATGTTTGTACATACATGAAACACCTTTCTAAACCATGTGCAAAACAATTCAAATGGCATTTGAATTGTTTTGTACATGGTTTAGAAAGGTGTTTTAATGCACCCGGGTGTAATAATTATAGTACTTATCAAGGTATAAAACTAGCATTCGCCACCATTGTAAGAAAATCCTGCACAGTCATATTTTTTACTTGCCTATACAATGTGTTGCAGCGTGTCATTGCCACTGTTTGGGGAGTGTGTTTTCGGCATAGATTTTACAATTGCTAATACATTAACATAAATGTGAAATCTTTCCATTGTAAACTGTACAAAAAACACGTCACACTAACCGAAATTTGTTTTTTAAAATCAAACACATTCACTTCCTCCTTATATATCAATAAATATTAGCCGCCATCTTTGAAAATATTTCAATCACGTGCACGCAGTGGTTTGGTTGGTTACTTCAGTCACGTGATTCAATATTCGCTGTCCCACCGTCCCATTTGCAGTTATGACCCACATTTTTTGACTCGGAATATATATTTTTTTCTTATCCGGCGAACTACTTCTACAGTTTTTGGCCGATTCTCTTCATACTCGGTATACATTCCAACCATCAAGTGCAGTAGTGCGTAACATAATTTTCTCTGTCCGACCGATCCATCCACAGTTATGCAGTTTAAGCTGGTGCTTGAGCTAGCTGGACCAGCAATAGTGAAAACATGTTGCACCGTTATGACTAGAATGCAATTGTAGTATACCAAACTTTTCAGGGTGCATATTGTCGCCACCCTGTGTGTCTGTCCCTCTTTCTGTCTGAGATTAGCTTTAAAATTTTCGGCTACCAACTAGCTCTGTGACCGTAAGTCGCATCAACTTGAAACTTCATATTATACAATGGTGTCGGCAAACAAATTTAAATGTCATAACGTTCTGATGTCAGTAAGTGACGTAAATTGTGTCATATATGACATCACATGCGTGTTTGCAACGTCACATATTTTTCTGATTATGCTGCGCATCTGGTGGTGTAAACACAAATGCCAAACATCATGCTTGATCAGCATAGCAAAATTGGTATTGAACTTGAAGCAGAATTATCCATTGACATCATGACAGGTTAGTTTCTTAGTTGAACTGCTAATTTAGTAACTATTCCATCAGTAGGGTCTAAGGATTTTTTACATTTTGATTATTTTCTAAATAACTTTTTTACCAAACTATCGGAATGTGATAAAATTGTACCACACTGTAGCAATTAATCATCTTCTTTATTCCGAAATCCACATATTTTATTATGACGTACACAAGGCTAAATTTAACGTGAATTGTGCATTAGCAATGTTCAGAATTAGCCGAAATGACAGTACTTACTTGTCATCATCTGTATTTTAATAATTGTATCCCCCGGACTCCGTTGGGGGATACTATGGATTTGACAGCGCGCCGCGTCCGCCGCAGACACTTCTTGTCCGGAGCATAACTCGAACACCCTTTGGAATATTTTCACGAAACTTCACACATGCATAGACCACGACCCGAAGGTGTGTCTCGCACAAGAATGACAACTCTCGCATAGCTAATTTTTGAGTTATCTCCCTTTTTTGTTTCTCGCACTGATTGACCATAACTCAACCACCCTTTGGAATATTTTTATGAAACTTAACACATTCAATTAGATCACGAACCGAAGGTGTCGTGCACAAGAATGACAACTCTTGCATAGCTAATTTTTTAGTTATCTCCCTTTTTTGTTTTCGCGCACTGATTTCCTGTCCGGAGCATAACTCGGGACCACCCTTTGGAATATTTTCATGAAACTTCCACACACACAAAAATTTATGCATAGACCACGACCCGGAGTGGTGTTCCGCGCACAAGAATGACAACTCTTGCGTAGCTAATTTTTTAGTTATCTCCCTTTTTTGTTTTGCGCACTCTACAAACTGGACAATAATGCATGAAGACCCGTTTTCTTTCTCGTCTGCTCTGTACACCTTTCTCGTCTGCTCTGTACACCTTACCTGTAGAGAGAACAATAGAGACAGGGAGAACCATGTGCTAGCATGGGCTTGCATGTGCAAATGTCCAGTGCTTGACCACTGCTGACCACAGGTAATATATCAGGTAAATTACTTACATTGGGTACCGTGTTGAAAATATTGTGGCATTATGTGGACCTTGTGCAGATATATGTAGATAAATATAGGACTATTAAAAAAAAAATCTGGGCTCCATAAGATTATTTTTTTATTTTTTTTTCCATTTTTTTTTTTTTAGGACTTTTTTTTTTTTTATTTTTTTTTTTTTTATTTTTCTTTTTTCTGCTTACAGTGGATTATTAGAACTTAAAAAATAAAAAAAAATTCCTGGGCTTTCCAGTAGCAAGCATATTAAAAAAAATAATTTTAAAAAACAAAAAAAAAATTCATTTTTTTTTTCTTCAAATTATTTTTCTCAATTTTTAGCCAGGTTTTTTGAAAAAAAAATCCATGGCTATTGGATTGGCGGGCGGGCGTCCACAATCAATGTTAAGTTTTCGTGTTTGAGTCCATTTTGTACCACCTAGGACTGTTTACCACCTGGACCACCAAACTTTCACAGCTTCATAATCAACGGGTGCCCACCACATATCACTATCCAACATGTTACTCTTTTTTTAACTTGACCCATTTTTTCCTCGCGTAGTCGACTTAGCCATTTTCAATGTTAAGTTTTCGCGTTACAATGTTAAGTTTTCGTGTTTAAGTCCATTTCTTTGGTACAGTACCACCTAGGACCACCAACTTTCACAGCTTCATAATCAAGGGGTACCCACCACATATCACTATCCAACATGTTACTTTTTTTTTTTAACTTCACCCATTTTTTTCCGCGCAGTCGACTTAGCCATTTTCAATGTTAAGTTTTCGCCTTTACAATGTTAAGTTTTCGTGTTTAAGTCCATTTCTTTGGTACTGTACCACCTAGGACCACCAAACTATTTCACAGCTTCATAACCAAGGGGTGCCTACCACATACAACTATCCAACATGTACCATTTTTTTACCTTCACCTATTATTTCTACGTAATTGACTTAGCCATTTTCAACGTTAACTTTTTAACGTACGTCTGGTTAAATTTTTTTGGTTAAAACTTTTTTGTTATACTATATCTCTGCAACCTGCTTCGCCCACCTTACCTTGAAACTTCACATGGGTGTTTATCATCGTCCATATTTTCACTCTAACCCCCAACCGGTATGCGGCCCCTGTGTGCAATGTCAAGGTCAAATTACTTTGAATTTATTTGTTAAAGTTTTTTCGTGTACTATATCTCTGCAACTGCTTCACCCATTACCTTGATACTTCACATGGGTGTTTATCATCATTGTCGCACCCGCTTGCGGAAAGCGCGATATCGTCGGCATTTTGGCATACGTCCGTCCGTACGTCCGTGTGTCCGGTTAAAGTTTTTTCGTTAAAGTTTTTCCATCTACTATATCTATTTTTTTAGTGTCCATGCCTCGCCCCAAGGCGCGACATCCAGGCCACGGCCATCTAGTCTACAAAAAGTGGGAATAATTATGTTATCCATGTGTCCATGCTTGGAAAAAACCTGGCCTTCGTGGCTTTGCCTCGTTTTTCCTTTAATTTAATATTATCAAAAGAAATATTGTTTTTAGCCAGGTTTTTTGAAAAAATTTCCAGGCTATTGGATTGGCGAAAGCCGGGCGGCGGCGGGTGGGCGGCGGGCGGGCGGCGTCCACAATCAATGTTAAGTTTTCGTGTTTGAGTCCATTTCTTTGTTACTGTACCACCTAGGACCACCAAACTTTCACAGCTTCATAACCAAGGGGTGCCTACCACATACAACTATCCAACATGTGACCATTTTTTTACCTTCACCTATTATTTCTACGTAAATGACTTAGCCATTTTCAACGTTAACTTTTTAACGTACGTCTGGTTAAAGTTTTTTGCTTAAAACTTTTTTGTTATACTATATCTCTGCAACTGCTTCACCCAATACCTTGATACTTCACATGGGTGTTTATCATCATTGTCGCACCTGCTTGCTGAAAGCGCGATATCGTCGGCATTTTGGCATACGTTCGTCCGTGTGTCCGGTTAAAGTTTTTTGGTTAAAGTTTTTCCATCTACTATATCTATTTTTTTAGTGTCCATGCCTCGCCCCAAGGCGCGACATGCAGGCCACGGCCATCTAGTCTACAAAAAGTGGGTATAATTATGTTATCCAAGTGTCTATGCTTGGAAAAAACCTGGCCTTCGTGGCTTTGCCTCGTTTCTTGTTAACCAATGAGACCATTATTTGTTAACCGATAACAATAAAACCGGTCCCAAATTGTTTGTTTAGATTGATGTAATGGGCCGCCAATGCAAGTCAAACATTTATATAAATGTATCGTCTGAAAAACGTAAAATATTCTCTGATAGACTGATGATCGAGCTATGAAAGCGAAGAAAGTTTGTTACTCATCCTTACATAGACGCATAAACCTATTTACATCGCATGACATCTTAATGTAGGAACAGATCAATGCAGTTCACATATTTTATCGGCATAAGCATATTGATATAATTATGTCTCCTGAATCGATAGAATCCCAATTTGGAGTTTGTGGTTACAAATTGATGATATAATCGGTCTGAAAGCAACGCATCTTTGAAATTTTATTGGCCAAATATTGAAAACGTTTTCTTTTGGCAGTAAGAACGGGGCCCAAAAAGTGTAGAATCTACACACTGTAGATAGTTGACTATTTCTGTCGTGTGTAATGATTGAGCATTAGTAGTTGCACAAAACTATGTAAATTACCCAAAACCAATAAAATATACCCAAAATCCACCAAAATACCAATATTCAATAATTCATGGATTATCTCCCCCTTGTCAATTTTGTCTTGTGACTTCTAAACCATAATAGCTACTACAGACCTGAAACTTGTAGCTTCCTTATTATGAGTAATTGCGCAAAATTTATTTCAATTTTTGATGCGACCCCCCCCCCCACCCCCCCCCCCCCCCCCCCCCCCCCCCCCCGGCTAGGCACCCCTTTTTCTTCATTTTTCCCCCCCCCCCCCCCCCCCCCCCCCCCCCCACCCCCCCCCCCCCCCCCCCCCCCCCCCCCCCCCCCCCCCCCCCCCACCCGGGTCATGGATTATCTCCCCTTTTCGACTTAGAATTTTCCAATTTTGGCTTGTAAGTCGTAAAACTTTTAAACCCTAATAGCTACACATCTGAAACTGGGTATGTAGCTTCCTTATGATGAGAAGATGTGCAAAGTTTATTTCACTTTTTGTTTCGACCGTCATGGATTATCTCCCCCTTTTCGACTTAGAATGTGGCAATTTTGCCTTATGACTCGTAAAACTTTAAACCGTAATAGCTACACACCTGCACATTGGTATGTAGCTTCCTTATGATGAGTAGATGCGCAAAGTTTATTTCGATTTTTGATTCGATCTTGGGTCATGGATTAACTCCCCTTTTGGACTTGGAATTTTGCCTCGTTTATTATCAGAGCAATGTGTGGGGCGGGGCATCAGTGTTCTATGAACACATTTTCTAGTTTTACCTTTATCTATTTTTTCCATGTAATCGACCGTAACCACCATACTTGCACAACTTCATAACCAACAGGTGCCCACCACATATCACTATCCAACATGTGACCTTAGTTACCTTGACCTATTTCTTTCCACGTAATTGACTTAGGAGTTTTGAACATTAATTTTTATGCCCCCGGTCTCGGTATAGTCGTAGGCATATAATGTTTGTACTGTGTTTCCGTGTCTCCGGCACATTAAGAAGTTTGGAACTTTGACCTTTTTCCCACATTAAGAAGTTCGCCAGAATTTCTCAATTCTGTCATAACTTCTATGTTCCTTGAAGGATCACTTAAATATTTCAACACAGCATACTTGTGGACAAATGCCACACATCCATGCTGCTCTTAATATGACCTTTACTGCTTTGCTGCTCTTGCCTTAAATTCTAATTTTCCAAGTCCCAATAACATGCAGTGTTGGTGTGGAGGGATACATATGTTTTTGTCTTGAAAAACAACCCTCTGGTTTTTATACGCTCGTTTGAAAAAACGGGCGGGCGGGCACAGCTCCTACTTGACGGATTGTAACCAAATTCAGTATACATGTTTATCACGGCAAGATGAGAAGAAGCCTATTGATTTTCAAAAATGTCCGATAACTTTTCTCCCCTTGGCGGTCATTTTTATTTTTCGCTCTCTGTATCCTTGTCCACGCAATAACTCAAGTTCTACTTCACCGCTCGTAACCAAATTTGGTATACATGTTTATCACGGCAAGACGAAAAAGCCTATTGATTAATGAAAAATTTCTGATGACTTATCTCCCCTTGGTGGCCATTTTTAGCTCTACTATTCGAAGAATAGTTAGAGCTTATGTAGTCACCCCGGCGTTGGCGTCACGCCTTGGTTAATGTTTTTAGTCAAGCTTGTATATGGAATACTACTGACCTTACACCCACCATACTTGGACAACTTCATCTCCTAGTGATGTACATCAACAACCCCTGACATATATTTGACCTTGACCTACATTTAACCTTGAATTACTTAGTTAATTCCCCTTGGTTAAGGTTTTTAGTCAACCTTGGTTAAGGTTTTTAGCTCGACTATTCAAAGAATAAGTAGAGCTTATGTTGTCACCCCGGCGTCGGCGTCACCGTCACGCCTTGGTTAAGGTTTTTAGTCAACCTTGTATATGGAATACTACTGGCCCTACACCCACCATACTTGGACAACTTCATCTCCTAGTGATGTACATCAATAACCCCTGATCTATATTTGACCTTGACCTACATTTCCTCTTGAATTACTTAGTTAATTCCCCTTGGTTAAGGTTTTTAATCAACCTTGGTTAAGGTTTTTAGTCAAGCATGTATATGCAATACTACTGGCCCTACACCCACCATACTTGGACAACTTCATCTCCTAGTGATGCACATCAATAACCCCTGATCTATATTTGACCTTCACCTACATTTCCTCTTGAATTACTTAGTTAATTCCCCTTGGTTAAGGTTTTTAGTCAACCTTGGTTAAGGTTTTTAGTCAAGCTTGTACATGGAACACTATTGTGCATACAGACACTTGGACAACCTTTTCTCATAGGGATGTACATCAATAACCCCTGATCTATATTTGACCTTCACCTACATTTCCTCTTGAATTACTTACTTAATTCCCCTTGGTTAAGGTTTTTAGTCAAGCTTGTATATGGAATACTACTGGCCCTACACCCACCATACTTGGAAAACTTCATCTCCTAGTGATGTACATCAATAATCCCTGATCTATATTTGACCTTCACCTACATTTCCTCTTGAATTACTTACTTAATTCCCTTTGGTAAATGTTTTTAGTCAAGCTTGGTTACGGTTTTTAGCTCGACTATTCGAAGAATAAGTAGAGCTTATGTTGTCACCCCGGCTTGGGCATCACCATCACGCCTTGGTTAAGGTTTTTAGTCAAGTTTGTATATGGAATACTACTGGCCCTACACCCACCATACTTGGACAACTTCATCTCCTAGTGATGTACATCAATAACCCCTGATCTATATTTGACCTTGACCTACATTTCCTCTTGAATTACTTACTTAATTCCCCTTGGTTAACGTTTTTAGTCAAGCTTGTAGATGGAATACTCCTGGCCCTACACCAACCATACTTGGACAACGTCATCTCCTAGTGATGTACATCAACAACCCCTGACCTATATTTGACCTTGACCTACATTTAACTTTTAATTACTTTACTTAATTCCCCTTGGGTTAAGTTTTTACACGACCTTGGTTTAAACTTTTTACTCAAGCTTGTACATGGAATACTATTGTGCATACAGACACCATACTTGGACAACCTTTTCTCATAGTGATGTACATCAATAACGCCTGATCTATATTTGACCTTGCCTACATTTCCTCTTGAATTACTTACTTAATTCTCTTTGGTTAAGGTTTTTAGTCAAGCTTGTAGATGGAATACTCATGGCCCTACTACACCAACCATACTTGGACAACTTCATCTCCTAGTGATGTACATCAACAACCCCTGACCTATATTTGACCTTCACCTACATTTAACCTTAAATTACTTACTTAATTCCCCTTGGTTAAGGTTTTTACTCAACCTTGGTTAAGGTTAAGGTTTTTAGTCAAGCTTGTAGATGGAATACTAGTGTGCATACAGACACCATACTTGGATAACTTTTTCTCATAGGGTGAGTACATCAATAACCCCTGACCTTTATTTTACCTTCACCTACATTTAACCTTGAATTACTTGCTTAATGTTTATAGTCAAGCTTGTATATGGAATACTTCTGGGCCTACAGCCCAACAAGCGTAACCATACCTTGGAAAACTTTATCTCCTAGTGATGTACTATCAATACCCCTGAACCCCTGCCTATA
Organism: Conchocele bisecta; assembly: GCA_029237695.1. NCBI lineage: Eukaryota > Metazoa > Mollusca > Bivalvia > Lucinida > Thyasiridae > Conchocele > Conchocele bisecta. The sequence goes on from CM055266.1 coordinate 32,206,223, forward strand.
TCTGACATTGACCTACATTTAACCTTGAATTACTTACTTAATTTCCCTTGGTTAATGTTTTTAGTGAACCTTGGTTAAGGTTTTTATGCAGGCCGCAGCCACCTTGTTTGTCAAGCTATGTGTACATCGACAACCCTCGTAGTGGAGCTATGCTCTTCTCCTACAGCTCTTGTTAGTCAAGCTGGTACATGGAATACTATTGTGCATACAGACACCATACTTGGACAACCTTTTCTCATAGTGATGTACATCAATAACCCCTCATCTATATTTGACCTTGACCTACATTTCCTCTTCAATTACTTAGTTAATTTCCCCTTGGTTATGGTTTTTAGTCAAGCTTGTATATGGAATACTACTGGTCCTACACCCACCATACTTGGACAACTTCATCTCCTAGTGATGTGCATCAATAACCCCTGACCTATATTTGACCTTCACCTACATTTCCTCTTGAATTACTTACTTAATTCCCCTTGGTTAAGGTTTTTGTCTCGCCCGCGAAGCGGAAAGCGAGACATAGGTTTTGCTTTTCCGGAGTCGGCGTCGTCGGCGGCGTCGGGGTCGGCGTCATCATTCAATGTTAAGTTTTCGTGTTACGGTCATTACTTCAACACCTTATCAGCTACAGTCATTAAACTTTATACATACCTTTACTATGATATGTAGATGAATATAGGACTATTAAAAAATATTCCGGGCTCCAGGGTCAAGGTCAAACTCTATTTCTTTCTATGCTACAAACTGAACATTCTCGTGCGCTCTGTACACCTTACTTGTAGAGAGAACAATAGCCTTCGCCAGTTGAACACTTGTGCATGTGCAAGCATGTGCAAATTTCCAGCTTGACCACTAAATGTCCAGCTAAATTATTACAGGTAATTTATACAGGTAAATTATTATACCTGGTATTACATTTCCGTAAACTGTGTTGACAATATGTGGACCTGTGCAGATATGATATGTAGATAAATATAGGACTATTATAAAAATTCTGGACTCCAGTAGCGAGCATTATTTTTTTGTTAATTTTTAAACTTTTTTTCCACTTTTAGCCAGGTTTTTTTTGGACAAAAAATCCTTTTAAACTTTTTTTCCATTTTAGCCAGGTTTTTTTGGGGAAAAAATCCAGGCTATTGGATTGGCGAAAGCCGGGCGGGCGGGCGACGTCCACAATCAATGTTAAGTTTTCGTGTTTCAGTCCATTTCTTTGTTACTCTAACACATAGGACCAACAAACTTTCACAGCTTCATAACCAACAGGTGCCCACCACATATCAAACCAAGGGGTGCCCACCACATATCACTATCCAACATGTTACCTTTTTAGCCAGGTTTTTTGAAGAAAAATATCCAGGCTATTAGATTGGCGAAAGCCGGGCGGGCGGCGTCCACAATCAATGTTAAGTTTTCGAGTCCATTTCTTTGTTACTGTACCACCTAGGACCACCAAACTTTCACAGCTTCATAATCAAGCGGTGCCCATCACATATCACTATCCAACATGTTACCTTTTTTTGAACTTGACCCATTTTTTCCGCGCAGTCGACTTAGCCATTTTCAATGTTAAGTTTTCGCGTTTACAATGTTAAGTTTTCGTCTTTAAGTCCATTTATTTGGTACTGTACCACCTAGGACCACCAAACTTTCACAGCATCATAATCAAGCGGTGCCCACCCACATATCACTAATCCAACATGTTACCTTTTTTTTTGAACTTGACCCATTTTTTTTCCGCGCAGCCTCGACTTAGCCATTTTCAATGTTAAGTTTTCGGTTTCAGGTTTTACAAATGTTAAGTTTTTCGTAATCAATCCATTTCTTTGGTACTGTACCACCCTAGGCCCACCATCCAACTTTCACGAAAGCTTCATAACCAAGGGGTGGCCCTACCACATACAACTATCCAACATGTGACCATATTTTGTTTTAAACCTTTAACACCTATATTCCTTTCTACGTTTATTGACTTTTAGCCACTTATTTCAACATTATCTTTTTTAACGTTAACGTCTGGTTAAGTTTTTTTGGTTAAAAGTTTTTTTCGTTATACTATATCCTGCAACTGCTTCGCCCATTACCTTGAACTTCACATGGGTGTTTATCATCATCCATATTTTCATTCTACCCCCCAACCGTGCGGCCCCTGTGCCATGTAAGGTCAAATTACTTCGAATTTTTTTGTTAAGTTTTTTAGCCAGGTTTTTTGAAAAAAATTCCAGGCTATTGGATTGACGAAAGCCGGGCAAGGCAGGGCGGGCGGCGGCGGCGCTCCCACAATCAATGTTAAGTTTGAGTCCATTTCTTTGTTACTGTACCACCTAGGACCACCAAACTTTCACAGCTTCATAATCAAGGGGTGCCCACCACATATCACTATCCAACATGTTACTTTTTTTTTAACTTGACCCATTTTTTCCGCGCAGTCGACTTAGCCATTTTCAATGTTAACTTTTCGCGTTTACAATGTTAAGTTTTGGTGTTTCAGTCCATTTCTTTGGTACTGATACAAACTAGACCACCAAACTTTCTCAGCTCCATAACCAACTGGGGTTCCTACCACAATACAACTATCCAAACATGTGGACCATTTTAGCATAATCAGGTGAAAAAAAATACTAGGCTATTGGATTGGCGAATGCGCGCGGCGGGGGGCTTTAAGTTTGCTGCCAGCGGGCGGGCGGCGTTCCACAATCAATGTTAAGTTTTCGTGTTTGAAGTTTTTCCATTTCTTTGTTACTGTACCAACCTAGGACCACAAACCTTCAGCTTCATAATCAAGCCGGTGCACCACATATCAATATCCCACATGTTAACGTTTAACAATTTTTCAGTCCATTTTTTCTGCGCAAATCGACTTAAGCATTTTCAATTTTTGTGTTAAGTTTTCGCGTATTTTCGGTTAAATTTTGGTTAATGTTAAGTTTTCGTGTTTAAGTCAATTTCTTTGCTATGTACACTAGACCACCACGGGTTTCACGCTTCAGTCAATTTCAAGGGGTGGCCCAAACCACATATCAAGGGGTGTCCAACAATGTTACTTTTTTTTTACATTCACCCCATCCGCGCCACAATCGTTTACTTTAGCATTTTATGTTTAGGTTTCAGCGGGGTTTTCAATGTTAAGTCGTGTTTAGTCATTTTTTCTTGTCACTGTACCACCTAGGACCACCAAACTTTCACAGCTTCATAATCAAGGGGTGCCCACCACATCATCACTAATTCCAACATGTACTTTTTTTTTACTTCAACCCATTTTCCGCGCAATCGAAACTTTAGCCATTTTTCAATGTTATGTCGTTCATTTTTTTGTTAATTGTGTTAATTTTGTCATTGTTTTCTTTGGTACTGTACCACCTAGGACCACCAAACTTCACAGCTTCATAACCAAGGGGTGCCTACCACATACAACTATCCAACATGTGACCATTTTTTTACCTTCAATCCTATTATTTCTACGTAATTGACTTAGCCATTTTCAACGTTAACTTTTTAACGTACGTCTGGTTAAATTTTTTGGTTAAAACTTTTTTGTTATACTTTATCTCTGCAACTGCTTCGCCCATTACCTTGAAACTTCACATGGGTGTTTATCATCGTCCATATTTTCACTCTAACCCCAACCGTGCGGCCCCTGTGTGCAATGTCAAGGTCAAATTACTTTGAATTTATTTGTTAAAGTTTTTTCGTGTACTATATCTCTGCAACTGCTTCACCCATTACCTTGATACTTCACATGGGTGTTTATCATCATTGTCGCACCCGCTTGCGGAAAGCGCGATATCGTCGGCATTTTGGCATACGTACGTCCGTGTGTCGGTTAAAGTTTTTTCGTTAAAGTTTTTTCCATCTACTATATCTATTTTTTTAGTGTCCATGCCTCGCCCCAAGGCGCGACATGCAGGCCACGGCCATCTAGTCTACAAAAAGTGGGAATAATTATGTTATCCCATGTGTCCTGCTGGGAAAAAAACCTGGCCTTCGTGGCAAAAAATTTCCTCGTTTTTTTTCCTTTAATTTAATATTATCAAAAAAATATTGTTTTTAGGGCTTTGCCAGGTCTTTTATTGGAGGTTAGCGTTGGGGTGGGCGGGCGGGGCGGCGGCGGGTCCTCGGTTCGCGGGCGGCGTCCACAATCATGTTAGTTTTCGTGTTTGTCACTTTGTTTTTACTGTACATTAGGACCACCAAACTTTCACAGCGTTCATAACAAGGGGTGGCCCACCACATACACCAACATGTAATTGTTTTTTTTTAACTTGACCCTTTTTTTCCGCGTATCGACTTAGCCTTTTCAATGTTTAAAGTTTTCGCGTTTACAATTTAAGTTTTCGTGTTTAAGTCCATTTCTTTGGTCTGTACCACTAGGACCACCAAACGTTCAGTTCATAATCAAGGGGTGGACCCACCACATACACATCCAACATGTTTTTTTTTTTCCTTTTTTCCAGGTTTTTAATCCGCTAGATTCGAAACGCTAGTCACAACAATGTTAAGTTTTTGTGTTTAAGTCCATTTCTTTGTTACTGTACCACCTAGGACCACCAAACTTTCACAGCTTCATAATCAAGGGGTGCCCACCACATATCACTATCCAACATGTTGCTTTTTTTTTTAACTTCACCCATTTTTTCCGCGTAATCGACTTAGCCATTTTCAATGTTAAGTTTTAAGCGTTTACAATGTTAGTTTTCGTGTTAAGTCATTTCTTTCGTACTGTACCACCTAGGACCACCAAACTTTCACAGCTTCATAATCAAGGGGTACCCACCACTATCACTATCCAACATGTTACTTTTTTTTTTAACTTCACCCATTTTTTCCGCGCAGTCCACTTAGCCATTTTCAATGTTAAGTTTTCGCGTTTACAATGTAAGTTTTCGTGTTTAAGTCCATTTCTTTGTACTGTACCACCTAGGACCACCAAACTTTCACAGCTTCATAACCAAGGGGTGCCTACCACATACAACTATCCAACATGTGACCATTTTTTTACCTTCACCTATTATTTCTACGTAATTGACTTAGCCATTTTCAACGTTAACTTTTTAACGTACGTCTGGTTAGAGTTTTTTGGTTTTTAAAACTTTTTCGTTATACTATATCTCTGCAACTGCTTCGCCCATTACCTTGAAACTTCACATGGGTGTTTATCATCATCCATATTTTCATTCTAACCCCCAACCGTGCGGCCCCTGTGCCCAATGTCAAGGTCAAATTACTTTGAATTTTTTTGTTAAAGTTATTTTTTTCGTGTACTATATCTCTGCAACTGCTTCACCCAATACCTTGATACTTCACATGGGTGTTTATCATCATTGTCGCACCTGCTTGCGGAAAGCGCGATCCTGTGCCCTAATCAAGGTCTTACTTTGAATTTTTTTTTTTAAGTTTTTTTCGTGTTATTACTCTGCAACTTTTTTTGCCCTTAATTACTTGAAAGACCTTAAACGATGTGAATCATTCAAATTTTTTTTTTTTTTGTCGCACTGCCTGCGAGGAAAGCGCGATCCTGTGCCCAATGTCAAGGTCAATTTCTTTGAATTTTTTTTGTTAAAGTCGCGTTCACTTATATCTCTTATCCGCCCTCAACAAATTACAAATGATACAATTCACATGGGATGTTTATCATCATTGTCACACCTGCTTGCGGAAAGCGCGATATCGTCGGCATTTTGGCATACGTCCGTCCGTTCGTCCGTGTGTCCGGTTAAAGTTTTTTGGTTAAAGTTTTTCCATCTACTATATCTATTTTTTTTAGTGTCCATGCCTCGCCCCAAGGCGCAACATGCAGGCCACGGCCATCTAGTCTACAAAAAGTGGGTATAATTATGTTATCCAAGTGTCTATGCTTGGAAAAAACCTGGCCTTCGTGGCTTTGCCTCGTTTCTTGTTGTCTAGTAGCATAAGGTCGTAAGTGCTATATACCGACTATTCTCATATACTAAAACAATTATTGACTAGTGAGCCATAGAATATAATCTGATATTCTATGGCTCACTACTCAATAATTGTATAATATGTTCGGGCCAGTGAAAATTGCTTTCTGGCCCAGGCTCGAGGTCAAGGCGGCGGGACAAGGCGAGACATTTGATTCCGCGGAATTCTTGTTAATCAACATTGGTTAAGATTTTTAATCAAGCTTGTACATGGAATACTATTGTGCATCCAGGCACCATACTTGGATAACTTTTTCTCATAGGGATGTACATCAATAACCCCTGACCTTTATTTTACCTTCACCTACATTTAACCTTGAATTACTTGGTTAATGTTTATAGTCAAGCTTGTATATGGAATACTCCTGGGCCTACATCAACCATACTTGGACAACTTCATCTCCTAGTGATGTACATCAATAATCCCTGACCTATATTTGACCTCGACCTACTTTTATCCTTGGATTACTTAGTTATTTCTCCTTGGTTACGGTTTTTAGTCAAGCTTGTATATGGAATACTCCTGGGCCTACAGAAACCATACTTGGAAAACTTCATCTCCTAGTGATGTACATCAATAACCCCTGACCTATATCTGACATTGACCTACATTTAACCTTGAATTACTTACTTAATTTCCCTTGGTTAAGGTTTTTAGTCAACCTTGGTTAAGGTTTTTATGCAGGCCGCAGCCACCTTCTTTGTCAAACTATGTGTACATCGACAACCCTCGTAGTCGAGCTATGCTGTTCTCCTACAGCTCTTGTTACTCAAGCTTGTACATGGAATACTATTGTGCATACAGACACCATACTTGGACAACCTTTTCTCATAGTGATGTACATCAATAACCCCTGATCTATATTTTACCTTCACCTACATTTCCTCTTGAATTACTTAGTTAATTCTCCTTGGTTAAGATTTTTAGTCAAACTTGTAGATGGAATACTCCTGGCCTATATCTGACCTTGACCTACATTTAACCTTGAATTACTTAGTTAATTCCCCCTGGTTAAGGTTTTTAGTCAACCTTGGTTAAGGTTTTTAGTCAAGCTTGTAGATGGAATACTATTGTGCATACAGACACCATACATGTACTTGGATAACTTTTTCTCATAGGGGTGTACATCAATAACCCCTGACCTATATTTTACCTTCACCTACATTTAACCGTGAATTACTTTCTTATTTCCCCTTGGGTAACTTAAGGTTTGTACTCAAACTTGGTTAATGTTTATAGTCAAGCTTGTATATGGAATATTCCTGGGCCTACAGCAACCATACTTGGACAACTTCACCTCCTAGTGATGTACATCAATAATCCCTGACCTATATTTTACCTTGACCTACTTTTATCCTTGGATTACTTAGTTATTTCCCCTTGGTTAAGGTTTTTAGTCAATCTTGTATATGGAATACTCCTGGGCCTACAGCAACCATACTTGGAAAACTTTCATCTCCTAGTGATGTACATCCCTCGTAGTCGAGCTATGCTGTTCTCCTACAGCTCTTGTTATTGTTCGCAGTCTGTATCCTTGTCTACGCAATAACTCAAGTTCTACTTCACCAATCATAACCAAATTTGGTATGCATGTTTATCATGGCAAGACGAAGAAGCCTATTGATTTTGAAAAATTTGCGATGACATATCTCCCCTTGTCGTCCATTTTTAATTTTCAGACTATATCCTTGTCCACGCAATAACTTGAGTTCTACTTGACAGACCATAACCAAATTCGGTATACATGTATATCAAGGCAAGATGAAGAACCCTTTTGGCTTTCAGTGACTTATCTCCCCTTGTTGACTGGCCTTGCCTCGACGGGCGTATATTGTGACCTTCGGCACTCTTGTTTTATTTGTGTCGCCGGTAAATTACAGGCATAAAACTATATAGGAATGTTAATCAGCATGTGCAGTTGTGCACCTGGGGTTTTGTTTGCGGAATCATCCAGTAAGGATGGAGTTATGACCCTTGACTTAGGGAAGTCCATCACACATTTCATCACGTGTTTGTGTTGCGCAATTTTAGAGGAATGTTTGTTTAGATGCTGAATTCATCTAGTATTGGCAGAGTTATGACCCTTCACAAGTGAAAATTGCTTATGTTGTCTCTGTTTAGTGCGGTAGGAGAATGAACTAGCTAGGTTAAATTAAGTGTCTCATAACGTCCATAATCACACATTTCGACTGCATTGCAACCATTACTAAATTCAGAAAGAAAAATGGGCCAACAGCCGTTGGCTTGACACATTTTCTGGGCTCATATGCCCGGGTTTGGAAGGTCTGCGAGCCAATTCCTGCCCTTAAGTATAAGATCTACTCATAATTTCCCCTCAGGGTAAATAAGGTCATTAACAATTCAGCTAGTACCTGATAATAATTTGGGTTGGATTGAAGGCTAAAACTTTTTAAAATCCTCACTTGTACTGTTGAAAGCGTTAATAATGATCCATTCACTTGTTACAGGTAGGGATGTTCAAGGCATTGGACCATGTTAGCTATGACACACTGCGTCTTAACAAGCCTGCTGCTACCACCGAGCCCAGGCCACGGAAGGTGAAGCCCCTCATTGATCTGTCATGCCACGCCCTGAATGCTTGTCCAGCGGGCTTGGCCGAGGGCATACACGTGATGCCGGCGCACCTGGCTCCGAAACTACTTCAGACTGCAGTGAAGAACAACCAGAATCAGGCACTCAGTACCATCATTGCGAACTGGCCCCTCGATATGCTACGGTGAGATGTGTTACTTCTAACCTGCCCTCGTGGGGACATGGGGGTGCACAGGTGGAAGACTCGAACCTGTGACATAAAAATGCCCATTGAAAAAATCCCATTACCCCACCCACCATGTCGTACTGTAGCGCTGTACGCTACGTTATCTATAGATAACATAGCATACAGTTTGACACCAAGTGAGTGGGGTAATGGAATTCTTTCAATAGGCATTTCTTTTTATGACACAGGTTCGAGTCTTCCATCTGTGTGGGGGGCGTGGATAGCTGTTGGTGATTCGCAGAAAATGTGAACTGTCTGGAATTTTTAAATATTTAGAGCACAAAAGTGCTGCCAAACCATGTTTATGATGAGGAAAATGGAAAATAAAAAATAAACAACAGGGCCCGGTTGCTCAAAACCGCTGTTAGCTTAACAGACTGTTAAATCCTTAGCAATGCTAAGGATTTAACAGTCTGTTAAGCTAAGAGAAGCTTTGAGCAACCAGGCCCTGATAGGTATATTTAATGTATTTATAAACCTTGTTCCGTTACTTCAATCTGTGGCTGGTGCATGTTTTGCAGGTTTATCGACATCCTGTCCGAGGATGAGCGGGCCATCTTTGAGGAGGACAGCGGCTGTGACTTCTGTGTCTTTGTTGGCGTCTCCACCAGGACGAAGTATTGTAAAATGAAGCTACTCGACTTCCGAGGCCTGATACTGAGTAAGTGGCCGATTTGTTGCTTTCTTTCTTGTGTTATTGTATGGTAAAATACCAGTTTTATGAACCGCTTAACTGATTTTGATAATGTTTTGCCACAATGTGTGTCTAGGCATGGTGGTTTGTTTTGCATACGGCCCACATCAGACCACCCAAGGTCAAGGTCACTGAGGACTTATGTTCACCTTCTTTGTAAGACAAATGCGTTAATTTTTATTTATTTATTCAATAACTTATGAACCGCTTCACCAATTTTAATAATATTTGGCCGCAATGTGTGTCTAGGTATGGTGCTTTGTTTTGCATACGACCCACGTCCGACCACCCAAGTGCAAGGTCAGTGAGGACTTATGTTTTTTATTATCAAGGCTGCCAGTGAGGGGATTAGCTTAGTGATACAGATGCCCTTGTTTCTTATACGCCCATACATGTAGCAAAATTTGACTGTCTGACCATCTGTCTGTTTGTCAATTTTCGATAAATGTGCTCATTTAGCTGCAATATCAGTTAGTATAAATGGAATGGTCTGAAAGTTAACTTAGTTGTGTCCATTCCTGTTACGTATGGGTGAAAGTGTTAATTGTCTACATTTCCTTGCCAGACGAGTTGTTCATCAAGTTGATAGTGAAGATCTGGCCTCTGTTGTCCCTCAAGAAGTCACAACTAAAACCAAAGAAGCTAGCCAAACTCATTGGCAAGAAAGCTGGTAAGCTGCAGCCATGTTATGTGATTCATTTGGTGCCCGGCTGTGAAAGTTTGATTTAAAGTTTTTGAGTACCGTACATGTATATCTTTGCGACCATAAGTCAGATTAACTTGAAAATACATAACCTTGTTTATCATAATTATTAGTACATGTAGTTTCATTCCATATCCCACCCAGCTTTGCGCCGAACGTCAAATGGCTGAAATTTGTGTTTATATTATTTTACACCATGAGACCGTCAATATACCCCGTAACTATACAAATACTATGGCCATCTGTAGCATATTTCACCAAAATTGCAAAGTACACGTATACTTACCTACCTAAGTACTTTGAGGGAGTAATCATTTATATTTCCTGAAATGCATTATTTCATATAGAACTAACGACTGCATACATTTGATGATTAAAAGTATGCAGCATTATTATACTGAATTTATTACGTTATCACAGCCAAAATGAAAATGGCTGTGATAATGTAATAAATTCAGTATAATAAAAATTAATAAATGTATCCTTAAATTGAAAATTTATCCCTCAAAGTGTACGTTGCTAGATAAGTATACTTTGCCATGTTGGTGAAATAGGCTACAGATTGCCACAGTCCGTATCCGCAAGATAAGTATGCTTACCAATTTTGATGCAATCGGCTACTGTTATTAGTTAGTTGCTTAATTGTTAGTCTATAGCTCATGATCCTGCAACATGTCCACACTCTTATCAGGCTGCAAGAGTGCCCCAACTAATCAGGAACCTCATTGATCAAAAACTCCATAATCCCCCTTTTGGTGTGGCGATTCACATCTGTGGCTGTGACTGGAGACATGGGGCTTATGGGATTTCTGACCAATGTAGCTCATGATAAAATAGCACACACCCGTAGCCTGATAGCGATCTATGTTGCTTGTTAGAAGTATGATGGGTGTTTCATTGATGGATGCTGAGCAGTGCAGATCGTGATTAATGCAAGGCTGTTCTGGATCTCCACTGGTCGCAGAATCCATAAGCCCTATTTCTCCAGTCACAGCCAGTCTAACTTCTGCAGCCTGATAATGATATATGCGTTTGTGAAGTGAAATGATTGTTTCACTGCCTGTATGGCGAACAACAAATCCATACCCTGATCAGACTACGCAGTTACAAACTCCATATTTCAGAGCTCCAGATAAGCTGCATATTTGCTTAAATACCCAATTAAAATTTCCAAAAACCCAATTGAAATCAGAAGTTGCGAGTATCAAAAAGCAATAACAATTTTGTGGTACCTTTATCATGCTGCAGAAAACAAATATGGCATATTTTTCTTATTTTCCATGAAAACACATCTTGGTACAGTGCGACCCCGGTAGTACACGCTTGACTATAACACAGTTTCGGTTAGTACACGGTTGTGCCTTGACTCCCGATTTTTTTGCCTATTTGTATATAAAAATCGTGTTAAATTTGTAACAGACTATCGTCAGAAATCGTGTTATATTTGCGATCATATTGCTGCCGAAAGTGGTATTACATTGTTAACTATTGATTGCGGTATGTATTATCTCTGTGTGTTTGAAGTTAAGAAATAAAGGTAGTACTTGCATGTACGTACATTAGTACAATTCCGCATTTCCTCATCTTCCAACGTCATTTACAGAAAATATCACAGTAACATCAAACAATACTACAAGGTCCGAGTGTCTGCCAGAAACCAGAACATACATATCATCAGCCGATTACTCCATGACCCAACATTCCTTTCATATCTAAAGCCACCGACAATTCCGCATGAACTCTGAATTTTGTGTCAACTTTTCAACACCATTTACGTAAAATATTTTCGAAATCAATATCGGCGAAATATGGCAACAGATCTGCGTATAATCCAGTGTTTTTTTTTTTAATCCATTCCTTTCGGAATACACATTTACGGGTATGAAATTATTAAATAATTTATTTTTGTTATTTCTCAATGAAAGTATATGTTGTGACCACTCATTTGAACCATCTGGACGAGACGGTTTAAATGGTGGTCGCGGCATATATTTCTGAGTGCATAGAAGGAAAATATTTTTCCGCAAACATAAGCATATCCTCAGCATGAAATGGGTTACTGCATGATTGCCCCATGATGCGATGATGAAAGTCGCACGTTTGCGACGTCTGCGGCACATCAAAAGGCGTGTTGACCAATCAGTAACATTTCAAAACATAGCCTAAAGGTCACACAGTTTACAGCCTCGTGCTGAATGATGTCATACGATAAACACCTGTTAGTTGACACGGCTGGGTGTTATCGATTTTTTGCACAAAGCAACACACAAATCTCGTCTGTGTAATATGTGTCGAGGTAATCGCATCTCGGATTTGGAATTCATATCCCCTGGCACTATTAAAATAGAATCGACTTCTGCAAATTACGTTGAAAACTGACATAAATTTCTCGGAGCAGACATTATCGTATTTGGAAGATATTGAATTTCAAAATCGGTCCTTTCTTCCGTAAATGGCATTGAAATTGACATAAATTTCAGACTAGTCCATTTATAAAAATCGGGTGTACAGGTCTGTGGCGTTGAAAGGGTTAACATAATGACCAGCTGGGGTTTGATTATACACAGATTGCAACGCATGAGCTTTGGGCTGATGGAACTGGATGTCGGTAATTGGGTCATTGCGTCATCGAATGATGATGGCTACACGTGTTTACAATAATGCATTGCATGGACCTGCATACATTAGATCTACATTCTACATGGATAAATTATAAAATAAAACATAAAACGGTAACAATTCTTGGTCGATTCAATATATTGATTACATGCGAAGATAACAGTGAAAACATGACATATAGATAGAAATTTATGGCATATTATAGGCATTGGCGACGTCGTACATTTGCAAAGTGTACATGTATTTACACCCCCCCCCCTCCCCCCCCCCCCCCGCAACAAAGTTGTGGGGGGGTATACTGGAGTCAGCATGTCCGTCCGTCCGTCCGTCCGTCTTTCCGTCTGTCACAAAACTTAACAATTGTAAATTTCCTTTTAACTTCTCTTTCCCTTTGCGGAAATCTTTCATATTTTACCCGCCCCTTCTCTGACACTCATACACCATTCTGCAACAAACCTACGACCCCCATTTATGCCAGGGCTCAAGGTCACGGACTTATAAACTTAGAAAAAAACTAAAACTTAACAAATGTAAATTTCCTTATAACTTCTCTTTCCCTTTGTGGAATGCAGTGATATTTTACCCGGCCCTTCTCTGACACTCATACATCATTCTGCAACAAACCTACGACCCCCATTTATGCCAGGGGTCAAGGTCACGGACTTAGAATGTCTAGTTTGCTTTTTTCAACTGGAACCACCATCGCACTCTCCATATGTGCTGACATAGTCTTTTATCTGAAAATGATAGTATGCGAGCTGGAATTCATTCTAGGTCAGGGCTGACGCGGGGGGTATTCCGTAAGCCCCCGCTTACTGACAAATCTAGTTGTTGTTGACCTGATGCGTCTTGGGCTAGTACGGATATTGCACAGTTCGGATAAGCAACACGGAAGGTCGTATGTCGCCGGACTTACGTGCAATAGAGGGGTCGCATGGTATTTCATTAGAATTGTCTCCAGCGAGACAATTCTAATGAAATGCCAAGACTTATTTTCATTTTGAAGCAAACTATTCAATAATTGCTGTCTGTTGATGTGTAAACAGTAGTGTGATTTTATTTTACCCAATTAAAATGTTGAAATACCCAATTGCTTCAGAAATGATGGAGTGAAAATACTCAATTACTAATTCCTTATCTGGAGCCCTGATAATTGCTGTTGAACTGACATGAAATTGCAATCAACCAATTCTAAGGTCATAAGCTTCATGTCTCGGGTTGCATTTACGTATAATTATACCCCTGACATACAAAGTGTGTGGAGGGGTATATAGCTTTTGTTATTCCATTCGTCCTTCCGTCCGTAAGATTTGCGTTTAAAGTTTTTGTTCGGCGGTCCCGGCCGTCGGGGTTATCCGTGGGCCTCTGCTCACTTGCTCTAGTATTTTTATTTTAGTATTTTAATGAAATGGTCTGGTTGTGTCTACAGCAGGTGTGGAGTCGGGCCCACTCGTGGAGAGGGTGATCCCAAAAGTTCTGGAGGACAGTCTCGCAAATCTGCTTATCCAGGACCCCGAAACACGCCAGATACTCGGTAAACTTACACATGCTCAACACAGGCCGGGTAAACTTACACATGCTCACTACAGGGCAGGGTAAACTTACACATGCTCATTACAGGGCCGAGTAAACTTACACGTGCTCGTTACAGGGCCGGGTAAACATACACATGCTCACTACAGGGCTGGGTAAACTTACACATGCTCACTACAGAGCTGTGTATACTTACACATGCTCACTACAGGGCCTGGCAAACCTACACTTGCTCGTTACCAGGCCAGGTAAACTTAGACATACTCAACACGGGGCTGGGTGGACTTACATACTCACTACATGGCAGGTAAACTTGTACTTGTCCAAGTAAACATAAATATGCTCACAGCAGGGCCGTGTTAACTTGCATGCTTGTTACAGGGCCGGCTAAGCCTACATACAGTCAACAGAGGACCGGCTAAACATACACATGCTCATTACAGGGCTGGGTAAGCTTACACATGCTCACTACAGGGCAGGGTAAACTTACACATGCTCACTACAGAGCTGGGTAAACTTACACATGCTCACTACAGGGCAGGGTAAACTTACACATGCTCACTACAGAGCTGGGTAAACTTACACATGCTCACTACAGAGCTGGGTAAACTTACACATGCTCACTACAGGGCAGGGTAAACTTACACATGCTCACTACAGGGCAGGGTAAACTTACACATGCTCACTACAGAGCTGGGTAAACTTACACATGCTCACTACAGAGCTGGGTAAACTTACACATGCTCACTACAGGGCAGGGTAAACTTACACATGCTCACTACAGAGCTGGGTAAACTTACACATGCTCACTACAGGGCTATGGAAGGTAATATCCGCCATAATTCTGTGTGACATTACAACTTATATTCATGTTATTTCATTCGTCATTTGTATTTATTACATTTGAAATCTGCTTGTTGTAATTGTATTTGTCTTTCTTACATGTCCATTCTGCTGATTGCTTTGTTAATTCGTCTTATTTACATTACAATTATTGATACGTCCTTATTTGTGTCCCTGTTTTATTGCACTAAGCATTTGCAATAGAAAGTAAGAACAAAGCACTTTGAATAAGGCCGAAAGCAGTAAGGACAAAGCCGCAGGAAGTTAGCATCAAGCTACAGTCCGAAAGCGTAAGGCCGCAAGCAGAAAGCATCAAGCTACAAGCAGAATGATGCAAGCAATATATGGGTTAGTAGTGCATAATGACGTCAGATGACAATGCTGTCTGCTCAAGTAATTCTCCCTCTAATAAATTATGGTCTGACATCTGATTGGCTGTTCAAGTCACACCTCCAATGCCGGTGTTAATGTAAGATTTCACCCACAAATTAATACAGCATAGGTTAGAAGACGCCAAATAATTTTACTATATCCTTTAACCGAATCCCATCCAATAAGGCCAGTCTATCCTACTTTCACTATTCGTATGGATGTTGAGGGACCGACTTGTACATGACCTGCAGCCGGTCTGTACTGGTTCTGCATGAATTAAACAATAGGTTCACTTATTCCTAAGAAAGAAAAATCCAAACTCGTCATGTCCTCCAATATTGTTTATATTTTTTATTGGCCACGGAAACTCTGTTTACATCACATGACCAACACGCCCACATGTACCTCAAGTGAAACTGGGTAGTAATGGATCAAAATTTGCAAGCAAACTCAAAACACCCGCACGATTTTGTTAATACTGGACTACTATTACACCCTTGACGATTTCGCACCATTTATTATTCTCTAATCTATATTACCGTAACTAAATTGTATACGTATGCATGATTTTTGACTTACTAATGTGTTTTATACATACACGTATCCTCATAATTAAATTACACATGTACGTAATTGAAAACAATCACATTTTTAGCTTTCCTGCATGAAGTGCAGAAGAGCTTATGTCATACCCCCGGCGTCGTCGGCGTCAGCGTCGTCCACAAACTTAACATTGGGTAAATGTCTTATAACTTCTGTTTCCTTTCACGGAACACCTTGTTATTTCATACATGCATTCCTCAGATGACCCTCTATCATGCTGTAGCAAATCCATGACCCACCACCCGGCCCTTACCCCAAGGTCAAGGTCACAAACTTGGCACATTCATAAACTTAACGTTGGGTAAATGTCTTATAACTTCTGTTTCCTTTCATGGAACACCTTGTTATTTCATACATGCATTCCTCAGATGACTCGCCCCGTGCAGGCACCGGGGCGGGATCAACTGATCCTGAGAATAGTGCTGCAGTAGCCATTGCTTGTCGTAAAAGGCGACTAAACTGGCTTAACGATTGGGTTCATACTTTCCGGAACCCACTATACCGGATTTGGCCCTCATGTACATTTTTGGCTTTCTTGTATGTGAGAGTTGAGTCAGGCTATGCCCCATATATAAAAGTAAGATTAGCGCTAATCCTATTACTTTTAGGGGATGGGATAAATGATGCTGGTGTGGCGAGGGCCTGGCACTAGATCAGGTTGTTCTAATTTCAGGACTGAATATATATTTTGATTGTAAATATTGAGTTCTGAAGTTGGGATTTACCCCCCTCGGACAGGTGGATACGGGACACGACCCCGTTGACCCGTCTGCGTGTAGACTCCCTGAGGCTTGTACCTCTATGTCAGAAAAGCGGACGTTAAACCCTATTCACTCACTCACTCACTCCTCAGATGACCCTCTATCATGCTGTAGCAAATCCATGACCCACCACCCAGCCCTTACCCCAAGGTCAAGGTCACAAACTTGGCACATTCATAAACTTAATGTTGGGTAAATGCCATATAACTTCTGTTTCCTTTCATGGAACACCTAATGTCTTGTTTGCTTTTTTCAACTGGAACCACCATCGCACTCTCCATATGTGCTGACATAGTCTTTTATCTGAAAATGATAGTATGCGAGCTGGAATTCATTCTAGGTCAGGGCTGACGCGGGGGGTATTCCGTAAGCCCCCGCTTACTGACAAATCTAGTTTCATACATGCATTCCTCAGATGACCCTCTATTATGCTGTAGCAAATCCATGACCCACCACCCAGCCATTACCCCAAGGTCAAGGTCACAAACTTGGCACATTCATAAACTTAACGTTGGGTAAATGTCTTATAACTTCTGTTTCCTTTCACGGAACACCTTGTTATTTAATACATGCATTCCTCAGATGACCCTCTATCATGCTGTAGCAAATCCATGACCCACCACCCAGCCCTTACCCCAAGGTCAAGGTCACAAACTTGGCACATTCATAAACTTAACGTTGGGTAAATGTCTTATAACTTCTGTTTCCTTTCATGGAACACCTTGTTATTTCATACATGCATTCCTAAGATGACCCTCTATCATGCTGTAGCAAATCCATGACCCACCACCCAGCCCTTACCCCAAGGTCAAGGTCACACACTTGGCACATTCATAAACTTAACGTTGGGTAAATGTCATATAACTTCTGTTTCCTTTCATGGAACACCTTGTTATTTCATACATGCATTCCTCAGATGACCCTTTATCATGCTGTAGCAAATCCATGACCCACCACCCAGCCCTTATCCCAAGGTCAAGGTCACAAACTTGGCACATTCATAAACTTAATGTTGGGTAAATGCCATATAACTTCTGTTTCCTTTCATGGAACACCTTGTTATTTCATACATGCATTCCTCAGATGACCCTGTATCATGCTGTAGCAAATCTATGACCCACCACCTAGCCCTTACCCCAACGTCAAGGTCACAAACTTCGCACATTCATAAACTTAACGCTGGGGTAAATGTTTTATAACATCTGTTTCCTTTCACGGAGCGCCTTGATATTTCATACATGCATTCATCTGATGATAATCTATCATGCTATAGCAAATCCATGACCCAGCAGCCATCCCTTACCTCAAGGTCAAGGTCACAAACTTAGCACATTCATAAACTTAACATTGGGGTAAATGTCTTATAACTTCCGTTTCCTTTCATGGAATGCCTTGTTATTTCATACATGCATTCCTCAGATGACCCTCTATCATGCTGTAGCAAATCCATGACCCACCACCAGCCCTTACCCCAAGGTCAAGGTCACAAACTTGGCACATTCATAAACTTAACGTTGGGTAAATGTCTCGTAACTTCTGTTTCCTTTCATGGAACACCTTGTTATTTCATACATGCATTCCTTAGATGACCCTCTATCATGCTGTAGCAAATCCATGACCCACCACCCAGCCCTTACCCGAAGGTCAAGGTTACAAACTTAGCACATTCATAAACTTAATGTTGGGGTAAATGTCTTATAACTTCTGTTTCCTTTCATGGAACACCTTGTTATTTCATACATGCATTCCTCAGATGACCCTGTATCATGCTGTAGCAAATCTATGACCCACCACCCAGCCCTTACCGCAAGGTCAAGGTCACACACTTAGTACATTCATAAACTTAACGTTGGGGTAAATGTCTGTTTCCTTTCATGGAACACTTTGCTATTTCATACATTCCTCAGATGACCCTCTATCATGCTGTAGCAAATCCACAACCCACCACCCAACCCTTACCCAAAAGTCAAGGTCACAAACTTAGCATGTTCATAAACTTAACGTTGGGGTAAATGTTGTGTAACTTCTGTTTCTTTACACTTTGAACACCTTGATATTTCATACATGCATTCATCTGACCAAATCCATGACCAACCCCCACCCCTTTCCCCAAGGCCACGGTCACAAACTTAGCACATTCATAAACTTAACATTGGGGTAAATGTCTTATAACATCTGTTTCTTTTCATGGAACGCCTTGATATTTCATACACGCATTCATCTGATGATACTCTATCGTGCTATAGCAATTCCATGACCCACCGCCCACCCTTACCCCAAGGTCAAGGTCACAAACTTGACACATTCATAAACTTAACGTTGGGGTAAATGTCTGATAACAACTGTTTCCTTTGATGGAACGCCTTGATATTTCATACATACATTCCTCAGATGACCCTCTATCATGCTGTAGCAAATCCACAACCCACCACCCAACCCTTACCCCAAGGTCAAGGTCACAAACTTAGCATGTTCATAAACTTTACATTGGGGTAAATGTTGTGTAACGTCTGTTTCTTTACACTTTGAACGCTTTGATATTTCATACATGCATTCATCCGATGATCCTCTATTGTGCTACAGCAAATCCATGACCCACCCCACCCCTTTCCCCAAGATAAACATCATAAACTTAACGTTGGAGTAAATGTCTTTTTATAACTTCTGTTTCTTTACAGGGAACACCTTCATATTTCATACATGCATTCATCTGATGATACTCTATTGTGCTACAGCAAATCCATGACCCCCCACCCCTTTTACCAAGGCCAAGGTCACAAACTTAGCACATTTATACATGCATTCCTCATGTGAATAGCTATCATGCTGTAGAAAATCACCAACTTAGTGTGTTCATAAACTTAACGCTGGGTTAAATTTTGTTTTCCTTCTCATTTCAGGGAGCGCATTGATATTTATGTCCCCGCCACCGAATGGTGAGGGGGGCATATAGTGTTACCGGCGTCCGTACGTACGTACGTCCCGAAACCTTAACGCTGGGTAAATGGCTTATAATTTCTGTTTCCTTGCTTGGATCTGCTTCACATTGCACACACGCATTGCTCCAATGGTCCTCTACCGCCCTGTGACAAATCCACATTCGTCCCGCCCCCGCTATGCCCAGGGTCAAGGTCACAGACTTGGTGCTTTCGAAAACTTAACGCTGGGTAAATGGCTTATCATTTCTGTTTCCTTGCTCGGATCTGCTTCACATTTCACACATGCATTGCTCCAATGGTCCTCTACCGCCCTGTGACAAATCCACATTTGTCCCGCCCCTGCTAAGCCCAGGGTCAAGGTCACAGACTTGGTGCTTTCGAAACCTTAACGCTGGGTAAATGGCTTATAATTTCTGTTTCCTTGCTCGGATCTGTTTCACATTTCACACACGCATTGCTCCAATGGTCCACTACTGCCCTGTGACAAATCTACATTCGTCCCGCACCCGCTAAGCCCAGGGTCAAGGTCACAGACTTGGTGCTTTCGAAACCTTAACGCTGGGTAAATGGCTTATAATTTCTGTTTCCTTGCTCGGATCTGCTTCACATTTCACACACACATTGCTCCAATGGTCCACTACCGCCCTGTGACAAATCTACATTCGTCCCGCACCCGCTAAGCCCAGGGTCAAGGTCACAGACTTGGTGCTTTCGAAACCTTAACGCTGGGTAAATGGCTTATAATTTCTGTTTCGTTGCTCGGATCTGCTTCACATTTCACACACACATTGCTCCAATGGTCCACTACTGCCCTGTGACAAATCTACATTCATCCCGCACCCGCTAAGCCCAGGGTCAAGGTCACAGACTTGGTGCTTTCGAAACCTTAACCTGGGTAAATGGCTTATAATTTCTGTTTCCTTGCTCGGATCTGCTTCACATTTCACACACGCATTGCTCCAATGGTCCTCTACCGCCCTGTGACAAATCTACATTCGTCCCGCCCCCGCTAAGCCCAGGGTCAATGTCACAGACTTGGTGCTTTCGAAACCTTAACGCTGGGTAAATGGCTTATAATTTCTGTTTCCTTGCTCGGATCTGCTTCACATTTCACACACGCATTGCTCCAATGGTCATCTACCGCCCTGTGACAAATCTACATTCGTCCCGCCCCCCGCTAAGCCCAGGGTCAAGGGCAAATACTTGGTGCTTTCGAAACCTTAACGCTGGGTAAATGGCTTATAATTTCTGTTTCTTTGCTCGGATCTGCTTCACATTTCACACATGCATTGCTCCAATGGTCCTCTACCGCCCTGTGACAAATCCACATTCGTCCCGCCCCCGCTAAGCCCAGGGTCAAGGTCACAGACTTGGTGCGTTCGAAACCTTAACGCTGGGTAAATGGCTTATAATTTCTGTTTCCTTGCTCGGATCTGCTTCACATTTCACACACGCATTGCTCAAGTGGTCCTAACTGACCAGCCTGTGATTAAATCTACATGTTGTTCCCGGCGCCGTAAGCCCAGGGTCAAGGTCACATGGAACTGGTGCGTCGAAACCTTAACATTGCTCGGTAAATGTGATCGTTATTATGCCCCCGCACAGATGGTGAGGGAGGCATATAGTGTTACCGGCGTCCGTACGTACGTACGTTCCGAAACCTTAATGCTGGGTAAATGGCTTCTAATTTCTGTTTCTTTGCTCGGATCTGCTTCACATTTCACACACACATTGCTACCAATGGTCCTCTACCGCCCTGTGACAAATCCACATTCGTCTCGCCCCCCGCTAAGCCCAGGGTCAGAGTTCACAGGGACTTGGTGCAGGTTCGAAACATTAATGCTGGGTAAATGCTTATAATCTCTGATCCTTGATCGGATCTGCCTTCACATTTCACACACGCATTGCTCCAATGGTCCTCTGCCACCCGCCCTGTGACAAATCACAACGTCCCGTTCGCTTAACGCTCGTAGGTAAGAGCACCAGATGTGTTCTGTGAAACTAATGCTGGGTAATGGCTTATGGCTTCTAATTTCTGTTTCCTTGCTCGGATCTGCTTCACATTTCACACACAGCCATTGGCTACAATGGTCCTCTACGCCCTGTGGTCACTTAAATCCACATGGTCGTCTCAGCGCATTGCCCAGGGTCAAGGACACAGACGTGGTGCGGGTTCGATCTTAACGCGTGGTTAATAAATGGCTTATAATCCTCTGTTTCCTTGATCGGATCTGCTTCACAAATTTCACACTCGCCACCCCCGCTGCATCAATTGTTCAAATGGCTACGCCCTGTGACAAATCACATTCGTCCGCCCCGCTAAGCCCAGGGTCTAAGGTCACAGACTTGGTGCGTTCAAAACCTTAACGCTCGGTAAATGGCATTATAAGTTCTGTTTCCTTCCTTAGATCTGCTTCACATTTCACATATGCATTGCCCAATCCAATAGTCCTCTACTGCTCTGTGACAAATCCACATTCGTCCCTCCACCGCTAATCCCAGGGTCAAGGTCACAGACTTGGTGCGTTTCAAACCTTAACACTCGGGTAAATGGCTTGTAATTTCTGTGTCCTTGCTCGGATCTGCTTCACATTTCACACATGCATTGCTCCAATGCTCCTCTACCGCCCTGTGACAAGTCCACATTCGTCCCACCCCCACTATGCCCAGGGTCAAGGTCACAGACTTGGTGCGTTCGAAACCTTAACGCTCGGGTAAATGGCTTATAATCAAATATGCCTCGTTTTCGTGTGCCGACAGGCCATATTTCTAGTTCATACTTGCATTCATCTTAATATGCGATATCATGCTATATCAAATCCACGATCCACCTTCCACCACTGACCTCAATGTCAAGGTCCACCGCACACCCCTTATCCCAAGGTCAAGTTATATAATATTCATGTTTTTGTCGCGCCCGCTTGCGGACAGCGCGATATAGTCGGCACTTTGGCGTACACGTACGTACGTACGTGTGTCCAGTTTTGGTTAAGTTGTTTGGTTAAAGTTTTTGGTTAAGTTTTTTGGTTAAAGTTTTTCGTTATACTATATCTCTGCAACTGCTTTGCCCATTACCTTGAAACTTCACATGGGTGTTTATCATCATCTATATTTTCATTCTACCCCCCTCCCGTGCGGCCGCTGTGCCCAATGTCAAGGTCACATTACTTTGAAGTTTTTGGTTAAGTTTTTTGGTTAAAAGTTTTTGGTTAAATTTGTTGGTTAAGTTTTTGGTATTTTTCAAGTTTTTTGTTAAAGTTTTCGTTATACTATATCTCTGGCAACTGCTTTAGCCCATTACCTTGAAACTTCATATGGGTGTTTATCATCATCTGTATTTTCATTCTACCCCACTCCCTTGCGGCCCCTGTGCCCAATGTCAAGGTCAAATTACTTTGAAGTTTTTGGCTAAGTGTTTTGGTTAAAGTTTTTGGTTAAGTTTTTTGGTTAAGTTTTTTGGTTAAAGTTTTTGGTTAAGTTTTTTGGTTAAGTTTTTCGTTATACTATATCTTTTTTTTTAGTGTCCATGCCTCGCCACAAGGCGCGACATGCAGGCCGCGGCCATCTAGTTGTTGAAGCTGGGGTCCCATCTAGCACAGGTGGAAGACTCGGACCTATGACACCAAAATAATGCCTATTAAAAAATCCCATTACCCCACCCACTTGGTCTCGTTCATTACCATCTTCTATTTATAGAAGGTGGGTATGAATATGGCAATTATAGAAAGAGCCCTCTCTTTTCCGATTCGCACAAACACAATAAGCATCGATTAAATGTATGAAATATGTCTCTGGCAATCGATAAAGGTATTAGGTGTGTGAATATACTCACTTCAAATCGCTGTTTCAAGTATTTATTGAGTTATTCGCGTTTTGATTACCCCATCCAAAGCGAAAGTTGCGCGTACGAAAGAATCTCACACAGAATCGGAGGCCGAATTCACTTTGCGCATCTGCACATGATAACGAAGCTACATAGCAAATATGAGGCGCGTAGGTATGAAGGTGAAAAAGTTTTTCGAGTTACAAGGAAAAAATGGGAAATTCTGAGTCCGAAAGGGGGAGATAATCCATGATGGAGGGTCGGATCAAAAATCCGAATTCACTTTGCGCATCTGCACATGATAACGAAGCTACATAGCAAATATGAGGCGCGTAGGTATGAAGGTGAAAAAGTTTTTCGAGTTACAAGGAAAAAATGGGAAATTCTGAGTCCGAAAGGGGGAGATAATCCATGATGGAGGGTCGGATCAAAAATCCGAATTCACTTTGCGCATCTGCACATGATAACGAAGCTACATACCAAATATGAGGCGCGTAGGTATGAAGGTGAAAAAGTTTTTCGAGTTACAAGAAACGTGACGGACGGACGGACACCCGTGACGAAAACAATATACCCATTTTTTTTCCCCAAAAAAGTGGGTATAATTACACGCCATTTGGCATTTTCTTCATGGTATTTTTGTTGAGCCCGCTTGATCACAATGACGTCCGGGTGTCCGTGCGTTCATGCGTCCGTCCGAAATCTGCTTTAGTTTTTAAATACCGTATATCTCTGCAGTCCTAAGTCACATTGACTTGAAACTTCACTTGCTTATTAGTCATCATCCATATATTCATGCTGTATGAAGGTCAATGTCAAATGACTTAGAAGTTTGCATTAAATTTTGTCCAAATTTGCGATAAACTTTTCACATACCTACTATCTCTGTAACCGTAAGTCAGATTTGCTTGATACATTGTATGTTTATTGCTCATCATCCATATATTCATTCTGTGTCCCACTCATGCAGCCCTTGTGCCCCAAGGTCAAGGTCAAATGACTTAGAAGTTTGCGTTAACGTTTTTGTTTCACATACCTACTATCTCTGTAACCGTAACTTGCAGGGTTTCCCCCAGGAATTCGGGAAGGCATGTCATTTCTAAGCCAGTTTTCAGTTTCCTATCATGAAAAAGATGCAGAAATTGATCATTTACTGTTTTAAATGGGTTATTTATCATTACAAATGCATAGTATGTATCATAAATCTAAAAGTAATACAAACTATAACTAGTATAAGAAGTAATGAAATTTAAGTCATGTCTGCAGACATGGCACAAAATAAATAAGGCATGTTGCACTACCGACATGTCTTATGGGCCTGCGGGAAACATTGCGTAAGTCAGATTTGCTTGAAACTTTGTATGCTTATTGGTCATCATCCATATATTCCTTCTGTGTCCCACTCATGCGGCCCCTGTGCCACAAGGCCAAGGTCATTATACGTAACAATATCTTACCCTGAGATCACCAGTTGCCTCGGCAGGCTCGACAGGCAGGCTGCGGCCATCTGGTATCTTCCTTTGGCAAATTATGATAAACTTTGCTGAGGATATCCTTATCCAGTTTAAATTGCATTAGCTCTGTATAGTGATGTTAACTAGTTAAGTTTTATAAGCTATAAAGTAAGTCCACTGAAAATTGCAATAACTAAATTGTAATTTTAAGTGGGGTTGTTTTGGTTAGCGATGTTATTGAATAGCATCAATATATAGAAGATTTAGTTTTCATGGGATTAATAGTTTAAACAACTGACAGATGTTATAAAACATAATATGTCAGTTTATATTTAATTTAATTAGGACGATAAACATTTGATTAGATGTTCCATGCGCTCAAAATGTGTAGTTTCACTTGCTTAAGTTTTGCATCGCTCCCATAGCAACATGGGGATCAGTCATTTTGAATATGGACTTGTGGTTGCAGGTATGTTCCGAAAGTGTCGATAATTTTGCTATTCATCCCAAGTTTTCATTGGCTGTTTGTCATCTCGCACAGTGAAGGAAAACTTGACAATGTTCTATTACTTATGTTTTAACAATATTAAAGTGCAGATTAATAACGGAAGCAGAAAAGCATAATAGGTTCATGAACGACATGACCTAAATGACAAAAATTACCTATTTAGTCAAAACACTGGATTTGGTGGCATTTATAAATATAACTCGGACTACCACAAAACTGATGGAATTGACTATACAAAACAAATCCTCTTAAATTGGTACACCATCAGACATATTATTCCCTGCTTCAGGATTTCAATTTTAAGTGGATTTATTTTGTTCATTGGTGTTATTGAACAGCATCACTAAACACAGCAAATTCACTTAAAATGATACACCATCAGGATTCCTGATTGAGGAATATATTCCCTGTTTCATGATTGCCATTCTAAGTGGATTAGCTTTGTTTAGTGATGTTATTAAATAGCTTCACTAAACAAAGCAAATCCACTTAAACTTAGTCGTGTGGCCTAGTGGATGAGGCACCCACCTCGCAACTTGGAGGTCGAAGGTTTGCGTCTCCGCTCGGAATGATGTGGCCGATTGGTGAGCCGCAAACTTGTTAAATTTAATGGTACCAATTGCGTTCCTGCCTGTTGCCTGGCATACAGGATAGGAATTGGGAAGTACTGCTTTTTTGATAGAGTGTCTCATAAGTCAAATGTGGGGGTGACTGCAGAAATTGGGCTTATGGGTTTTGCAACCAGTGTAGATCCAGATCAGTCTGATCAGGATCTGCACTGTTTGCCATTCCATCAAAGAAACACCTGTCATGCTTATACCACACACTATAGGTCGTTATCAGGCTACAGGAGTGTGCTATTTGATCACAAGCTACACTGGTCACAAATCCCATATTCCCCATTTCTCCAGTCACTGCCACAAATATGACTTGTACTTTCAATCTGGTTGACATTATAATAAACCAAATTTTTACTTAGACAAGAATATCCTCGCTCACCCTATTCCATGAGTGACTAATGTTGCAGCGCGGCGGCCTGGCTATAAGCTGGAGGTGAAGCTAGATGGTGTGAGTTTCACCAACAGTAGCACGTTCTTCATCGACTACCTCATCTGTAACTGCCTGCGCTCCATCTCTGCCATTCACATCACAGTCACCAACATCCACATCAAGTAAGTAGCCCATCCTACAGGAATCTGTGGCTGTAGATGGCCAATCGGATGTCTTTATGTATATGGCCAATCACAGGCCTCCATGTAAGTAAGTGGAAGTATTTGGCCCCCATCACAGGCCCCCATGGAAGTATTTGGCCAAATTCACATCTTCATGGAAGTATGTGACCAATCACTGACCTCTATGGCAGTAAGTGGAAGTACTTGGCCAATTATGTCTTCATGGAAGTATTTGGCCAATCACAGGCCTCCATGGAAGTAAGTGGAAGTATGTAAATCCTTTACTGTATCAACGATCGACTTATGTAAAAGTATATGTGCATGTGTATTATCCAAGCACCACGGCGAGGTGATACATGTGTTGGCAGCGTTTTTGTCTCAGTACAGTCTGCATTAGGAACACTCTCCAATTTAACATGAAATAGTTTCTCAGTTCGGGTAAATGTGTGTAGATTTTTCCTGTTGCTGTTCAACTTATCTACAGTGACCACACTTGGGAAGAAACCTAACTGACCGTTGTATAAAGGTGGCTGTTATTATACTGGAGTCAGGTTGTCCGCCCGTCCATCCGTGCGTGTGTGCGTCCGTCCATCCGTGCGTCCGTAAACTTAACATCAGAGAAATATTGTTATAACTTCTATTTCCTTCATCTAAAATGCTTAATATTTCACACATGCATTCCTGTAAGGCTCTACTACCATGCTGTACCAAATCCACGACCGTCCAACCCCCGCTGATCCCAAGGTCAAGGTCAAATACTTAGTCTCTTTACAATTTAACTTAACATCAGAGAAATATTGTTATAACTTATATTTCCTTCATCTAAAATGCTTAATATTTCACACATGCATTCCTGTAAGGCTCTACTACCATGCTGTGCAAATCCACGACCATCCAACCCCCGCTGATCCCAATGTCAAGGTCAAATACTTAGTCTCTTTACAAAACTTAACATCAGAGAAATAAGTTATAACTTATACTTCCTTCATTGAACATTCTTATTATTTCACTTGTGCATTCCTCTAAGGTTGTACTATCATGCTGTGACAAATCTACGACCGTCCAACCCCCGCTGATCCTAAAGTCAAGGTCACATACTTAGTCTCTTTACAAAACTTAACATCAGAGAAATATGTTATAAATTCTATTTCTTTCTTTGAAAATTCTTAATATTTCATGCATGCATTCCTCTAAGGCTCTACTATCATGCTGTGACAAATTCCCGCTGATCTCGAGGTCAAGGTCACATACTTAGTCTCTTTACAAAACTTAACATCAGAGAAATCGGTTATAACTTCTATTTCCTCGCTCGGATCTGCTTCACATTTCACACACGCATTGCTCCAATGGACCTCTACCACCCTGTGACAAATTCACGTGCATGCCGCTCCCGCTAAGCCCAGAGTCAAGGTCACAAGCCCACACAATTGGAAATGTTTACATATTTTAGGGGTACCTGGGCCCACGCGGGGGGTATTCCGTAAGCCTCGCTTACTGACCAATCTAGTTGGGATTATGTATACTATATTATTGCACCTATGCGGCGAAATCCTTTGATCATCGCTGTGTGCTAACTGCCGGAGATCACTGTCTGGGCCCTGTCTGGCTGGTGCCCGGGTATTCCCCCATTTGTTAAATATATTAACACTCTGTCTAGCGTGTGCTAAATCTCATAACCTCACTCCTTGTATCGATTTTTAACTCCCCGTGGAAATTGTTATAAAAGTAACCTACACATGCACAAATCTGAATAATCAATTTAAGTATGCGTACACTTAAATCTGTCATGCCAGTAAGACGTGACTGGGCTTGTCCTAGATATTCGCGATACCCCGAATATGAAGTTTCATGGCGCTATGTGCACAAAAATGTTAAATACTGCCGTTTACAGTTCCTGTTATGATATAATATATGGTCCACTGTGTGCATTACTGGCCAGTGTAGATCGTGATCAGCATTGACATTTTGCCACCTACCAATAATGATCATGGTTTTCATGATATACACTACGGCCCGTGCTAAATAAACTTTCCGAGTACATACCCCGTTCAAGATTATGCTCAAAATCATAAATAAAATGTTTGGTTGATGCTGAGTTGTGCTCAGTCTCGGCAAATCAAACTGTCAAATTTGGAGAATGCGCCCAGATAGTATAATGAGCCTGGTGATAGAACCGCGAACACCGTAGTCACTGATCAAACAGACTAGATGTGTAGGCTGGGTTGGTTATACACTGATTGCAAACGTAGTAATCCAGCGTCGGTAAGATTGTGAACTAGATACCTGGTATTGTAAATGGCACGAGACTGCAGGGTATTGAGGGCATGTCACTGCGGAAATGTAAATAAAAGCGGGGTACCCAAGGCGAATGCTGGAATTCAATTGTGTAATAATAGCTATTGTATTAAACTTACAATAATTTGACAAAATATATAATTTTATCTAGACAGGTTTTCATCGTATCCGTGCAATAAATTAGTTAGATAATGTCTTCTTGTTGAATATGGTTTGTTAACAGCGCGTGGGGGAATTTAAGGCGATTGAAATACGTCTCGCCTACGGCTCGACGATTTCTGGCCCTCTAAATTTCCTCCATGCGATGTTAACTAACCATATTCAACTCAAATACATTATTTAACTTATACAAAGCATTTAGCCAGTTGCGATATATAAAATAGTGGCTGTTACAGGGTGGTTTTATTGTACAGAGGTGGTCTTTATAAATGTTTGGCCGTGCTAGAATTGCTGTTTACTGATAAGTCTACATACAGTCGAGCACCAGTATCTCGAAGTCGAAGGGAGCTCGTCCATATAGTCGCGATAGGACGAGGTTGGATATAGATAGCGATGAAGTGACATGGTCAAATATGTTCGTGAAAAATATGAAATCTTTTTACCCATTACACCACGAGTAAACTCACAAATGAACTTATGACCAAAGGTAGTAAGATAATCAACATACAAGGTGGCGTAATGACTCTCAGTGACTTGCGTAAATGACCAGCTTGATATGCTTAATGAATCGTGACAAAGACTCAAATATATCCAGGTTGACTAATTAAGCAAACAAGGTAGGTGTGAAGTTATTTTGTTTTGTTATTATGCCCCCGCCACCGAATGGTGAGGGGGGCATATAGTGTTACCGGCGTCCGTACGTACGTACGTACGTCCCGAAACCTTAACGCTGGGTAAATGGCTTATAATTTCTGTTTCCTTGCTCGGATCTGCTTCACATTTCACACACGCATTGCTCCAATGGTCCTCTACCGCCCTGTGACAAATCCACATTCGTCCTGCCCCTGCTAAGCCCAGGGTCAAGGTCACAGACTTGGTGCTTTCGAAACCTTAACGCTGGGTAAATGGCTTATAATTTCTGTTTCCTTGCTCGGATCTGCTTCACATTTCACACACGCATTGCTCCAATGGTCCTCTACCGCCCTGTGACAAATCCACATTCGTCCCGCCCCCGCTAAGCCCAGGGTCAAGGTCACAAACTTGGTGCTTTCGAAACCTTAACGCTGGGTAAATGACTTATAATTTCTCTGTTTCCTTGCTCGGATCTGCTTCACATTTCACACACGCATTGCTCCAATGGTCCTCTACCGCCCTGTGACAAATCTACATTCGTCCCGCCCCCGCTAAGCCCAGGGTCAATGTCACAGACTTGGTGCTTTCGAAACCTTAACGCTGGTAATAAATGGCTTATAATTTCTGTTTCCTTGCTCGGATCTGCTTCACATTTCACACACGCATTGCTCCAATGGTCCTCTACCGCCCTGTGACAAATCCACATTCGTCCCGCCCCCGCTAAGCCCAGGGTCAAGGTCACAGACTTGGTGCTTTCGAAACCTTAACGCTGGGTAAATGGCTTATAATTTCTGTTTCCTTGCTCGGATCTGCTTCACATTTCACACACGCATTGCTCCAATGGTCCTCTACCGCCCTGTGACAAATCCACATTCGTCCCGCCCCTGCTAAGCCCAGGGTCAAGGTCACAGACTTGGTGCTTTCGAAACCTTAACGCTGGGTAAATGGCTATAATTTCTGTTTCCTTGCTCGGATCTGCTTCACATTTCACACACGCATTGCTCCAATGTACCTCTACCGCCCTGTGACAAATCCATATTCGTCCCGCCCCCGCTAAGCCCAGGGTCAAGGTCACAGACTTGGTGCGTTCGAAACCTTAACGCTGGGTAAATGGCTTATAATTTCTGTTTCCTTGCTCGGATCTGCTTCACATTTCACACACGCATTGCTCCAATGTACCTCTACCGCCCTGTGACAAATCCACATTCGTCCCGCCCCCGCTAAGCCCAGGGTCAAGGTCACAGACTTGGTGCGTTCGAAACCTTAACGCTGGGTAAATTTTATACTGAAACCTTTAACGCTGGGCTAGGCTATACTTTCTGTCTTGCTCGGATCTGATTTCACATTTCACACACACATTGCTCCAATGTTCCTCTACCGCCCTGTGACAAATCCACATTCATCCCGCCCCCGCTAAGCCCAGGGTCAAGGTCACATAATTGGTGCGTTTGAAACCTTAACGCTCGGGTAAATGGCTTATAAGTTCTGTTTCCTTGCTCGGATCTGCTTCACATTTCACACACGCATTGCTCCAATGGTCCTCTACCGCCCTGTGACAAATCCACATTCGTCCCGCCCCCGCTAAGCCCAGGGTCAAGGTCACAAACTTGGTGCTTTCGAAACCTTAACGCTGGGTAAATGACTTATAATTTCTGTTTCCTTGCTCGGATCTGCTTCACATTTCACACACGCATTGCTCCAATGGTCCTCTACCGCCCTGTGACAAATCCACATTCGTCCCGCCCCCGCTAAGCCCAGGGTCAAGGTCACAGACTTGGTGCGTTCGAAACCTTAACGCTCGGGTAAATGACTTATAATTTTCTGTTTCTTGCTCGGATCTGCTTCACATTTCACACACGCATTGCTCCAATGGTCCTCTACCGCCCTGTGACAAATCCACATTCGTCCCGCCCCGCTAAGCCCAGGGTCAAGGTCACAGACTTGGTGCTTTCGAAACCTTAACGCTGGGTAAATGGCTTATAATTTCTGTTTCCTTGCTCGGATCTGCTTCACATCTCACACACGCATTGCTCCAATGGTCCTCTACCGCCCTGTGACAAATCCACATTCGTCCCGCCCCCGCTAAGCCCAGGGTCAAGGTCACAGACTTTGTGCTTTCGAAACCTTAACGCCGGGTAAATGGCTTATAATTTCTGTTTCCTTGCTCGGATCTGCTTCACATTTCACACACGCATTTCTCAAATGGTCCTCTACCGCCCTGTGACAAATCCACATTCGTCCCGCCCCCGCTAAGCCAGGGTCAAGGTCACAGACTTTTGTGCTTTCGAAACCTTAACGCGGGTAAATGGCTTATAATTTCTGTTTCCTTGCTCGGATCTGCTTCACATTTCACACACGCATTGCTCCAATGGTCCTCTACCGCCCTGTGACAAATCCACATTCGTCCCGCCCCGCTAAGCCCAGGGTCAAGGTCACAGACTTTGTGCTTTCGAAAAACCTTTAACGCCGGGTAAATGGCTTATAATTTCTGTTTCCTTGCTCGGATCTGCTTCACATTTCACACACGCATTGCTCAAATGGTCCTCTACCGCCCTGTGACAAATCCACATTGTCCCGCCCCCGCTAAGCCCAGGGTCAAGGTCACAGACTTGGTGCTTTCGAAACCTTAACGCTGGGGTAAATGGTTATAATTTCTGTTTTCCTTGCTCGGATCTGCTTCACATTTCACACACGCATTGCTCCAATGGTCTCTACCGCCCTGTGACAAATCCACATTCGTCCCGCCCCTGCTAAGCCCAGGGTCAAGGTCACAGACTTGGTGCTTTCGAAACCTTAACGCTGGGTAAATGGCTTATAATTTCTGTTTCCTTGCTCGGATCTGCTTACATTTCACACACGCATTGCTCCAATGGTCCTCTACCGCCCTGTGACAAATCCACATTCGTCCCGCCCCCGCTAAGCCCAGGGTCAAGGTCACAGACTTGGTGCTTTCGAAACCTTAACGCTGGGTAAATGGCTTATAATTTCTGTTTCCTTGCTCGGATCTGCTTCACATTTCACACACGCATTGCTCCAATGGTCCTCTACCGCCCTGTGACAAATCCACATTCGTCCCACCCTGCTAAGCCCAGGGTCAAGGTCACAGACTTGGTGCTTTCGAAACCTTAACGCTGGGTAAATGGCTTATAATTTCTGTGTCCTTGCTCGGATCTGCTTCACATTTCACACACGCATTGCTCCAATGGTCCTCTACCGCCCTGTGACAAATCCACATTCGTCCCGCCCACCCGCTAAGCCAGGGTCAAGGTCACAGACTTGGTGCGTTCAAAACCTTAACGCTGGGTAAATGGCTTATAATTTCTGTCCTTTCCTTGCTCGCATCTGCTTCACATTTCACACACGCATTGCTCCATGTACCTCTACCGCCCTGTGACAAATCCATATTCGTCCCGCCCCCGCTAAGCCCAGGGTCAAGGTCACAGACTTGGTGCGTTCGAAAACCTTAACGCTGGGTAAATGGCTTATAATTTCTGTTTCCTTGCTCGGATCTGCTTCACATTTCACACACGCATTGCTCCAATGTCCCTCTACCGCCCTGTGACAAATCCCATATTCGTCCCACCTGCTAAGCCCAGGGTCAAGGTCACAGACTTGGTGCTTTCGAAACCTTAACGCTGGGTAAATGGCTTATTATTTCTGTCCTTGCTCGGATCTGCTTCACATTTCACACAGGCATTGCTCCATGTCCTCTACGCCCTGTGACAAATCCACATTCGTCCCACCTGCTAAGCCAGGGTCAAGGGTCACAGACTTGGTGCTTTCGTACCTACCGCCCTGTGTCCTAATGCTATTAAATCTGTTTGTTCCTTGCTCGGATCTGCTTCACATTTCACACACGCATTGCTCCAATGGTCTCTACCGCCCTGTGACAAATCCACATTCGTCCACCCCCGCTAAGCCCAGGGTCAAGGTCACAGTCTGGTGCTTCAAACCTTAACGCTGGTAAATGGCTTATAATTTCTGTCCTTGCTCATCGCTTCACATTTCACACACGCATTGCTCCAATGTCCTCTACCGCCCTGTGACCACATCGTCCCGCCCCCGCTAAGCCCAGGGTCAAGGTCACAGACTTGGTGCGTTCAAAACCTTAACGCTGGGTAAATGGCTTATAATTTCTGTTTCCTTGCTCGATCTGCTTCACATTTCATTCTCGCATGCCATCTATAATCTTGGTCTTGCCTCGGAATATGCTACATTTCACACACCGCATGCTCCAATGTAACCTCTACCGCCCTGTGGACAAATCCACATTCGTCCCGCCCCCGCTAGCCCAGGGTCAAGGTCACAGACTTGGTGCGTTCGAAACCTTAACGCTGGGTAAAATGGCTTATACTTCTGTTTCCTTGCTCGGATCTGCTTCACATTTCACACACACATTGCTCCAATGTTCCTCTACCGCCCTGTGACAAATCCACATTCATCCCGCCCCCGCTAAGCCCAGGGTCAAGGTCACATAATTGGTGCGTTTGAAACACTTAACGCTCGGGTAAATGCTGATAAGTTCTGTTTCCCCTTGCTCGGGATCTGCTTTCAACATTTCACACACGCATTGCTCCAATGGTCCGCTATCCGCCCTGGTGACAAATTCACATTCGTCCCCCCCCCACCCCCGCGAAAGCCCCCAGGTGAAGGTCACAGACTTGGTGCGTTCGAATACTCGCCGGGTTAAATGCTTAATTGACTAACCGCTCGTTATGACAACCCTCGACTTAAAAACGCTCGGGTAAATGGCTTATAATTTCTGTTTCCTTGCTCGGATCTGCTTCTCATTTCACACACGCATTGCTCCAATGCTCCTCTGCCACCCTGTGACAAATCCACATTCAAATATGCTTTGTTTTCTTTGGCTGCCAGCGGGGGCATTCGTGTGCCGACAGGCCACATTTCTAGTTTGATAATATGTTTGGAAAATTAGTGTCAACCAAATCGATCTTGGCAGCCAGGCACATAAGCGATTTATCCAAGCGTTTATGTGATCGAGATAGCGAAGAGATTTTTAACGTATTTTTATACGGAGGGGACAGAATGAACAGTCGAGATAGAGAACATATACGAGATAGGGCATGGTCGAGATAGCCGAGGAAATTTATATTAAACAAATAAGGATATAATTCGGGACTGAAGTGAATCATCGAGATAGGGGATATCCTCGAGATACTGATGTTCGAGATACCGGTGCTCAACTGTAATATGTAATCAAATAATATAATTGCAGGTCAGAGCTGATGGAAGGAGATTCTATACAAAACTCGCTGGCCCCATTTATAGTGCTCAAAGGTCATGATACTCAGGTAACTTAGAGGTGAAAAATAGTGACAAATGCTGCAGAGACTGATGAGACGGCTCGTTAGGAGCCGACCCATCTGGATCTACAGTATTTGCACATCTTGCCTTTCCGACCTGTAGGGTTGAAAGGGTTAACCTATTGCTGACATGACACAATCATTGGGATAGTATAAAAATGTACAATTTGTATGCCCCTGGGGGCCGTTTCACTTAACTTTGTATAGTACGACTAAAATGTTAGTAAGTGTAAATTTCATATTAACAATGATTTCTTGTAAACAATTAGCGGATATTTTTCAAAAAACAACAAATTGATTATTTTTTCTTGCATTTCTCACCAATAATATATGTTGTTACTACCTGGTTGAGACGGTTTAGATGAGTGGTATCACAGGTGGAAGACTCGGACATATGACACAAAAAGAATTCCCATTAAAAAAAATTAATTACCCCATCCATTTGGTCTCATACAGTACTATGTTCTCAGACATAGTACTGTATGAGACCAAGTGGGTGGGGTAATACGGGCTGATCTTGATATACACTGGTCGCGAAACCCATAAGCCCCTTTTCTCACACGTAATGTCTAGTTTCTGCCATAGTTTGCATACAATGTCTATTTCAGACACTTGAGGGTTTATCGCTACGGCAACTAGAAGAGGGCGTTTTCTTAGCAATTACACCCGACCTCAAGAAATTTACAAAACTACGCCATCTCGACATCCAAGACTGCAATATCTACCTACAGGAGGGGATCACTCGAAGCCGAACAAGTGCCCGAATGTGTCTCTCAAACACTCTCAGTGCTTTTGATCACTTACATAGACTCGATATTAGTTTCAACTACTTGCTGGGCTGTTTAGGCGAACTTCTAGATGCCTTGAAGTGCCCTCTGGAGTTCCTCAGCCTACGAGGATGTGATCTCAACGAAGATGACCTGGAAATGTTGTCGCGCTCGAAACATGCGCCACATCTTCGCGAACTCAACATGTCGAAGCTGTGTCAGTTGTCGATATACGAGGATCGAATATCTCCGGTTTTCCTGCTCAGGACCTTACGAAAGTTTCCGTTGCTGTCGATCTTAAACATGTCACAAAATCACATCCCAGATACAGTGATTCCGGAATTCTGCGAAACGATCACAAACCATTTGCCAGAACTGAAGGGTCTGGATATCGCTGGCAATATCCTACAGCTTCAGCACCAAATGTCTATTGCCCGATCATGTGCGAAGCTGGCCAGTATGCAACGACTACGACTGACATGTGTGAACAACATGGTGCCACTAAATGATGCTATCCTACCACAGAATGATCACGACTTTGCGGGTTTGTGGACAAAGTTTCGTGAGCTTTTGGATTCACTTGGGCGGAATGATATTTACGTGGATGTTGTGCGACTCTCATTTCACATCCTTCTTGATCTCATAGACATCTAGACACCTTGCTGGTCAAGGTGGCTGACATTGATGGATGTATTGGTGCATAGCTGGTAGTCAGCTGAACTGTGGTGGACCAGCGGTGGCTTTAACGTGCAGGTACCGGGGCGGGATCAACTGATCCTGAGAATAGTGCTGCAGTAGCCATTGCTTGTCGTAAAAGGCGACTAAACTGGCTTAACGATTGGGTTCATACTTTCCGGAACCCACTATACCGGATTTGGCCCTCATGTACATTTTTGGCTTTCTTGTATGTGACAGCTGAGTCAGGCTATGCCCCATATATAAAAGTAAGATTAGCGCTAATCCTATTACTTTTAGGGGATGGGATAAATGATGCTGGTGTGGCGAGGGCCTGGCACCAGATCAGGTTGTTCTAATTTCAGGACTGAATATATATTTTGATTGTAAATATTGAGTTCTGAAGTTGGGATTTACCCCCCTCTGACAGGTGGATACGAGACACGACCCCGTTGACCCGTCTGCGTGTAGACTCCCTGAGGCTTGTACCTCTATGTCAGAAAAGCGGACGTTAAACCATATTCACTCATTCATTCACTTAAACAAAATTTACCTTTTCTACCCCATGGCCTAGGGGATATGGCATTGGAATTCAATACCGGAGGCTGTGAGTTTAATCCTTACCTAGGCTTGAAAAATACTAACGTAGCATTTCCATCCCACTTGTCTGTGGGATGAGACTTTAAACTGCGGTCCCATCTCTATATGACCTTAGCTGTTGCTGGGACGTTAAACCCATTCACTTTTTTCTACGGTACTCCACATACCAAAATGCCAACTTGGTAAAACAGTATAGATCCAGATGAGCCGGCTCCTAACGAGCCGTCGCATCAGGATCTGCAACATTTGTCAGTATTGTTCAATTTTTAGCTCGACTATTCGAAGAATAAGTAGAGCTTATGTTGTCACCCCCGTCGCGCCGACGCCTTGGTTAAGGTTTTTAGTCAAGCTTGTATATGGAATACTACTGGCCCTACACCCACCATACTTGGACAACTTCATCTCCTAGTGATGTACATCAATAACCCCTGATCTATATTTGACCTTGACCACCTACATTTCCTCTTGAATTACTTGGTTAATTCCCCTTGGTTAAGGTTTTTAGTCAACCTTGGTTAAGGTTTTTTTTCAAGCTTGTACATTGAATACTATTGTGCATCCAGACACCATACTTCGACAACCTTTTCTCATAGGTATGTACATCAATAACTCCTGATCTATATTTGACCTTGACCTACATTTCCTCTTCAATTACTTAATTAATTTTGGTTAAGGTTTTTAGTCAACCTTCTATATGGAATACTACTGGCCCTACTCCCACCATACTTGAACAACTTCATCTCCTAGTGATGTACATCAACAACCCCTGATCTATATTTGACCTTGACCTACATTTCCTCTTGAATTACTTACTTAATTCCCCTTGGTTAACGTTTTTAGTCAAGCTTGTAGATGGAATACTCCTGGCCCTACACCAACCATACTTGGACAACTTCATCTCCTAGTGGTGTACATCAACAACCCCTGACCTATATTTGACCTTCACCTACATTTAACCTTAAATTACTTACTTAATTCCCCTTGGTTAAGGTTTTTACTCAACCTTGGTTAAGTTTTTTACTCAAGCTTGTACATGGAATACTATTGTGCATACAGACACCATACTTGGACAACCTTTTGTCATAGTGATGTACATCAATAACCCCTGATCTATATTTGACCTTGACCTACATTTCCTCTTCAATTACTTACTTAATTCTCTTTGGTTAAGGTTTTTAGTCAAGCTTGTAGATAGAATACTCATGGCCCTACACCAACCATACTTGGACAACTTTATCTCCTAGTGATGTACATCAATACTCCCTGACCTATATTTGACCTTGACCTACTTTTAACCTTGGAAAATACTTAGTTTATTTCCCCTTGGGTAAGGTTTTTAGTCAAGCTTGTATATGGAATACTCCTGGCCCTAACACCAACCATACTTGGACAACTTCATCTCCTGATGATGTACATCAACAACCCCTGACCTATATTTGACCTTGACCTACATTTAACCTTGAATTACTTACTTAATTCCCCTTGGTTAAGGTTTTTACTCGACCTTGGTTAAGCTTTTTACTCAAGCTTGTACATGAAATACTATTGTGCATACAGACACCATACTTGGACAACCTTTTGTCATAGTGATGTACATCAATAACCCCTGATCTATATTTGACCTTGACCTACATTTCCTCTTGAATTACTTACTTAATTCTCTTTGGTTAAGGTTTTTAGTCAAGCTTGTAGATGGAATACTCATGGCCCTACACCAACCATACTTGGACAACTTCATCTCCTAGTGATGTACATCAACAACCCATGACCTATATTTGACCTTGACCTACATTTAACCTTAAATTACTTACTTAATTCCCCTTGGTTAAGGTTTTTGTCGCGCCCGCTTGCGGAAAGCGCGATATAGTCGGCACTTTGGCGTACATACGTTTGTACGTACGTACGTACATATGTTCGTACGTACATACGTACGTACGTACGTGTGTCCGGTTAAAGTTTTTGGTTAAGTTGTTTGGTTAAGTTTTTTGGTTAAAGTTTTTGGTTAAGTTCTTTGGTTAAAGTTTTTGGTTAAGTTTTTTGGTTAAAGTTTTTGGTTAAAGTTTTTCGTTATACTATATCTCTGCAACTGCTTTGCCCATTACCTTGAAACTTCACATGGGTGTTTATCATCGTCTATATTTTCATTCTACCCCCCTCCCGTGCGGCCCCTGTGCCCAATGTCAAGGTCAAATTACTTTGAAGTTTTTGGTTAAGTTTTTTTGGTTAAAGTTTTTGGTTAAGTTTTTTGGTTACAGTTTTTTGGTTACAGTTTTTCGTTATACTATATCTCTGCAACTGCTTTGCCCATTACCTTGAAACTTCATATGGGTGTTTATCATCATCTATATTTTCATTCTACCCCCTCCCGTGCGGCCCCTGTGCCCAATGTCAAGGTCAAATTACTTTGAAGTTTTGGGTTAAGTTCTTTGGTTAAAGTTTTTGGTTAAGTTTTTTGGTTAAAGTTTTTGGTTAAGTTTTTTGCTTAAAGTTTTTCGTTATACTATATCTCTGCAACTGCTTTGCCCATTACCTTGAAAACTTCACATGGGTGTTTATCATCATCTATATTTTCATTCTACCCCCCTCCCGTGCGGCCCCTGTGCCCAATGTCAAGGTCAAATTACTTTGAAGTTTTTGGTTAAGTTTTATGGTTAAAAGTTTTTGGTTAAGTTATTTGGTTAAGTTTTTTGGTTAAAGTTTTTGGTTAATTTTTGGTTAAGTTTTTTGGTTAAAGTTTTTCATTATACTATATCTCTGCAACTGCTTTGCCCATTACCTTGAAAACTTCACATGGGTGTTTATCATCATCTATATTTTCATTCAACCCCCCTCCCGTGCGGCCCCTGTGCCCAATGTCAAATTACTTTGAAGTTTTTGGTTAAGTTTTTTGGTTAAAAGTTTTTGGTTAAGTTTTTTGGTTAAAGTTTTTGGTTAAGTTTTTTGGTTAAAGTTTTTCATTATACTATATCTCTGCAACTGCTTTGCCCATTACCTTGAAAACTTCACATGGGTGTTTATTATCATCTATATTTTAATTCTACCCCCCTCCCCCCCCCTGTCGGAACCCCTGTGCCCAATGTCAAGGTCAAATTACTTTGAAGTTTTTGGTTAAGTTTTTTGGTTAAAACTTTTTGGTTAAGTTTTTTGGTTAAAGTTTTTGGTTAAGTTTTTTGGTTAAATTTGTTCGTTATACTATATCTCTGCAACTGCTTTGCCCATTACCTTGAAACTTCACATGGGTGTTTATCATCATCTATATTTTCATTCTACCCCCCTCCTGTGCGGCCCCTGTGCCCAATGTCAAGGTCAAATTACTTTGAAGTTTTTGGTTAAAGTTTTTTTCGCGCCCGCTTACGGAAAGCGCGATACAGTCGGCACTTTGTCGTATGTACGTACGTACGTGTGTCCGGTTAAAGTTTTTGCTTAAGTTTTTTGGTTAAAGTTTTTCGTTATACTATATCTTTTTTGTTAGTGTCCATGCCTCGCCACAAGGCGCGACATGCAGGCCGCGGCCATCTAGTTACTCAACCTTGGTTAAGGTTTTTAGTCAAGCTTGTAGATGGAATACTATTGTGCATACAGACACCATATTTGGATAACTTTTTCTCATAGGGATGTACATCAATAACCCCTGACCTTTATTTTACCTTCACCTACATTTAACCTTCAATTACTTGGTTAATGTTTATAGTGAAGCTTGTATATGGAATACTTTTGGGCCTACATCAACCATACTTGGACAACTTCATCTCCTAATGATGTACATCAGGGCTGTACAAATTGATTTTTTAGCCACTTGTCCCGGACAAGTGACTTGAAAAAAGTGACTTGCCCTGACTTGTCCTGGAAAATATAATTTTCAGGGCAAGTAATTTTGAAAAAGTGACTTGTCCTCGTAAGATTTCTTATACAAAACTGTCCCAAAACAAAAACTAGTATCATAGTTGTTAAATATAATACAATTGAGCACTTGGCACATATACATATTATATTAAATATCTATAATAATAAACATTGTATAGTACATATTTATTCTTGTGGTATTTTTTTGTCACTGTGCCACCGCGGACATAACGTTGCGACGAGTGCATACTCAAAACACATTTATAACGAATAATAAAACATAACAAGAGTGCTGCAAGTCACAAAATACGCCCGTCGAATATGGGCCAGACAGCAAAGATGCAGAAATGTGAAGCTGTCACAAAGGCAAGAAACATTAATGAGAATTTGAAAGTCTATAGCATTATTTCTTCATCTCGTTGTGCTAAACATGTATACTAATTTAGGCAGAGATAGAAAAGTAGAGTGCAAAGTAGAAATGATAGGGAATTGGATACAATAATGTAGAAAAAATGGCTAAGTTAAAAAGGTGATATTTTTGTTAAAAAAATATGTTTTCCGCATAAATTTAACACCAAGGTGCACATCTTCAATATGTG
Source organism: Conchocele bisecta (assembly GCA_029237695.1). Lineage (NCBI taxonomy): Eukaryota > Metazoa > Mollusca > Bivalvia > Lucinida > Thyasiridae > Conchocele > Conchocele bisecta. The sequence continues at coordinate 32,247,861 of CM055266.1, forward strand.
TAGAAGACGTGTGTATAGTTTCAGAACGATTGACTGAACGGTTTCGGAGGAGTTGTGTACACAATCTCTGTACCGTATATAGAATTGTATAGAAACATGTAGAAAAAATTGCCAAGTTAAAAAGGTGATATTTTTGTTAAAAAATATTATTTTCGGCATAAAAACACCAAGGTGCCCATCTTCAATATGTGTAGAAGACGTGTGTATAGTTTCAGAACGATCGACTGAACGGTTTCGGAGGAGTTGTGTACACAAACTCTGTACCGTATATAGAATTGCATAGACAAATGTAGAAACAATGGCTAAGTTAAAAAGGTGATATTTTTGTTAAAAAATATTTTTTCGGCATAAAAACACCAAGGTGCACATCTTCAATATGTGTAGAAGCCGTGTGTATAGTTTCAAATCGATCGACTGAACGGTTTCGGAGGAGTTGTGTACACGAGCTATGCACTTTTTCTGTCAGCCGCTCGCCCGCCCAGCGGTAAAACATATTAGTACCGTTTTTTAAAAACGGTCGTATAAAAATTGTTTCCTAAAATAATGAGAATCGTCTCGCGTTTTCATGATCTCGCCTTCCGCTTTTGAAAAATTCGGATTAGTTTTGCTCATGCATGTGCGGCGTGTGTGCAGAACGCGAGATTGATGATAGAATTTCGCGTTTTCGTCTCGAAAGCTCGAAAACGCAAGGTTGCTACATGTCCCTAATAGGACACGTACACATTGTCTTAGGAGACGATTCTCATGTGCTGCAAAAACATTTTAAAGCTTTTATTAAGAAATAGAACAAATGTGGACAAACATCTATATTTCTTGACAACAAAAACATAATTTGACAAAAAATGATACTCGTCTTAGGAGACGATTCTAATGTGCTGCCAATACACGTTTATTGACAAAAAAAAACATATTTCGATACGTGTTATTGGTTAGGCTACTACATCGCATCGTCGACCTATACACAAGATCGTGAAAACGCGAGACCAAATCGCGAGGCGAAAACGTGAGATTCTATTGTATTCATTCTCGCGTTTTCGCCTGGCTATCTCGCATTTTCGAGACCGCGATGTCGCGTTTTCGCCTCGGCCTTTTCACGATGTCGCCTTCCACTTTTGGAAATACGTTTGTTCATGTCATTATGTGTGTGTAGAATGCATGCGTGTTGAAATTGAGTTGTGCGCATACATTACGTAGAATGCAATTCGAACTAGCATGCTTTATATGCAAGTACGTACGTAGAACCAAATCCAACACGCATGCTGTCTTGTCTACACATGCATGGGCAAATCGTATTTCCAAAAGCGGAAGGCGAGATCGAGATCGCAAAAACGCGAGATTGTAACATAAAAAAAAATATGGCCGTACCCACCCATCCCCAATTAGCACATTTGCGACATATCATTTTCGGTCTAGCTGCACACCTGATGGTAAATCCAGTTTCACGTGCAAAGTGAATGACTGACCTAAGAAATTCGGCGAAACAAACATACCAAAACCACGTCATCGCATCGCCGATGAATTGATAATTACGCATTAGCTTGTGTATTATCACATGTGTTTGATTTCTTGATAAAACCAAGATTTGGCAGCACATGAGAATCGTTTCCTAAGACGATTCTCAAATTTTGTCAAAATATGTTTTTGTTAAGAAATATCAATGTATTCGGGTTTTCTTTTCACATTTTTCCGATGTCTTAATAAAACATGTGTTGACAACACATGAGAATTGTCTCCTTAGACGATTCTAATATTTTTTTTAAAAGAATTGTCACATTTGTTTGATTTCTTAGACCGTGCAAACAATTTATAAATTCAGAAATTTGTGTTTCTCAAGTCGCGTTTCATATGGTGGCGAGGAAATACGATCGATTACAAACCGTGAAAATCTTGTTGGAACGTAAATGTCAATTGTCACGTAGGCCATTTCAGTTTACCGCGCGTTACGTCAGCTGTTGTTCTAAGTACGTATGGTCGCTCGTTAGGAGCATTTCTTTCCTTCGTTTATAAGGTATGGGTTGTGGCCTAGGGCTTAAAACACCGACTTCCAATCTGGAGGTTGTGGAACCGTTCAAACATCGCCTTGGGAAACAAACATACCTTCATAATATGTCCATCCCATTCAATTTCACTTTTTCCTTCGTTTATATGCCACGTAGAAACGATAATTAGGAACCTTAAATTCCATTTCCACCCCTTGAAGGAACATGCGTTTATTTCTCTAAAGTTAGGTGTCTTGGCCTGTCGACGCAGTGAGACCAAAACGTTAACATACATAAAATAAATCAATAACCATCGATTGCCGCAGAATATTTTCACGAAATACTTTCAAATTCGATTAAATTAATATAATCAGGGTCGCTGTCGATTGCTATATCACATTCTTGCGATACACAGCTACTGTGTAACACAGTAGCTGCGAATCGCCAGGACGCCCGCGGCATTATCGATCGATAAAGTGGTCAGTTTTGGGATTAAGTTTATGACAATCCGGTTCCAAAAAATGGGCTTGTGGCGGGACGTTCTAACAGAAAATAGTGACTTGCCCGGGACTAAATTCCAGCATAGAGGCACTTGCCCGAGATTAAAACCGACTTGTCCCGGGCGTCGGGCGTGCCAATTCGTACAGCCCTGTACATCAATAATCCCTGACCTATATTTGACCTTGACCTACTTTTATCCTTGGATTACTTAGTTATCTCCCCTTGGTTACGGTTTTTAGTCAAGCTTGTATATGGAATACTCCTGGGCCTACAGCAACCATACTTGGAAAACTTTTATCTCCTAGTGACGTACATCAATAATCCCTTGGTTAATGTTTTTAGTCAACCTTGGTTAAGGTTTTTATGCAGGCCGCAGCCACCTTCTTTGTCAAGCTATGTGTACATCGACAACCCTCGTAGTCGAGCTATGCTGTTCTCCTACAGCTCTTGTTGTCTCTCCTACGATAGTGAAAAGTGAGACATAGCGGTCACAATTGTGGTGTCGTCGTCAACAATTTGGGACGTAAATTTTGGACGTAGCCGAATTTCCCATACACTTGATCCGTTAGTCGGATCATTACCAAACTGCATCAATAGCTTCCTCACATTGATAGCAATCGATCCAGTATCATTCGGGTGACCGTGACCTTCACCTTGGTGATCTTAAGGAGACGTTTTATAACTAATCATCCGTTGATTAATATAGTAAAGATATTTACTTCGTAAATGTGATGGAATATATGACATATATGTGAACACTGCCTCGTTACTGTATCCTATACGCACATGGAGTGGCCAAGTTAGCCATATTTGTGTATTCCAGCCATCAGCCAGTTTTACCACTTCTGGCATTTGACAAGAAACTGACAATGCGAAGTATAACATATGATATAATGTAGCTAATTATACATAGAAATTCCAGGACAATGGACTCAATTATATTACACCAAACTGTAAAATATATCAGGTGTGTCACTTTTATCTGGCTAACCACCCAACACATACATGTACCATATATATCCACTACTGTACTCTATTATTAAAAACTATTACAATAGAGCAGTGAAGCTTCATTAGGGGAGAGTATATATGGCCCATGTTTATTTACATATAGCACAGTACAGTGTCTAGGAAAAGTGTACACGTCAGTCATAGCTTATATACATCTATCTATCTATCTATCTATCTTCGTATACTGTCAAACTCCAGGTGGGGACTTAGACAGGCATGCATCAATCTGACAAGGGGGTTAGTAGAGTAAAAGTTGCTGTAAAAGACATGAAGTATGTAAAGTAGAGGGTTAATTAGATAAAAGTAAAGACAGGGCTGAGAACATAGGGTGAGGGACAGTGGTCAATCTGGCAGATAGCCAGGGTAATGTTGGAACCCCTATTGGGAAGGAGTTCCATACTGATATTGTATGTGGAAAGAAGGAAAATTTATAATAGTCTTTTGTGGCAGTTGGTAAGCGGTATAGGAGAGGGTGTGAATGTCGCATTTGTCTGGAATTTAGGGACATATATGAATGGCTAGGTACGGCAACAAGGTCATTTGTTTGTACAGCATAGACAATCGGTTGTCTGCGTTAGAGTGCAAGAGACCGCCACTCTAGGACTTTTAGCATTTCAGTAAGACTAGAGGTGCGGTCATAGTTGCGCATGGTCCAGCGAGCTGCCCTCCTTTGAATGAAGGTAGATTGCAGTATCTGTATAATATGGTGACCAGACGGAGGAACAGTATTCGAGCTGGGGTCAGACAAGGGTCTTATAGGCTGTTGATTTTAGTTTTTCAGAGTCAACTTTTATGTTACGTTTGAGAAATCCTAATGTCTGGTTTGCTTTTTTGCTGGTTTGTGTGATGTTCCAGGACATATCTGAGGAAATTTCTACCCGAAGATATTTTGCAGAGGAGACTGATTCGAGTACAGTGTTATGTAGATTGTATGTGGATGGAATATGGTGCTTGAGTTTTGTAATGTGGAGGATTAAATTCCAGATCCCACATGCTTTCCCAAGTTTGTAGTTTATCTAGGTCATTTTGCAATATTGTAGATTGACCTAGGGTGTCTAAAGTGAGGTAAATTGCGGTGTCATATGCAAATAGTCGGACAGTGGATTTTACATGTTCAGGCAAGTCATTGGTGTATATTAAGAATAGTATGGGTCCGAGAACAGAGCCCTGTGAGACACCTGGGCCTGGTTGCTCAAAACATCCGTTAGCTTAACAGACTGTTAGCCTAACTGAACTGTTAAATCCTTAACGGATGGTTAACTAACAATCCGTTAAATATTGGTTGCTGAAAACATTTGAACAGATCTGTTAACTCTTAACCGTTCAGTTAACGCTTAACCATATCCCATAATGCAAAGCACTGACAGGTGCCCACTGAATTTTAAAATGGCCGACACAGCAGACAAAACATTTTGACAAGGGAGAAAACTGGAGTTTTAATGAAATAAACTTTTGCGATCAGTTAACCAAACAATATTTTTGAACAACAGTTAACTAATCGGTTAAAAGTTAACAGATATTTTAACCGTTCAGTTAAGGATTTAACAGTCTGTTAAGCTAACAGAGCTTTTGAGCAACCGGGCCCAGATGACACAGTGAGAATGTTGACAAAAGTACTCAAATATCTGACTTGAAGTACATCTTGGTGTAATATAATTGATAGCTGGAACACGCAAAGATGGCCGACTTGGCCACTCCATGTGCCTTATAGGATACAGTAACGAGGCAGTGTTCACATATATGTTTTTTTTCCATCACATTTACGAAGCAATTATCTTTAAATCAAAGGATGATCAGGTATAGAACGGGTCCTTCACCGTTGTATCAGTAATTTTGTACATATGTCCAAATGTTGAATACCTCCTGATACATTAGTCGGATCATTACCAAACTTCATCAATAGCTTCCTCACATTGACGGCTATCCACCCAGTGACATTCGGGTGACCGTGACCATGGTGATCTTGACTTGCATGTCAATAATTTTGGAAGTACATCCAACGTATCTCTTGATCCTTTTGTCGGAAAATCTCCAAACTTCATCAATAACTTCTTCACATTGATGGATATCTACCAGTGTAATTCGGTTGACCTTCACCTTGTTGACCTTCACCTTGGTGTCAACTTCATAAATAGCTTCCTCACATTGATAGCTATCCATCCAGTGTCATTCTGGTGATCTTGACCATCTCCATGGTGACCTTGACTTTCATGTCAATAATTTGGGCTGTACGTCCAAATCTTGAATATCTCCTGATCCATTAGTCGATTCATTAGCAAATGTCACCAATAGCTTCCTCATTTTGTCATTTGTATGAAAATGGTGACTGTGATCTTCGCATCAATAATTTTGGATGCTATTATTGTGACATTAATGGAATAGTCCAAAAATTAGCATGGAAAACCAATGTTGGATATTTAGGGGTTAATGGGCTTGGCTCTGGAATTAGCTTTGTTATCTGATCTTGTACTTGAGAGTTGAATCTGGTGATACAAACTACATGTACAAGGTTAGTGAGATTATTGTGGATTGTACTACTTTTGGCGGTGGTGCTAAGAGACTGATGCAGTTAGGATCTGGCACCAGATCAGGGTATTCTAATGTCAGGGCTGAATATATATGTTTTATGTAAATATTTAATTCTGATTTTGGGATTTTCTTCCCATATGTACAAGTGAAGTGGAGGATTCGACCCTGTTGATCCAACCTAAATTGACCTTAGCTGTTGACATTAATGTAACATTAAAAAAAAAATTTATCGCCACATTTTGCTTCTAGTGACTTTGGCAATCACCCATATTCTGTTAAATAGTGTAACGTATTTCAGCCTATCACCATTTGGACCAGCTACTTCTGTCATGGTCTAGGCTACTGAGAATGCTGAACTGAATGCTATATTTCCAAGCTGACAGTCCCTGGTTGGGTGCCAAAATTATGTTTAAAGAACCTTATGATAAATATACCGAAGGCTGAGCTGTGTGAAAATGGCAGTCCCTCGTTGGGCGCTAACATTATGTAACATATTTTCATCTATTGCTAGTCCGGCTAGCTCAAGCACGACCAGTGTAATCAACCAATGATCAAACTACTGAAGGCTGAGCTATATGGAAGTTGGCTGTCCCCGTTCGGCTCCCAAATATGTAAAGTATTTTCTCTTCCGCTGGTCTGGCTAGCTCAAGCAAGAGACCGGCATTCAACGGCTGGCATCAGCTGTCACCAGTTTGAGTAGAAACAAAATTGCTACCCTGCTCCATACCTCTCGTAAGGGTAGCAATTTAACCCCATCTCTTTAATGTAACGCATAGAAGAGTGTTTGATATGTTAGCGATATAAAACTGTCAAAGCTGTGTCAATAAATTATTAATAAAGAACATACACGTGCAGAATTGGTTATTGTACCTTGTCAATGTGTTTATCTGACGTTTACATGTATATCTTGTAAATTTGAAAGCTTAATTTCGTTATGTTGAATGTTGAACAACAACAAGAGAAAAGATGGCTTCCATGGGAACATGATTTACCTGGCAATTTACTAGTTCTACATCGAAGATTATTTGTTTAAAGGTATAAAATATACAGTTTACTAAATTTTGACATGGGTATACACTTCGGTTGCTCACATTTTTTTGAATGGGTCAAATTGTAGCCGTAGATAACATTTGGAAGGTGAATTATTGTAGCTACAGTCTGAGCAGCCCTGCTATCAACTTATCAATATGCTGAGCACCAAGTTGTGTACATTAAGTTCTGGCTACTGCTCTTGGGAGGGGGCCAAGTTATTCTGGTGTGGCGAGGACCTGGCATCAGATCTGGATTATTCTGATTTCAGGGCTGAATAAATTGTTTTTTTATTGTAAATATTCAGTTCTGATTTTGAGAGACCCCCCCCCACCCCCCCCCCCCCATTTGTACATGTACAGGTAATATATGGGATTTAGTACTAAACCCATTGACCCGGCCTTAAACGACCTTAGCTGTTGATAGGCCGTTTAACCCCAACAAACAAACAAACAAACATTAAGTTCTGGCACTCTGGTAGCCTAACTAATATTCTCATAAGTCGGGTCCAGCCTGACAACCGAATAATACAATTCTACCATTCCTGGTATCAAGCTGGGCCGGTATAACTGGTTTCTCAGCCCGTTCATTTTGTTTCTACTGAGTGGCCATTTACCTTTAATTCCCTATCAATGTTCGTCTTGTGGTATGGGCGATACCACTAGTTGGGCGTCCTATTATGAACCTACATTGTGTTGCTGGTCGTGTAGCTCGTCTCAACTCTGAGCTAACATGCCTGTGACCTACTCTGGGCTAACTATCAGTCCTGTCGATCAGCATAGTATATCCTAATTGAAGCTGAACCTATGGTATTATTACTGGGATATGTGTCTGGTAGCTACTGCTCAGCAACAAGCCAAGCTACCAGACTTCAATGGGCTAAGCGTGCGACCAACGGTTCCCGGTCCTAATCCACTCGTAGCTCTTGTCCATATGCGATCGCAATGCCCGCATAGTCCTGAACTACTGGCGATGGATTCTGTCCAAGTGAAACACAAAGCCATGCACCCCCAATTTGGCCAGCGAGACGCTTTCCACAGCTGGTATCCCTTTCTGGGAAGGTCTCTGCTATAATGACGAGTATGCCACCAGAGAAAATCAGCCGAATGAAGCCGAGAAACATATTCAACTTAAGGGGCTTCTTGACTCACAGCCGAACGTTCATATTGCATTAAATCGTAATGCCAGCAATTTCACGTTGCTACAGTGAAAATATGTTTGTACTATAGCAAACTACGGGAACAGAAAAGATTGATTTGCTCAGCAGTTTACGAATATCATTATAAAAACATCAATAATACGACACCGGCATACGTTTTTAGTGCACCTGTCAAAGGTCAAACCTATAGAAATTCCCTTCCGCTCTATATCTTCTACACCGATGCATGAATTATCAAATGGCTTGGCACAAATGTTTCTCATGATGAGAAGGTGTGTCGCGATCAATAACCACGCACCTACCTCCAAGGTCAAGGTCACAGTTGAAGGTCAAAGGCCAAACCTATTGAAATTCCCTTCCGCTCTATATCTTCTACACCGAAGCATGGATTATCAAATGGCTTGGCACAAATGTTTCTCATGATGAGAAGGTGTGTCGTGATCAATAACCACGCACCTACGTCCAAGGTCAAGGTCACAGTTGAAGGTCAAAGGTCAAAACTATTGAAATTCCCAAATGGCTTGGCACAAATGTTTCTCATGATGAGAAGGTGTGTCGCGATCAATAACCACGCACCTACGTCCAATGTCAAGGTCACTGTTGAAGGTCAAAGGTCAAACCTATTGAAATTCCTTTCCGCTCTATATCTTCTACACCGATGCATGGATTATCAAATGGCTAGGCACAAATGTTTCTCATGATGAGAAGATGTGTCGCGATCAATAACCACGCATCTACGTCCAAGGTCAAGGTCACAGTTGAAGGTCAAAGGTCAAACCTATTGAAATTCCCTTCCGCACTATATCTTCTACACCGATGCATGGATTATCAAATTGCTAACCACGCACCTACGTCCAAGGTCACAGTTGAAGGTCAAAGGTCAAACCTATTGAAATTGCCTTCCGCTCTATATCTTGTACACCGATGCATGGATTATCAAATGGTTTGGCACAAATGTTTCTCATGATGAGAAGGTGTGTCGCAATCAATAACCACGCACCTACGTCCAAGGTCAAGGTCACAGTTGAAGGTCAAACGTCAAACCTATTGAAATTCCTTCCGCTCTATATCTTCTACACCGATGCATGGATTATCAAATGCCTTGGCACAAATGTTTCTCAGGATGAGAAGGTGTGTCGCGATCAATAACCACGCACCTACTTCCAAGGTCAAGGTCACAGTTGAAGGTCAAAGGTCAAAAATATTGAAATTCCCAAATGGCTTGGCACAAATGTTTCTCATGATGAGAAGGTGTGTCGCGATCAATAACCACGCACCTACGTCCAAGGTCAAGGTCACAGTTGAAGGTCAAAGGTCAAACCTATTGAAATTCCCTTCCGCTCTATATCTTCTACACCGATGCATGGATTATCAAATTGCTAACCACGCACCTACGTCCAAGGTCACAGTTGAAGGTCAAAGGTCAAACCTATTGAAATTCCCTTCCGCTCTATATATTCTACACCGATGCATGGATTATCAAATGGCTTGGCACAAATGTTTCTCATGATGAGACTTTGATTTTTTTTGTTAAAGTTTGTTCGTGTACTATATCTCTGCAACTGCTTCACCCAATACCTTGATACTTCACATGGGTGTTTATCATCATTGTCGCACCTGCTTGCGGAACGCGCGATCCTGTGCCCAATGTCAAGGTCAAATTACTTTGAATTTTTTTGTTAAAGTTTTTTCGTGTACTATATCTCTGCAACTGCTTCACCCAATACCTTGATACTTCACATGGGTGTTTATCATCATTGTCGCACCTGCTTGCGGAAAGCGCGATCCTGTGCCCAATGTCAAGGTCAAATTACTTTGATTTTTTTTTGTTAAAGTTTTTTCGTGTACTATATCTCTGCAACTGCTTCACCCAATACCTTGATACTTCACATGGGTGTTTATCATCATTGTCGCACCTGCTTGCGGAAAGCGCGATCCTGTGCCCTATGTCAAGTTCAAATTACTTTGAATTTTTTTGTTAAAGTTTTTTTGTGTACTATATCTCTGCAACTGCTTCACCCAATACCTTGATACTTCACATGGGTGTTTATCATCATTGTCACACCTGCTTGCGGAAAGCGCGATATCGTCGGCATTTTGGCATACGTCCGTCCGTTCGTCCGTGTGTCCGGTTAAAGTTTTTTGGTTAAAGTTTTTCCATCTACTATATCTATGTTTTTAGTGTCCATGCCTCGCTCCAAGGCACGACATGCAGGCCACGGCCATCTAGTCTACACAAAGTGGGTATAATTATGTTATCCAAGTGTCTATGCTTGGAAAAAACCTGGCCTTCGTGGCTTTGCCTCGTTTCTTGTTGTCTAATAGCATAAGGTCGTAAGTGCTATATACCGACTATTATCAAATACTAAAACTATTATTGACTAGTGAGCCATAGAATATAATCTGATATTCTATGGCTCACTAGTCAATAATTGTATAATATGTTCGGGCCAGTGAAAATTGCTTTCTGGCCCAGGCTCGATGTCAAGGCGGCGGGACAAGGCGAGACATTTGATTCCGCGGAATTCTTGTTTTTTTAAAACGGCCAAAAAAGTATAGGGTCGGGGGTGTTTTGCTAGGTAGGGTCGGGTTCCCCGCACCACAATACTTTTTTTTTTAGGCCTTATGGCATACCCCCGGCATCGTAGTCGGCGTTTGTCCGTCCGTCCGTCTTCAAAAAATCGAAAACTTAACGTTGGGGAAAATTTGTTATAATCTCTGTTTCCTTTCACCAAACAGTTTGATATTTCACACATGTCTTTCTCTAATAATTCTCTATCATGTTGTGACAAATCCACGATTCTCAGAGCCCCGCTAACCCCAAGGTCAAGGTCACAATGTTAGTGCTTTCATAAAGTTAACGTTGTAGAGACAACCCAATGTCAAATGAGCGAATAAAAGTGAACGTCGCTCGAATGGTACATTTAAATATGTATCTACTAGTATACACGTTTGCTATCGTTTTTAACGCGCCTTTCGAAGAAAGGAGTACTTATGGCACACCCCCGACGTCGTAGTCAGCGTCTATCCGTCCGTCCGTTCGTCTTCAAAAAGTCGAAAACTTCACGTTGGGGGGCATTTGTTATATTTTCTGTTGGGGTGGGGGGGCGGGGGGGGGGGGGTGGGGGTGCGGGCGGGTCCGCACCCCCCCTGAATCCGCATATGGGTATTATTTGCTAACGTCTTTATATTGTGTACACACGTCTTTATGTTGTTTCGTTTCGTCGTTGCCCCGTGGAAGACATCGGGGCGGGATCAACTGATCCTGAGAATAGTGCTGCAGTAGCCATTGCTTGTCGTAAAAGGCGACTAAACTGGCTTAACGATTGGTTCATACTTTCCGGAACCCACTATACCGGATTTGGCCCTCATGTACATTTTTGGCTTTCTTGTATGTGAGAGTTGAGTCCGTCTATGCCCCATATATAAAAGTAAGATTAGTGCTAATCCTATTACTTTTAGGGGATGGGATAAATGATGCTGGTGTGGCGAGGGCCTGGCACCAGATCAGGTTGTTCTAATTTCAGGACTGCATATATATTTTGATTGTAAATATTGAGTTCTGAAGTTGGGATTTACCCCCCTCGGACAGGTGGATACGGGACACGACCCCGTTGACCCGTCTGCGTGTAGACTCCCTGAGGCTTGTACCTCTATGTCAGAAAAGCGGACGTTAAACCCTATTCATTCACTCACTCACTCGTTTCGTCGTTATGTCAGTCATCGTTATTATGGGTCATATTCAGTGGGGAGAATTTGTCTGTACAACGGCTACTTCAGGTGGGTCAACACCATTTCTTTTTCCTATAGATTAGAGAATACTAAATGGTGCGAAATCGTCAAGGGAGTATGCACAAGTACATGCAATTTGGTAAGTGGTCTGTACTGGTTATGCATGGACAAATCCACGATGCTCAGACCCACGCTAACCCCAAGGTCAAGGTCACAGTCTTTGTGCTTTCATAAACTTAACGTTGAGGAATATTTGTTATACTTGTATCCCCCGGACGGAAGTTTGGGATACTGGATTTGACACCGAACATTGTCCGCGCCCGCATCCACGTCCGCTGCATCTACGTCCGCCGCGGCCGCAGCATAACTCGAATACCCTTTGGAATATTTTCCTGATACTTCACACATGCATAGATCATGACCCAAAGGTGTGTCGCGTGCAAGAATGACAACTCTTGTGTTTCTAATTTTTAGCTCACCTGAGCGAAGCTCATGTGAGCTATTGTTACCGCAATGTGTCCGTCGTCCGTCGTCGTCGTCCGTGAACATTTTCAAACTTAAGTTTGATACGTTTCACTGCCATTTACCTCTATTGATAATGTCTGTTCATGATCGCAATGTCTTCTCGTTAACCATTGGGCCTATAGTCACCAAACTTCATCCTTAGGTAGGGGGATTACAAAATTGTTAAAATGACGTCATTACGTAATCCAAGATGGCCGCCGTCTAAAAATAGCACAAATTCTTCATAAATCTTCTTCTCAAGAACCGCCAACCGGATTTCGACAACACTTGGTAGGAATGATCGATGTACAATGCTCTTTCAATGTTGTTAAAATGGTGACCCCCGGGGCCAAAAATGGGCGTGGCCCGTGGGGTCAAACTGGGGTCAAATTTTATTTTTGACCAAATATGGTCATGTTATATACCAAATCGAAGGTATCAACGAGGCGATCACTGTGGTGCATTTGTCGAAATAGGATGGTTATGTCATCCAAGATGGCCGCCGAAATGTCAAAAGGTCGTTCTTTTATTCGAGATTTCAAAATTCTTCTTCACATGAACCGCTTGGCCCATCGTAGCCAAACTTAAAAGTTATGGTCCATGGGTGAAACCTTTTCAGATTTGTTAAAATGGAGGTCATCGCTATCCAAGATGGCCGCCGTCTAAAAATAGCATACATTCTTAAAAAATCTTCTTCTCATGAACCGCTAGCCGGATTTCGACGAAACTTGGTAGGAATGATCGATGTACAATGCTCTTTCAAAGGTGTTAGAATGGTGACCCCGGTGTCAAAAATGGGCGTAGCCGGTGGGGTCAAATTTTATTTTTGACTGAATATGCTCATGTCATATATCAAATTGAAGGTATCGATGAGGCGATTGCTCTGGTGCAATATTTGTCGGAATCGGATTGTTATGTCATCCATGATGGCCGCCAAAAGGTCCATTTATTCGAGATTTTGAACGTCTTTTTCTCAGGAACCACGTGGCCGATGCTGGCCAAACTTCATAGTAAGTTAAGATCCTTGGGTGAAGCATTTTCAGATTTGGTAAAATGAGAGTCATCGCTTAATCCAAGATGACTGCCATCTAAAAATAGCACAATTTGTTTAAAACGCATGAACTCAATGTCACATTCTCCTCTGGTGTTCATGGAGTCAGGTGAGCGAATTAGGGCCATCATGGCCCCCTTGTTTAATTATATTACTTTATTTTTATTTGCGCACTGATTTCATGTCCGGAGCATAATTCACACACCCTTTGGAATATTTTCATGAAACTTCATACATGCGATCACGACCCAAAGGTGTGTCGCACGCAAGACAACTTTTGCGACGATAATTTTTGAGATATCTCCCTTTGTTTTTTCGCGCACTGATTTCCTGTCTGGAGCATAACTCTTACACCCTTTGGAATATTTTCATGAAACTTATCACATGCGTAGACCACGACCCAAAGGTGTGTCGCGTGCAAGAATGACAACTATTGCCTCACTAATTTACTAGGTATCCCCCTTTGTTTTTTTTGTGTGTACTGATTTCTTTTCTGGAGCATAACTCAAATACCGTTTGGAATATTTTCATGAAAATTCACACATGCATAGACCACGACCAAAAGGTGTGTCACGCACAAGAATGACAACTCTTGCCACACCAATTTTTTAGTTATCTCCCTTTGTTTTTTTGGACGCTGATTTCTTGTTCGAAGCATTGCTCAAATACCCTTCGAAATATTTTCACTAAACTTGACACATGCATAGGCCATGACCCAAAGGTGTGTCCTGCGCAAGAATGACAACTCTTGCCTGACTAATTTTCGAGGTATCTTTATCTTTTTTTTGCGCACTTGTTTCTTGTTCAGAGCATAACTCGAATACCCTTTGGTATAGTTTCATGAAACTTCACACATGAGACCCTAAGGTGTGTTGTGCGCAAGAATGACAACTCTTGCCTCACTAATTATCCCCTCGCCAATAGGAACTGCTTCACCTATTTTTATAATATTTTGCCACACTGTTTGTCTAGGGATGGAGATCACCGAGGACTTATGTTCACCTTGTTTGTAAGGCAAACATGTTATTTTTATGCCACCGGGTTTCGAAGAAACGGGTGGCATATAGTGTTTGGACCGTCCGTCTGTCCGTCTGTCCGTCTGTCCGTCTGTCAGTCCGTCTGTCCGTCTGTCCGTCCGTCCGTCACACTTTTCGGTTAACCACTTTGTCACAGTTTCTCAAATATGCTGCAGGTGGCATCCGCGTTCGACAGACGCATTTCTTGCTTTCTTCCTTTTTCAATAACTGATCAGCCGCTTCAACGATTTGTTTTGCATACGTCCGACCGCCCAAGGTCAAGGTCACTGAGGACTTATGTTCACCTTGTTTGTAAGTCAAATATGTTAAAGTTTGTTTTCTCTTTTTAATAACTCATGAACGGCTTCATTGATTTTTATAATATTTGGCCTCAATGTGTGTCTATGGATGCCGCTTTGTTTTGCATATGACACACGTCCAACCGCTCAGTTCTTGTTTTTGAGTTACATGTATCTGCCTTTGTTTTTTTTCACACACTGATTTCTTGTTTTCTACTCGAATACCCTTTGGAATATTTTCAGAAATCTTCGCACATGCATAGAAAACGACCCAAACGTGTGATAACTCTTGCCTCACTCATTTTTTAGCTCGCCTGCACGAAGTGCAGAAGAGCATATGGCATACCCCCGGCGTCGTCGGCGTTGGCGTCCACAAACTTAACGTTGGGGGTAAATGTCTTATAATTTCCTTATAGTTTCCTTTCATGGAACACCTTGTTATTTCATACATGCATTATTCAGATAACACTTTATCGTGCTGTAGCAAATCCATGACCCACCACCCAACCCTTACACCAAGGTCAAGGTCACAAACTTAGCACATTCATAAACTTAACGTTGGGGTAAATGTCTTATAATATATGTTTCCTTTCATGGAACGCCTTGATATTTCATACATGCATTGATCTGATGATAATATATCGTGCCATAGCAAATCCATGACCAACCGCCCACCCCTTACCCCAAGGTCAAGGTCACAAACTTAGCACATTCATAAACTTAACGTTGGGGTAAATGTCTTATAACATCTGTTTCCTTTTATGGAACGCCTTGATATTTCATACATGCATTCCTCAGATGACCCTCTATCATGCTGTAGCAAATCCACGACCCACCACCCAACCCTTACCCCAAGGTCAAGGTCACAAACTTAGCATGTTCATAAACTTAACTTTGGGGTAAATGGTAAATGTTGTGTAACTTCTGTTTATTTACAGTGAACGCCTTCATATTTCATACATGCATTCATCTGATGATACTCTATCGTGCTATAGCAAATCCATGACCCACCCCTTTCCCCAAGGTCAAGGTCACAAACTTAGCACATTCATAAACTTAACGCTTGGGTAAATGTTTTACATCTGTTTCCTTTCATGGAACGCCTTGATATTTCATACAGGCATTCATCTGATGACACCCTATCATGCTATAGCAAATCCATGACCCACCGTCAACCCATTGCCCGAAGGTCAAGGTCACAGACTTAGCGTTGGGGTAAATGTCTTATAACATATGTTTCCTTTCATGGAACGCCTTGATATTTCATACATACATTCCTCAGATGACCCTCTATCATGCTGTAGTAAATATACAACCCACCACCCAACCCTTACCCCAAGGTCATGGTCACACACTTAGCATGTTCATAAACTTAACGTTGGGGGTAGCTGTTGTGTAACTTCTGTTTCTTTACAGGGAACACTTTGATATTTCATACATGCATTCATCTGATGATCCTCTATTGTGCTACAGCAAATCCATGACCCACCCCACCCCTTTCATCGTTAACTTAACGTTGGAGTAAATGTCTTTTTATAACTTCTGTTTCTTTGCATACATTCATTCATCTAATGATACTCTCGTGCTATAGAAAATCCATGATCCACCCCAAGGTCAAGGTCACAAACTTAGCACATTCATACATGCATTCCTCCTGTGAATAGCTATCATGCTGTAGAAAATAACCAACTTGGTGTGTTCATAAACTTAACGTTGGGTTAAATTTTGTATAACTTCTGTTTTCAGGGGGTGCATTGATATTTCATACATGCATTCATCTTAATATGCTATATCATGCTATAGCAAATCCACGACCCACCTTCCACCACTGACCCCAATGTCAAGGTCCACCGCACACCCATTAACCCAAGGTCAAGTTATAATATTCATGTGTTTTATACAACTGTGCAAAGTTAGAATGAAGGCTGCCAACAGGCGAGCTTCGTTGTCTTCTGACAACTCTTGTTGGTTATCTCTCTTTTCTTCGCAGATTGATTTCCTGTCAATCCAAATTTTTATGTTTACAATTTGGAATATTTTCATATTTACACTTGCTAAAACCTTGCAAGAACGACAACTCTCACCTTACTAACGTATTAGTTATCTCCCTTTATTTTTGTTAGTGGCTGCCTCCTCGGCGAGGAGAGGGATACACATGCGCTTGTGGACAAGCATCCATTTCTAGTTTCTGTTTCCTTTCACCAAACATTTTGATTTCACACATGTCTTTCTCTAATGATTCTTTATCATGCTGTGACAAATCCATGACACCCAAACACAGTCTTAGTGCTTTCATAAACTTTATTTTGGGGGAAATTTGTTATAATTTCTGTTTTCTTTCACCAAACGTTTTGATATTGAGACACATGCTTTCTCTCATGATATTTTACACGACCCTTCCTCTAATGGTTCTCTATCATGCCATGCCAAATCCACGACCTTCAAACACCCGCTAACCCCAAGGTCAAGGTCACAATCTAGTGCTTCGGAAACTTAACATTCGGGGAAATTGTTATACTTTATGTTTCCTTTCACACAGCTTCTTGATATTCGTTAAGGACTGACTATATATAAAGTATGACCTTCTGTTTCAAATGTAGTAGAATCATACATGTGACTGGATATCTATATAAAGTATATCTAACCCTGTTCTTCTTAGAGTATATTATACAGATCATTGAGTTGCCATCTCCGCCAGTTTAGTTCGAACATGCTATCGGACAGTTTCACCACTTGGAGCGTTTGACACGTACAGCCAATAATATGGCAGCAAATCTAATCAAATCTGGTGCAATTACGTCTCAGATAAAATGGACGACAACGTCCTATAAATATTATTTCAGCAGACTACACAAAACGCTAGATATCTGAGCTTTTCTACAATCACTCACAAAATATGCAATGGACAGTTATCAATGTGTAAAATGTAAAACTGATGCACTGTCTATTATTAAAAGTACATCTGACACAGGTAAAAACCGTATTTACTCGCATAGCAGGCAAGTAGACAGTAGTGACAATACACTCAGATAACTGCTTACAAGTCGATCCCCATCATGTTGCACCACATTTTATTCATGTGTTTGTCATATTATTAGTGGTATGTGTCGAACGCAATAAGAGGTACAACTGGCCGATGGCTTGTACACACTAAAGATGGCCAACATGGCAACTCCATGCACTGTGGGATATAGTAAGAAGAAAATGTTCACATGTATGTTATGCATATATCCCATCACATTTACGAAGCAATTATGCATGAATCATTGGATGCCCAGGGGCCCCACGGGTCTTTAAACTATAGCACCACCATGCTTCCTAGTTTTCCGACAACTCTTGTTCAACGTTGCAGGAAGGGAGGTAATTATGGCCACTGGGTTGTCGTCCCGTATCGCATTCACACAAACTGGCATTTTCGTCACAATATCAATCAGTTCCACATTTATTTTGCCAAAATTCAATATCATTTGTGGCTGTGACTGGAGAAATGGGGCTTCCAGTTTTTTGCAACTATTCACCATTCGCCATTCCACCAATGAAACACTCGTCATGCTTCTAACAAGCTATACAGATAGTTATCAGGCTACAGAAGTGTGCTACCTGATCAGTAGCTACACTGGTAGCAAATCCGAGAAACCCCATTTCTGACATATTTATTTACCCAAAGATGTGTGTTACGTGGGATCTTGACCATCCTTGGTCAAATAAACTGTTTTCAGTGCAAAATTCACTGGTTCTTTATTCCGTTCGTTCACATGTATTTGAAATCGAAGCGATGCGGGTATATGGATGTGGATTGGAGAAATGGGTCTTATGCGATTTGTAACCAGTGTAGCTCCTGATCAAATACCATACTCCCGTAGCCTGATGACGATCTATATTGCTTGTTTGAACTTAGAAGCATGTTGGGTGTTTCATTGATTGTCTAATGAAAAATGCAGATCCTGATCAGACTGTACATAGGCCCCATTTATCCATTCACCGCCATATAATTAATAAGCAGTTTTGAAATTCAAGCGATACATGATGTGACGCTCCAGATAAGGTGTGTATTTGTTTAAATACCCAATTAAAATTGCCAAAAATCCAATTGAAATCAGAAGTAGCGAGTGTCAAAAAGCATTGAAACATTTCTGGTATCTTTATCATGATACATAAAACAATAAACAGACCACAAATATAGCATTTCTTTTCTTATTTTCCCATGAAAACACATCTTGGTATTTCTCCTTGGAGACAATTCTAATGAAATACCAAGACATGTTGTCATTTAGAAGCAAACTATTCAATAATTGCGGTCTGCTGATGTGTAAACAGTAGTGTGATTTTATTTTACCCAATTAAAATTTTGAAATATGTACCCAATTGCTTCAGAAATGATGGAGTGACAATACTAAATTACTAATTCCTTATCTGGAGCCCTGCATGATGTACTAATTATATGCAGCTTTCTAACTAACGGCTGTGTTTTATTCTTATTTGAACTCCATGTTGCGGCAGGACATGAGAT
Source organism: Conchocele bisecta (assembly GCA_029237695.1). NCBI lineage: Eukaryota > Metazoa > Mollusca > Bivalvia > Lucinida > Thyasiridae > Conchocele > Conchocele bisecta. The sequence continues at coordinate 32,267,181 of CM055266.1, forward strand.
TTGAGATGACTTTTCTTAAAGAAAGAACAAAATAAAAGATGAAAAATTATCTATTTTGTACATTACCAGAATTACGATTTTATTCATCCGTGACAGAAGTGTGATATACTCATGTAGTTTCAACAGCTCAAAATATAATTACAAATATGTGATTGTGACTAGAGAACTGGGGCTTATGGTATTTGTGACCCATGCAGCTACTGATCAAATAACAGACTATTGTAGCCTGGTCGAATCGCGAACAGTGCAGATCCTGATCAGAATGTGCGGATGTTACACTGGTCACAAAACACATAATCCCAATTTCTCCAGTCACAGCCACATATAAATGTCTATAATAAACAAATACAATGTACATATACATTATATTTATCTTAATTAATTACACAGACTGCGCTTTCATCTGTTCCGTGACGCCTACCCGCATGACGTACACCAAGTGTAGGTTTCAATGGCTGAACGTCTCTGACGTCACGTTATGTGACCGGATGTCGCGACGTTACCAAGCGACGTCGTTCAGTTTGCATCAAGCAACGCCACGGTAAACATCGCAGAAAATAAGTCTAATATATTAACGACTTACGACTGAATCACGATGAGTTTTCGTTGGGAGCGACTTCCACCAATGACGAGGGTTGCCGACTGGAATCGATTGGCACCGAATGATCCCACCGGCAGTTTCCTGGACGCTTACATTCGAAAGATGTTGCCAAATAGATTCAAAACGTACAAGCTCCAACAGGAAGACGTAAGACGTGTTTTAACTTGTAAGTTATTATTATGTTCTTTAAGTAATTGAGTCATTAATTAAACAGGTTCGCCTGCATGTGAATGGAATGTGATATTATTCAGGATTATGTTTTTGGAATGTTGAAATATACCGTATAATGATTTGTGAACTGTTGTTCATCCGGGGGCCGTTTCACTAAACTTCGTACGACTAAAATGTTCGTAAGTGGAAATTTAGGATCGTCTGGAAATTTCAATTGATGCATTTACATTTATTGAACTTAGTCGTACGACGTTTAGTGAATCGGCCCCCTGGGGCCCATGTCACTAAACTTCGTACGACGAAAATGTTCGTAAGTGAAAATTTAGGATCGTCTGGAAATTTCAATTGATGGATTTACATGCTCAATAAATGTAAATCCAATAATTGCTTGCAAGAACACATTGTTAATGTGAAATAATTTTGCACTTACGAACATTATAGTCGTACGAAATTTACTGAAACGGCCCCCTGGAGTTAACAGTTCTTGTATTTTTTATCATTGCATTTGGGCTATTTGGCCTTTACGTTTTTATAGTAGGTATCTGGTCCACTTTCTCCCAGTTAGCGGTGTGTGTTCACGTGGTATTATAACACATAAATACCATCGAAGCGGGAATTAGACAGTCTGAAGATGACTGTTGATACGTATATTCGGTGCATAATTAGCCAGGTTTTTTGAAAAAAAATCCAGGCTATTGGATTGGCGAAAGCCGGGCGGGCGGGCGGGCTGGCGGCGTCCACAATCAATGTTAAGTTTTCGTGTTTGAGTCCATTTCTGTGTTACTGTACCACCTAGGACCACCAAACTTTCACAGCTTCATAATCAAGGGGTGCCCACCACATATCACTATCCAACATGTTACTTTTTTTTTTTATCTTGACCCATTTTTTCCGCGTAGTCGACTTAGCCATTTTCAATGTTAAGTTTTCGCGTTTACAATGTTAAGTTTTCGTGTTTAAGTCCATTTCTTTGGTACTGTACCACCTACGACCACCAAACTTTCACTTTCACAGCTTCATAATCAAGGGGTGCCCACCACATATCACTATCCAACAAGTTACTTTTTTTTTTAACTTGACCCATTTTTTCCGCGCAGTCGACTTAGCCATTTTCAATGTTAAGTTTTCGCGTTTACAATGTTAAGATTTCGTGTTTAAGTCCATTTCTTTGGTAATGTACCACCTAGGACCACCAACCTTTCACAGCTTCATAACCAAGGAGTGCCCACCACATATCACTATCCAACATGTTACTTTATTTTTAACTTGACCCATTTTTTCCGCGCAGTCGACTTAGCCATTTCCAATGTTAAGTTTTCGCGTTTACAATGTTAAGTGTTCGTGTTTAAGTCCATATCTTTGGTACTGTACCACCTAGGACCACCAAACTTTCACAGCTTCATAACCAAGAGGTGCCTACCACATACAACTATCCAACATGTGACCATTTTTTTACCTTCACCTATTATTTCTAAGTAGTTGACTTCGCCATTTTCAACGTTAACTTTTTAACGTACGTCTGGTTAAAGTTTTTTGGTTAAACCTTTTTCGTTATACTATATCTCTGCAACTGCTTCGCCCATTACCTTGAAACTTCACATGGGTGTTTATCATCATCCATATTTTCATTCTACCCCCAACCGTGCGGCCCCTGTGCCCAATGTCAAGGTCAAATTACTTTGATTTGTTTTGTTAAAGTTTTTTAGTGTACTATATCTCTGCAACTGCTTCACCCATTACCTTGATACTTCACATGAGTGTTTATCATCATTGTCGCACCCGCTTGCGGAAATCGCATTTTATGCATTTTGGCATACGTCCGTCCTTCCGTCCGTACGTCCTTGTACGGTTAAAGTTTTTTCGTTAAAGTTTTTCCATCTACTATATCTATTTGTTAGTGTCCATGCCTCGCCCCAAGGTGCGTCATGCAGGCCACGGCCATCTAGTCTACAAAAAGTGGGTATAATTATGTTATCCAAGTGTCTATGCTTGGAAAAACCTGGCCTTCGTGGCTTTGCCTCGTTTCTTGTTTTTATTAGAATGGCGAAGACAATGTCATTGCGGCCCGTTGGCTGGGGACGGGGATTTGAACTGCTGCAATTAGTAGTCTAATTCCCACCTCTCGAAATTAAACATATACCTAATCACCTAGGATGGGAGCAGTGTTATCCTGTACACTCAACAGTATGGACATACTTATGAACATCTAACTAATATCTGCCCTTGTGGAATTGTTTGTGCCTTGGCTATATTGCATCTGATGATTTGTTTGGCATTCAAATTCCACCTTCATGTTGCCATCACCTCGTATGGGGATGATATTGATATGTATAAAATTATGTTTACGATATACAAAATTAACCCACCACAAATATATTTGAATTGTATTTGTGTGAATCAGGATCCCATTAATATGCATACACAATGTTGCCGATCGAATACGATGGCATTATCGGACATAACTGCAAAATGCATGTGTTCGGCAGAAAAAGTATAGTTTATGTATTTGGAGAATTTGCTTACAATCGAATGTCTATATTTCGACTCCTTCACTTCGTCTCCATTAACTGTGGATGTGTTTGGAGAAATGGGGCTTATGGCATTTGTGGCCAGTGCAGATACTGATCAAATAACATACTGCTGTATCGTTGTAACGATTTATATTGCTTTTTAGAAGCACCACGAGTGTTGCATTGATGGAATGGCGAACAATGCAGATCCTGATCAAACTGTGAGGATGCATAGGTTGATCTGGATCTACACTGGTCGCATTTCTCCAGTAACATCCACATATAAGAATAGGTTTTAAAATGTAAGTCTTAACTGTTCCTCATAACAGCTCGGGAATGCGTTACAGGAGCTGACCGCTGCCCAGAGAGAGCAGGTCGTCTCCATGGAGCCAAAGAAGACTGACACCGCAGGCAGTTCTCGCTATATAGAGGACATACCGCTACACATGGAGGTGGCCGATGGAGAGAAGATTGTCACAAAGTACGACCAAGAGATCATTGAGTTGGAGAAAGCAATCAAGATAGTGGCTGGGGAGATTCGGCAGATGGAGAGAAAGGAAGCTGAAGCTTTCAAAAAGGATGTCCCGGATGTCGATAAGGAGGGGGATACAAAAGCGTGCAAGGTTGAAAATGGTGGTAATAAGAAGACGAAGAAGAAGAGAAAGAAGAACAAGGCAAATAAGAAAGTATGTAAGACCGAGAAAGAGGGCAACCTAAAAAAGAGGTTAGATGCTGATTGCAAAAAAGCAGATGTCGTTGTCAGCGATGTCAATATGAAAAATGAGAATGAGCTCGACGATCATGCAAGGAAGCTCGTTGCTGATGCTTTACATGCAGCCGTGAAACTCGAAGCAAAACTGATCGTCGCCGATGTCGTAAAGAACGCAGTAATGATCGCAGAGGCAGATCACGAAGTAAAGATGATGTCTGCACATGCAAGTGTGATAGTTGATAATGCTATCAAAGGCGCTGTAAACACAATGCAGGCTAAGCAGAAGAAGAATGGGATGGATGCAACGGCCAAAGAAATCGCCGATGATGCAATTAGGGCAGCTGTGAATGATATGAAGGATGAAAAGGAGAAACATGAGATGGATGTCAGGGCCAAAGTAATCGTCAATGATGCACTCAAAGGCGCTGTGAAAGCCATGCAGATCGAAACGAAGAAAAAGGAGCTCGATACTATGGCCAACGGAATCGTTGATTCTGCAATCAAGGGCGCTGTGAACGTTATGCAGATGGAAAATGAGAAACACGAGATGAATTCAAAGGCAAAATATATTGTTGATGCTGCTATCAAGGGTGTTATGAAAGCCGACCATGCGAAAGCCGAATTAGATGCAAGGGCCAACGAAATTGTCGATGCTGCTATTAGAGTCGCTGTGAAATCCCTGAAGGCCGAAACGGAGGAAAACGATATGGCTGCAAGGGCAAAGAAAATCGTCGATAATGCAATGCAGTACGCTAAAAATTGTGTGAAAGCCAAACATGCGACAGACGGGGCCAAAGGTATCGTAAACGGCATGCTTGTCCAGCGGAAGGCCGGTTCTGCGATAAATGTCAATGATGGGGCCACGGAGATCGATGCTGGCGTAGATAACGGAAATGTTCTCGGTGCAATGCTGGGCCAGAATGGTATGTACACTTTTTTCTTTTTCGTCATTAGCACAATACATGTCGAATACTCGCACACACAATAATTCAAAATACGACCCACAGTATTTTTCCTATTTCTAAAGTATATGTTGTTGCCAATGATTTGAACTCTTTTAACTAGTTCAAATAATGGTCCCAACATTTCTGCTATTCTCTATTTTCACAAGTCAAACTTGTTGTCAACAGTTACCACTGGTGAAACAGTTTACGCTTTTGTGTATGTCTCACACAGTAGTTAAAAGACATATAATGATTGATAGCAAACTCTATAATTTATATGTGTCTGACTAAAATTACATTACAATGGTGTAAGTCTAAATATCCATACGTGTGAGTTACTACAACAGATGTAGCTCATTATTAAAAACGCTTCCCTGACACGATAGCAAACAGTGTAGACCATGATCAGACTGCGCCGATGTGCAAACTGACTGTGTAGATACTGGTTGCATATTCAACACACCCAGATTTTCGTGGCGGGTCATGCATGATCATTCAATTCATTACTGTCGTTTTCAGGATATGACCATCGCCGGATACATGTACAAGTCGCACAGGAGAAGTTTACAGAGAAAGAAAGAACTGGTAAGTTCAATAAACACTTCTTAAAAATGTGGATGTGACTGGGAAAATGGGGTTTATTGGTTTTTTGACCGGTGTATATCCAGATCAGCCTGTGCTTGCGCACAGTCTGCTCAGGATCTGTCACCATTCCGCCACTGAGATACCCGTCATGCATCTAACTATGATTATACCGTATATCGGTATCAGGCTACAGGAGTGTGCTATTTGACCAGGAGCTACATTGGTCACAAATCCCATAAACCCAACTTATCCAGTCACAGCCACAAATGACAATTAATCTGTTAGGTAGAAAATCAGGCTGCAAGAGTGTGCTAATTTCTGACCAGGAGCCATACTGGTCATAGACTCGATATGACCATCTTTATCGTGGTGAGTCGCACATTATTATATTAAAACATCAGTAAACAACACACCCAGGAAACCTTAACTGTGTTTAATGTGTAAATCCAGATCAGCATGTGCATCTGCACAGTTTGATCAGGATTTGCAGTGTTCGCCAGTCACTTAATAAAACGTATGTAATGTTTCTCAATCATAGTTTTGATCCTTATCCGGCTTCGAGAGTGTGCTAAAAGATCAGAAATTTGAATACCCACAATTCCCGTAAGCCCCATTTCTGGTCACAGCCACAGGCGATCGGCATGTTGATAGAATAGTGTATTATACCTTTTCACACATGTAGAAAAAATATGTAGTAATTCTAGTAATACATTGACTATAGAAAGACTACTTTTTTTCTACATGTCTAAACAAGTATACTACACTATCCTATCAACATGCCGATTGCCTGTGGTCACAGCTACATTTGAGACACGCAATACAGGCCCGTATGCAGGAATTAATTTAGGGGGGCGGGGTGCGTTATCGGCGGCGCGAAGGGCTAAACATTGTTTTTTGCACATTCACGGACAGACCTCGGCAGATTAACCATTTCACCCCTAAATAACTGGAATGGATTTTGATATGTTAATTTTGTAACCCATTCCAATCATCACAAAATGATTTTCAGACCAGTCCATTTATGAACATGAGGTGTTTTTGTTCTCAAAATTATGAAAATTACTTTCAAGAAGTGCAGATCCTGATGAGACGGCTCGTCACGAGCCGGCTCATCTGGATCTACACTTTTTGCCAATACCACTATACAGGCCTGTGGTGTTGAAGGGGTTAAGGGGGATGCGTACGCACCCGTCGCACCCCCTCTACGTACGGGCCTGCCATATGTCTTTGTACCTTCGGACACCTGCGTAATTTTATGAAATACGTTTACAAAATTTACAATATTTTCCGTAAATGGTATCGAAAGTTGACCATTTATAAATGTTGTCCACTTTTGACTTTATTTATAAACGTTTTTTAAATTTTGTAAACGTATTTCATGAAATTACGCAGATGTCCGAAGGTACAAAATCACATGGCGTGTCTCATTTATTTCTGACGATAACGTCCGTTTGTGATGCCAAAGGCACACAAACTCGCGGAATGATATTCTAAGTACTCATTATAATTATAATTATTATTATTATTATTGCAGATATCTGCCAGTACTGGAGCGAGAATCTCGGCATAGCCGCGATGAAGAACACGAAGCTTCACCGTGACGTCACTTACTTCGGCCGAATGTAGGTGACCCCGTCGAAATAAAGAACAAATAACTGAAACACAAAACAAAAATATAATCTAGACAATTTGGAAGCCATACACTGCTGTCATATCGCGAAATATATGGTCAGAACTGACATTGGTATATTGGAGAAATGTCAACGACTGCCATAACCAAAATCGCGGTAATATATTTGCAGGTATGGCTACACCAAAAAAAGTAATATAATAACAAAAACAACAAAAAAGAAGAGTAATATAATGATGAGAAAATGAAATAAACTAAATACGTTATTTTGTATTTTAACTTATTGACGATTTTACAAATCAACTGCGAACACATCCGCTCCAAAAAAGTAGAAAACAAAGCGAACATTGGTCTGCTGAAGAACTGTCATACTTTTGTAAAATATTCAACACTTGGCAAGTCATATAATGTCACATATAACGATATCAACATTTGAATTGAAAATAGAAAAACGTAATAACGGTCGTATGACCACCAAGCGATCAACACACAAGAAAGAGAGACCAGCCAATTCAGGCAACAGGGGCCCGTTTCACTAAACCACGTACGACTAAAATGTTCGTAAGTGCAAAATTATGATAGTCTGTAAATGTCACATTAACAATGTTTTCTTGCAACTAATTATTGGATTTACATTTATTGAGCTTAGGCAGCCTATGCTCAATAAATGTAAATACATCAAGTGAGATTTTCAGACTATCCTAATTTTGCACTTACGAACATTTTAGTCCTACGAAGTTTAGTGAAACGGGCCCCAGGTGTGGTGTGTTTGACGGAACACATATACCAAAGACGAACCAGCAAACAAGAATCATAACACAGACGATAGAAACATAAAATAAATCGATTGGACGTATAAATACCCCATGTATAAAATACAAATCTTGCCATTTGTAAGAAACAATGAATAATACATAGACGCATAGATATATTACCAAGGCGGAAACAAAAGAGTGACGAACATAATTATGTTGATGACAACAAAACAGGAAAGTAAGAGAATGTAAATAACCAATACAAATAATGACACCATACATCTCTACGTTGTATAGCGATGGAAGTGTGTAGAAAATACAATACAAGATATGTAGAAACTGCGTTCATGAGTTAGTTTAGTATAATTGACAATATAAATCCATCCTCGATATGTGCATTGGAGATCTTTGACCAGAGTAGCTCCTGATCATAAAGCACACGGAACCTGAAGTTGGCCCTCGCTGGGAAAAGGGACCTTGTGAGACATGCAGTCAGCATAGTCCCAGATCAGCCCGCGCATGCGCGCAGTTTGATCAGGACTTACGCTGTTCGCGATTCCGCCAATTGACTGGTTTATGATGGTGGATAATAATGTTGTACACTTTCCCAGTGTAACAGTACACATGATGATCAGGATCTACACGTACTGGTCACACATGTCATAAAGCGCTTTTCTCAGCCAGCGAACCATAGTATCTTGATCTAACCAGTTTGTTGGTGGCAATATATATGAATGGTACTTCAGTGACTAACTGCAGTGTTCCCTCCGCCCCGCCCCCAGCCAGCATAGTTTAGCCTGGCGCTGCACCATGTCCTAAATTGGTGGCACCATGCTGCCAGAAAATGTTTCTTTTTTTCCACATGACATTTGTTTTATTACTCAGTCACCATTGTATGCATAATCATCATTCAACCAACATGATGTAACGTTCAAGTAATAGTAGGCTGAACAAAGAAAGTCTTGTGGTGCGGGTAACCCGACCATGTCTATGAATATGCCGCCGATTCTTGACTTTTTTTGGCCGTTTAAAAATAAATAAATAAATAATGTTCATTTTCGATCCTTCGTGTCCTTCGTGTGCATACATTTATAGGCGCTTGTCTTCCGTTTGCCTGCAGTAATAACAATACGTACCAAATAGTGAACATATTCCACCATATTGCCATATCGGCATACAGTTGTCTATTAGTATTAAACAAGAGGTCCATGATTGCCCTAATTCGCTCACCTGACTCCATGAACACCAGAGGAGAATGTGACATTGAGTTCATGTGTTTTAAAAAAATTGTGCTATTTTTAGATGGCGGTCATCTTGAATTAAGCGAAGACTCTCATTTTACCAAATCTGAAAATGCTTCACCCAAATGATCTTAACTTCCTATGAAGTTTGGCCAGCATCGGTCATGTGATTCCTGAGAAAAAGACGTTCAAAATCTCGAATAAATGGACCTTTCGGTTGCCATCATGGATGACATAATCATCCGATTCCGAAAAATACTGCACCAGAGCAATCGCCTCATCGATACCTTCAATTTGATATATGACATGAGCATATTCGGTCAGAAATAAAATTTGACCCCAATTTGACCCCACGGGCCACGCCAATTTTTGACCCCGGGGTCACCATTTTAACAACTTTAAAAGAGCATTGTACATCGATTAACAACTTTGAAAGAGCATTGTACATCGATCATTCCTACCAATTTTCGTCGAAATCTGGCTAGCGGTTCATGAGAAGAAGATTTTTTAAGAAGTTATGCTATTTTTAGACGGCGGCCATCTTGGATTAGCGATGACCTCCATTTTAACAAATCTGAAAAGGCTTCACCCATGGACCATAACTTTTAAGTTTGGCTACCATGGGCCAAGCGGTTCATGTGAAGAAGAATTTTAAAATCTCTAATAAAAGAACGACCTTTTGACATTTCGGCGGCCATCTTGGATGACATAACAATCCGATTTCGACAAAAAATGTACCAGAGTGATCGCCTCATTGATACCTTCGATTTGACATATAACATGACCATATTCAATCAAAAATAAAATTTGACCCCAATTTGACCCCACGGGCCACGCCCATTTTTGATCCTGGGGTCACCATTTTAACAACTTTGAAAGAGCATTGTACATCGATCATTCCTACCAAGTTTCGTCGAAATCTGGTTGGCGGTTCTTTAGAAGAAGATTTTTGAAGAATTTGTGCTATTTTTAGACGGCGGCCATCTTGGATTACGTAATGACGTCATTTTAACAATTTTGTAATCCCCCTACCTAAGGACCATGACCATGAAGTTTGGTGACTATAGGCCCAATGGTAGAGAAGACGTTTGAAAATGTTCACGGACGACGACGGACGACGACGACGGACACATTGCGGTAACAATAGCTCACATGAGATTCGCTCAGGTGAGCTAAAAAAACCTACCCTCACTACGTAGTTTTTTCTCGCCTTTTTTTTTTTGGGTAGTGGGGGAGCAAGGCGCCACCAGATCTGAACAAGGCGCCACAATACTTGGGCATGGCGCGGCGCAGTGCTAAAGTAACTTGTGGCGGGGGAACACTATATATAGGTCCGCCTCAGGAGTTGCCTCTCGTATCGCACTGTCGTTTTTCGTCGATAAGACTTAATAAAAAAAACACACCATATTTTCTGTACATCATATCAAAAGTTGACAATTATTTTGAGCATCTGCTCCGAAAAGTTTGTAAACTTTCGACGACATTTACGAAGTTAATATCACGACAAATTGGTAATTATATAAGGGAGGTAGTTCGACCTTCTATTTATTATCTGATAAAAAGGTGAACGTGTGTATGATCCAAGCAACAGCTAAGTTCATAGCTGGCTGTGACTGGAGAAATGGGGCTTATGGGTTTTAAGACCAGTGTAGATCCATATCAGCCTGTGCATCCGCACAATCTGATCAGGGTCTTCACTGTTCGCCATTCCATCTATGAAACACACGTCGTGCTTATAACAAGCAATACAGATCATTATTAGGCTACACGAGAATGCTATTACAACAGGAGCTAGACTGATTGCAAATCTCGTAAGCCCCAATTCTCCAGTCACAGTTGCATATAGAGACGGTACCTTTGTGTCAAGTATTTAATACTAGTCTGGGGCCCGTTTCACTAAACTTCGTACGACTAAAAGGTTCGTAAGTGCAAAATTATGATAGTCAGTAAGTTTTACATTAACAATGATTTCTTATACACAATTATTGGATTTACATTTATTGAGCATAGGCTGCATATGCCTAAATCATCTCTAATCGCTACCCAGCCATACTATATCACACTCCGATTAGCTGGTGAGTGTTATACGAGTCCTCAAATTATAGGTTATCATACCTGCATAGATTCTCATATATTTGGCGCACACTTTTGGAGTCTGAATAAATGCAACATTTATCAAAATTCGGAAATATAAACCAGGCCGACGACCATCGGCCTGCTTCTTTACTGGGCACCCGAACCATGGAGTTACGAATCGCGAATAATTGCAATCGCGTATGGCGGTTAATCCTCGCACCCTTAGACTACGGAAACATTTGCAACAACATAACTTTATCACACAAAAAAGTCAAACAAAACATTTATCACACTGAAAAGGCGATCAAGCTGTTGGAACTATTTATGGCGTAAGACCGTGTTTTTAAAAAATTCAACCCGCAAAATATGTGCTACGACCGACATAAACTAATTTGCATAAAAGCTGGAAGACCTCAAATTTGGAGGTGGTTGTATAATTCTTCGCTAGCCTCGAATAATAAAACAAGCAGTAGTGGCGATGACTTGGACAGGCAGAAAGTAGAATTATTATATTCTTAGCTCTATGTTTGATGCTCCAACCAATATGCCGAAAGGACTGACAGTGCGCATTAATACTACTAATTATACGAACAGTGTTATGGTAGTTTTATTGTTCATCAATTAAACCAAAACATTTCTTCATTACAGTGGACCCTATCTAAACCGGACATAGATAACAGTTAGTTCTGCTCAATTTTTCCAGGTTCCATTGCCCTATATATCCAATGGTAATGTATGTTCATGATCACAAAGCACCCACACGTGTCTTGAAATAGTCGTCTGTCGGTTTTACATTGGAATCTCTCTAAACCCTTGGAAATGATTATTAAATGCTGCCAAACTATGTTTTTGCTGAACAAACAAAAAGACTGGCAAAATATGAAACAAGAGCAGACGACAATTTTCATTTCCCGAATACCATGGACTATGCACAGGTTAAATTAACGGACCGAGGTCTATAAATACATTAAATACAATATACATGTATGCCCAAAAGCATCAATAAATGAAAACAAATTATCTAATTTTTTTTTTACTCCCTCCATATACTCCATGGAGTATATGGAGGGGGTACAAAAATTAATTTTCGGCTTATTTGATTTTCATTTATTGATGCTTTTAGGCATATTTAATGTATTTATAGACCTCGGTCAGTTACTTCAACCTGTGGGACTATGCACCAAGTTTTGCCATTCGACGGTTTGAACATATGAGACACGCCATGTGATTTTGTACCTTCGGACATCTGCGTAATTTCATGAAATACGCTTACAAAATTTACAATATTTTCCGTAAATGGACAAAGACAAAAGTTGACAACATTTTCAGAGTACATGGAATTAGGATTATATGCCGCATGTACTATGAAAAGTTTGTCAACTTTTAACTTTATTTATGACAAAATATTGTGAATTTTGTAAACGTTTTTAATGAAATTATGCAGATATCCAAAAGTACAAAATGTCATGGCGTGTCTCATATTTTAATATATTTTAACAAACGTAACGTGCCACAAATTTGCCAAGTTTGACTCCGTTCTTTATGTGTGCTCTGAAAGTTTTGTAAACTTTCAATGCCATTTACACAATGATAGTGTACATGTGGATCCGGTACTGAATCAATTTCGGAAATAGTTCATATCCGGCAATGTACATACAGTGAAACCTCTCTAAACCGGACACGCTGTAAATTGCTTTATTATTATTTTTCTTTGTTATTATTTATCTACGATAGTAATGTCTGTTCGTAGTCGAAAAGCGTCTTGGAGTGGTCATATGCCCTGATTTACAGTGAAACCTCTCTAAACCAGACACCCTGGGGACCCCAGGGTGTCCGGTTTAGAGAGGTTCCTCCAGGGTGTCCGGTTTAGAGAGGTTCCATTGTATTCATAGGCATTCGGCGTGTTTCGGCTTTCATCGGTATAACTCTATATATATGAACAAGGCTACTAACTTTGGTCGGACACGACCTCGTATCATAACACATTCCGTGATTTTATGTGAATATTGTGAACACATGTTCATTTGAGAATTATTGTTATCTTGCTAAAATAACGTAGTTAGAACGTATTTATGCAAATAGTATCGAATTACAGCTCCTTTTCCTAGGTCGGACACAACCTCGTATCGTAACAAATGAAATAATGTGTTTAAGGCTCTAACGTCAATATTGTAGTGGCAAGTTCATATGATCATTTGAGAATTATCGATATCCTGCAGAAATACATAGAATGCATAGACAATTACAATTTTAAACATGTTATTTTGTTTTGATATGTCCGACCAAAGTCAGAAGCATTGTTAATATATATAGAGCCATACCGATGAAAGCCGAAACACGCCGAATGCCTGTGAATGTAACTACATGTAAGTACTATTAAAGACGATTCGCTGCAAATGACCTACTGTCTGTTTCAAGAAAACGGCACAAATTTTACGGCTATTGTAAACAATGCAAAACAACATTTTATCAAAATTTATGAATAAGTATTTCGTGAAATTTTGTCAAATATTGATTTTATTGCGAAAAAAAACCTTTAGACATTTACACATTGGGAATTTAACTTTTTTTAATTTAAGAAATAGTAGACCCATTTTCAAAATTTAACTTTTGTTTTCTTAGTTAGATCAGCCAGGTTTCTGAGTCAGACTCAGTTTTCGTTTTTCGACTCCTCCTCCAGGTTCTCCACCTCTTTTTCCCCCATGTTAAATTCCCATACAGAAATAATTGTTCGTAAAATCAATATTTGACCAAATTTTACAAATAAAAAGAAGGGTCATTCTTGAATTTAATACTATCGAACACAAAGCTGTCTATAACAATTGATAGCAACTGGGTCGCGGCTTAAATTGTGGTCAGAAGTTCAATACACTTTGGCCCTAGACAGTTTACAACTCAATATACACACCTAATCAGTAGCCTATTTCATCAACATTGCAAAGTATACTTTACTAGCAAAGTATACTTTGAGGGAGTAATCATTTATTTTTCCTGAAATGCATTATTTCATATAGAACTAACAAATGCATATATTTCATGATTAAAAGTATGCAGAATTATTATACTGAATTTATTACATTATCACAGCCATTAAATGGCTGTGATAATGTAATAAATTTAGTATAATAAAAATTAATAAATTTAAAAAAAAAATGAAAATTTCTCCCTCAAAGTATACTTTGCTACTAAAGTATACTTTGCAATGTTGATGAAATAGGCTACTGGTAGTCAAGTCAGTGATGCGGCTTGTAACAATTGCCTGACGTTAATGATGTTAAGAGTACGGAGCCCCGTAGGGGACATAGGTTTTTCTTTATTAATTCGTTACCACGAAAATAACAATTCGTTCCCTCAATTTAACAATTCGTTCCCTCGAATCAACAATTCGTTCCCACGATATAACAATTCGTTCCCTCGAATTAACAATTAATTTCCACGAAATGACAATTCATTCCCTCAATTTAACAATTCGTTCCCTCGAATTAACAATTTGTTCCCACGATATAACAATTCGTTCCCACGAATTAACAATTCCGTGGGAAAGAATTGTTATTTCGTGGGAACGAATTGTTAAATTGAGGGAACGAATTATTAATTCGTGGGAACGAATTGTTATTTCGTGGGAACGAATTAATAAAAAAAAAGATTTATACATCCCCTGCGGGGCTCCGTATAAGACAACTAGGATGATGTTGACGAAATACCGAGGCTAATATATTCTACAAGGATCTGGCAAGATGGTAAACGTGTATATCCTTATAGGTTTAAAAGAAAACAATATACACTATAAGTATACCAGCCAGACATGGCGTTGTTTACATGCTTTGTTTATATAAACATTGGTGTATAAATAAACATGGAATTCCTGTCGGTATTTCCCTGTTTATTATGGCGCATCGCTATAGTCGTGATCGATATATTGCGATTGACAAAACAGTTTCTCATACTGGAGCAGTGGGTAAACTGGCGGCCACCGGTGGCACGTGATTTTAATTTTGCACTGCATGCGTTCGATCCTCACTTTGGCCATTATATATATATATATATTTGTTTAAATATTGTTTTTGTGTTTTCTTTTTCTTTTTAATGCATCTTTATTACATGTAACAACAATAGACATGGTAAGTATGAACCACATGCATCCACGTTTATTTATTTATTTGTTTATTATCTGAAGTGAGAGGTTTATTTTTCGACATGGTGTTCTCCGTAACATATTTGCATTTGTAGTGAGTCGAGGTGGACTTTCACAATAACACACGAATCTGCAGAATGTGTGCGTTACCTCTGAAGCCAAAATAGTAAAATCGAGAGAAAAAGGAAAAATGTATGCCTTTGGGAGGATTCGAACTCCCAACCGTCCGATCACCAAACAGCAGATCTTACCCACTAGAGCACTAAACGATGTTACTATTATTAGCAATTCTATCGAATGTTAATGCGTTTGCACTGGTATACAAATACCATGTCTACAACATATGACGTAATCTATTTAAAAATAGCACGTGTTTACAATAATATTTACAATAATAACGCGCCAGCTCAAAGCGGTACACCTCTATATCAACACTATTTACCATTTGTTGTGGAATATTAATAATATAAACTAGTTTGAAAACAGTGTAGTCGGAGGGAATGTGTTATAGAAAACTACGAATCAGACCGCCTGCATGCGAGGCGAACGCTCAACTACGTCGCTATAAGATAACACACTGAGTAGGCCAATGTGACATTGACCTTGGGTCGCCGAGGAATTCCTACCGTTTCCAGATTAGATTCAGCATTAACACACATTTTACATCTGGTTTTTAAACATACTTGTTCACGAAATATTGAACAATTTATATACATTTACTGTAAAGTTTATTTTGGCCTTAAGTATATACAGTCGAGCACCAGTATCTCGAATATCAGTATCTCGATGATATCCCCTATCTCGATGATTCACTAAAGTCCCGAATTATATCCTTATTTGTAGTAGTAGTAAGGGAGTCAAAATGATACCACCTACCGTGATATCATTTATAACCCTCTATAATACCCCCACCACTCCCGAAAAATAAAAAATTGGTTAACAAGGAAAATTGTCTCCCGACAGCAAATTTATGAATTTTTGGAGAAAATAATTTTGAAAAGAGGTAGTCCCAATTATATTTGTAATTGACTTTTGAAAAAAGTCGAAATCATTCATGCAAGTACAATAGTTTATATTCCTCATTTTTCTCCTCCGCAACTAATTCTACCAGCTCTAGTCTACCACGTTCACCTTTAACCACCTGACAGCGTAGTTGTTTATGTCTACAACGAGTTTGGGCACTAACGAATTTACAAGGGCATCTGGGGCATTGAAATTGTGGGGGGACACAAGGAAACTTTCTACGTCTCGCTAGATGCCTTCGTAGATAGTCTTTACACGTAAACGTCTTACAACAAGTCTCACACTCCATTATATATGTATGTTTATATATATATGTATATGTATATGTTCAATTGAACGTGAAAAAAACATTATGTAAATTTTTGACGTCCAATTGAACAGATAAATTTTATAGGTTATACAAAAGTATATATACAAAAGTATAATACAGAAAATATGATAACGCCAGAAACTAGAGCAGAAATAGAAAGTTTGAGAAGAGAAGCCGAATCTCTAGGGATTACTTATAGTACATGGTTGAGAGTTAGGGGGTTGACAAAGCTGATAAATGCCACAAAGAATGAGGCGTTTATGAAGCGGTTTACCCGCGCCTATAAAAGAGGGGCATTTAAAGACCTCTCACTAGCGGAGGAAGTTGGTAACAGAATTCAAAAAGAAAGTATTGCGGAGCTAAGGGCTAGTGTAATAAAACCTTCAAGCACAAATAATTTGTCTCAAATTAGACACACAGGTGACCAAATACCAAATAAAAGATCTATGGTTCGCGCGATAGTGGAAAAAGGTGAAGAAATAGTGGGGGCTCACGATGAAACATTGGAAAAGGTAGAAAATGGAAGACGGGTAGTTACATTATCCTTTCGTAAAAACATTAAACATTAACGAGTCTGAACGCATGTCCGATAAACAAACGCTCCGTATCTAACAACCAATTTTTATTTGAGATATTCATATTCTTACAAGCTAGAACATATGGAGGAAATTAAAAATGGAAAACCTGTAACTATAATAATGCACAAAAATCTCGGTGGTAGCGAACCACTATCATCAATGAAAACCGTTAAAAAATGGCTGTCAGATAAGGAGCAAACACGAATAATGTCCGATAAAATAGACAGACCGAATACAAAGTGGAAGTTTGTAAGATGGGTAGAGGTTTTCGTAAAGAAGCTAATACAGGGTAATAGGGGAATAGATTTGGGACTACAATCCAAAGAAGCAGCAGGAGGAGAACTTCCAGAATGGCTGAAGAATAAAAAAGGGATGTATTCTTTAGATAAGTATAATGACGACCTTTGTCTGTTCAGGTGTCTAGCTATGCATATGACAGATAAAAGACCCGACAGATGTACAGAAAAGGCGAAAGAACTTAGTAAGCAATATTTGGTAGTAATGTGGTTTCCACCAATTCCTTTTTCAGATCTGAAAAAGGTTGAAGAGTTTTTTAAAATCGGTATAGAAGTATATCAACCCACCGAATGTAACGTATGGTGGTTGAAAAAGGTACCAGCACACTATAAGGCAATAGGTAATAAACCAATGACAATAGGACTGTTTTAATAATCACGCATTTCTGATAAAAAACCTTAAAAACCTATCTAAAATTTACGCATGCGATAATTGCAAGCAGAAATTCACGAAAGCGAGTAATATGAAGAGACACGGACCAACATGTATGAAAGGTGAGACAAAAGTAATATGTGATGGTAATTATTTAGAGCGCCCGCGTTCGTCGTTCGAGAAAGCGTTCTACCCAAAAAGTTGTAACAGTTATGGGGCGATCGATTGGATGTACTCTGTGGAAAAGCGCGAGGGAATTTACATTCACCACGAACAGTGTGGACACGGGGGTGAAAGATGGGTTTTAGGAGCTCTAGTAGATGGATACTGTACGGAAACCAATACCGTATATCAATATCACGGCTGTTACTGGCACGGGTGTGAGATTCATGCAAAGCATAGAAAAGAAGAACGCGCATCCACCATGAGGAGAGATACATTTATTAGAAGAAGCAAAGAATTCAACCTAGTAGTGATGTGGGAATGCGAATTTCAAAGAACGGGTAAAGACATAAAGATCGGTTGCGACACTACTCTTTATCCATATCAGATAGTATACGATTTTGAGGCATATCTCAACCCAGAATTTGAAACTCTCGGTAATAATCTAGAGTACGAAGCCGAGCACGTTCCGGTAAGCGTTAGTATAGGAGATAATTTCTCAGGAACAGTAACTCATATTTGTGATAACGATCCCGCAAAACTATAGAAAAATTCGTAGAAGATTTGAAAGTCAGGGGAAAAGCTATAAGAGAAGAAGTGTGATCAAGATATGAGTTTAATACAGAACATTTACGTAAAAACCAAATCGCCAAGATCGAACAGTGGATAGAGCAAGTACCGGTTATAGGTTTTAACAGCAGTAAGTACGATATAAACTTAATAAAGAAATACCTAGTAGGCGAACTGGCATCAACAACAAAGAAAGTAATGGTCGGAAAACGTGCAAACGCAACAATATTTCTATTTACTCCAGAGTTTAGATTTCTTGATGTAATACTTTATCTAGGACCTGGTGTAAGTTACGATAGTTGGATAAAAGCCTACGAATGCAAAGGACAGAAATCTTTCTTTCCTTATGAGTGGTTCGATTCTCCAGACAAACTGGATTACCCAGGACTACCGGATATAGAGAATTGGTATTCCAAACTATCTGGGAAAATGTTAATAGATGAAACAGAATTAAGTAAATGTCGTAGAATTTTCGAAGAAAATAATATGAAAACTTTCAGAGATTGGTTGAAATATTATAACGATTTAGATGTAGCACCGTTCCTAGAAGCGGTGGAAAAAATGTGTGAATTTTATAAACACAGAGGTGTGGATATTTTCAAAGATGCGGTAACACTACCTGGAGTAGCTATACAATATTTATTGAGAGGAACCATTAAAGAACAAAAATCTTCAAAGACGATTATACCGGAGGATGCTCTATATGCCCACAAAAAAAGAAACATACGAAATGATGAAGGACGCTCTAGTTGGCGGTCCATCAATAGTATTTACACGATATGCAGAAGCTGGTGTTTCAAATATTAAAATGGGTTCCAAACCTTGCAAGGCTGTTTTGGGGTACGACGCAAGCGCGTTATATTTATCTACGTTAAATAAAAGAGATGCCGTGTGGGAGAGAAACTATACACCATATAGATACCCACATAACCCTAAAATTTATTAAAAAGTTTTGTAAAAGAGTTTTATCTGGAGACTGGTTTGGGTTTGAGGAGGTGGATATAGAAGTTCCACACAACTTAAAAGATAAGTTTTCTGAAATGTCCCCAATATTTATCAGAGAAGTAGAGGTTGATGAAGTTCCCACACACATGTTAAAATATTTAAAAGATACTGGCCGAACAAGAGGAGATGGAAAACAATTGGTGGGATCTATGACCGCCACTAAAGTATTGCTGTACGCGCCACTGTTGAAATGGTATTTAAAACACGGCCTAGAAATAACTGGATTTCATCGTGTTATAGATTATATTAGCGGAAAACCATTCGAATGGTTCGCAAAAGAAGTTACAGCCGCAAGACGAACAGGTGATGTAGAACCAAATAAGAAACCAGTAGCCGACATAATGAAATTACTAGGAAACTCGTGTTGTGGAAAAATGATAGAGGCAACGGAGAGACATTTAAATACGACATATACACAAAACGAAACCTGTGTTGACAAAGCATTACGATCTGCATTCTTTGACGATTTGGAAGAGATAGGAGATGCGTACGAAATATCTTCAAGAAAACCCAGGTGTGCGGTAAAGAGACCATTCCATTGTGGAATAGCGGTTTATCAACTAGCTAAATTGAGAATGTTGGAATTTTACTACGAATTTCTAGACAAATACGTAAAAAGAGAAGACTTTGAATTAATACAGATGGATACAGATATTATGTATATAGGAGTTAGTGGAAAAACGATAGAGGAATTGATTAGACCTAACTTATTAGACGGGTTTGAAAATGAAAAAAAGAAATGGTTGGCTTGGGATAAATGGAGCGAAAGAGAGCCCGGACTTTTCAAAATGGAATTTAGCGGAGATAGGGCGATAGCATTATCTAGTAAGTGTTATTTTGTAGAAAAAATTAATTTCACTAAAGATAATTTGGAACAAATTAAAATTAATAAAAACTCTGCGAAAGGAATGTCCAAGAGAACCAACAATTTAAATTAAAGGGATAGATATAAACTGAGTACTAAGTGAAACTACAGAAGATGGAAAACACATTATAGATGTAGCACAAAATAGAGGATTTAAAATGAAAGACGGCGTTATGAAAACGTACTGTCAACAAAAATTAGGACTCTCTGCATACTACGATAAAAGACGCGTGTTACCAGACGGAATACATACGGAACCTCTCTAATGATTTATTTAATTAATAATTTTGAAAAAATTAAGAAAATTAGCAATCTAAAGACTCTGACGATCCGGGGGTAGCTGGGTGTACAGAAGGCACCATAAGAAGTTCTTCGCGAACAAACCCTCGAGATGGCACATCATCTAAATAGTAAAGCACGGGCTCATCGGGCTTGGTAATAGATCGATCTAGATGATATACATTGAGAGACATCAGGGGATCAGTCGCGCGGCGGCTGCCACCTTCGAGCTCTCCCGGTTGATAGGTGTACCGGACGTCAATATCCGATGGAAGCCGTTGCTCTTCTAAACCAACGGGTCGCCCGCGCGAGACGGCAGAGGGCTTGCTCGTCACCCTTTTAAACTTGATAGCATCTACAGGCTTCTTACCTATCAATCTGGTCACCTCTCCGTTCAGTGCGGAGACCACGGCGGGCAGTCTGGCCACCCACTCGGTCGATCGCGAATGAGGGTCTACAAGTTCTTTAGCGTATTGGTGTCCGAACAGTCTCTCAGCAAGGGTTCGATTGAAGCGCTCCACGATCCCCTCGTCCCGGTGGATGTTGACGCGGCCGCGTCTGACAGAAACGGCGTGCTTAGACAATAGATGAGAGACCGCGCCCATGAACTCGCGGCCGGGATCGACCTGGAGAAGATTCGGCCATTTGAGAGGACTCCTCTTATATATTCGGGAGAGAGCCTCGGCCACCTCTTTAGACTCTTTAGTGGCCAACGGCTCAGCCCCCTTATAACGACTCGCTACGTCAACGATTGTCAGTGCGTACTTGTACGTCTTGCGACCGACGCGATCGTGAGGGAGAAACAGGAGATCCGCTTGGTGAACTTGGTTCGCTACTGGCACGTCGAATTTCGGGCGCGGAATATTATGAGGCGCGGGTAAATAGATCTGCCAGATGGCCTGCTTCTTGAGCCATTCCTTGACAGCGTTTTCTGAAACCTTGGTCGCCGCCGCGAGGTTCTTGATGGCCGCGAGTCCCTTCCAGTACCCGCGGGGGCTGTAGTATGTGTTTGCTAGCTTGCGCGTTAGGCGAACCGATAGTTTGGTGTTAAGTTTGCGCGTGTTCATCGTATGCGATGTATTCTAATATATCGGACAATCTCCAACATGCCCTCGCCAGATCGTCCGGTAAATGCGTCGATAATAATAAATCTTTGTTGGAAGTACAATCGCGATTGGGGGTTAAGTTCTGAAGGAATTTGGGAAAATTAAATCCCCCAGGATTGGTGGAGGAATATAACATCCGCTTTGCGAAAAGTGTGGCTGCTTTTTCGTCCTCGCGCCACGTCTCGAGAAAATCTCAGGCCAGACGAATCATACCCCCTGCGCCAGCTATGCGGTGTTTAAGGGCAGTGTAGCCTACATCAATCATAGCAAAATAAAGTTCGTCAACTGACATCGTTCTATATATATATATATATTTATAAAAAAAATTATTTAAAATAATTAATTTAAAATCTCGATTGGATATAGTAGCCGACGATACCCACCACACCCATTCCCACGACGATTAACGCGATCTCGCGGTCTTTTTGGGGCTCTGACGGTACATAGAAGTCTGAAAGTTGGGGCTCACGATCCAGCGGCGCGAGACTTTTCTGCGGATATGCCAGCGCGTACTCGCGGTTGGCTTCTTCAACGTTCTGAAAAGTTTGTGCGGCGTGATTTTCGCGGCGAAGCTCTTCATTGACCCAGTCCAGATGGGCGGTTCGTTTTTTCGACCACGCTTCCTTTGCGCTATTGAGTTGTTCTACAGCTAAATCGTGACACTTACGATCCTCATCCACGTTCGAGCTTCTCATTTTCGAGAATATAAAGTTGCTACCGCTGAACGCCAATGCGTTTACAAGCGCACCACCTACTATTACTGCGATTGAAGCCATTTATTTCCATATATTAACTGGTAGAATTTCAGCTTTATCTAGATAATCTCGGGTCCAAACTGCGGCCGCTACATCTAAGGTCGCGAGCCCTACGTCTCTCACAGTAAAGTCCAATTTGAGAGCGGACCCTCCTAAGGCCATCTTTGATAGTCGAGCATACCCGATACTGAAACCCGATATCACCACGGCGTGATAAAGTGCATTCACTAACATTTTACCATCTTGTTCAGCCATTATAATTATTGCATATAAAAGGGGTCGCGATCAATTTTTAAATGGGGCGCATCCAATCGCGATTGGTGTTTCGTAACTGTTTTTGGATGAATTGATGGGGGTTGTTTTTTCGATAAGGATTGGTGTAATAGGGGGTATTTCCACACGCACAGGGCACCAACAACTGCCAGACCACCACCAACAACCCAACTCCAATTCACGAATTTGGGTTCAATCGGATTCGCCCAACCTCGATTGGGTGTTGAGTGTGCTTCCAATTCGTGAATTGGGGGTGTTGTTGTACTCAACTCTGTCTTCAGATGTTTTGCTGTCTCCGTCCCCGATTGCAACGACTGTTTAGCCTCTCGAAGCTCGGCGAGTATTTTATCTTGTTTAACTTTTCGGGTGGCAGCCGCCGCCCTCCCAGCTGCCTGCCTTTTTGGGTTTTTATGTCGTGCAACCCCAACTCCAATCGCGATTGGGTTGGAGGATCAATCGGAGTTGGAAGTGCTGCAATCGGGTTCGATTGGGTTGGAGCAATCCCCACGCTGTTGGAGATTGCTGTTCCGTCACTCTCGCGGGTGTGTCTTGTGTCAATCATTTATGATATTAATATTAGGACTTATAGTTCGTGGGCATATATGTCCAAATTGACAGTGTTTACCCGTGGTCAACGCGGTTGTCAGCGGAGCTAAGTACATTCCAAACTTGTGATAAATTGAGCAGCAGGCTGTTCTAAGAGTGTGACCTATAAAAGGGTCAGTCTCTAGATCGTCAATCAATCCCCGCGGTGTTTGGTAGGGAGAAGTATAACAACGGCGGTTTGCGTACAAATGAATAGCCGCCGATCCGAGAGTTTTTGTCATCTCCGCACCTAACCTAGATTCGTATCGCGCATACATTTTATCGATCTCCGCATCTGACATCTTATCCACCTGAAAAACTGAGAGACGCCTACCGAGATAATGCTCCGATTGTCCCCCAGCAACCAGCGCAGCTAGCCGCTCTCGTCGCGCCGCCATTTTCATTTTCATTCGGAGTTGTTGCACTAACCCAATACCAACCGCCGTTGGAGTTGGAGTTGATTCCGATTGCTCTGTCGGATCATTATCTTTCAGGGTGTGGTTGGCAGTCGGAGTTGAGGTTTCTTCTATTAGCTGATCGAGAAGTTCGTCGCAGTTCATTATTGCTAATTTTCTTAAAATTAATTTAACTATTCTAACAAGTCTCATCACTTTAACATATTGCCAAGCGCACCACCCGATACTTATGATCACCATTATGCTCGCAACAAAGCTCGCAGCGGAGCACCAAATTGTTAACATTGTTAACCATTGTTCAGCATTTGTTCAACATTTGTTCAGCATTGTTCAGCATTTGTTCAGCATTGTTCAGTAATTGTTAATTTTCTTAAAATTAATTGTTAAGCATTTACTCGGCAATTACTAACGAGCGTTAAGTAATTGCTAATTAATTATAAAATTAATTGATAACTTTATAAGCAGTTGGTTGATCAGTCTTTAGCAAAAGCTTGGCGTGCTTAGTTTCCGAAAGCATCTGTCGAACCTCCAGGCGCTCCTCGTGCGTTGGGATAACGTCATTCTCTCGAAGACAGTCATCGAATGAGTCTCGGTCCTTGCAGTGAAAGAGGGCGACCCATTTCGTTTGCTCGCGCAGATCCTTGAGGACGGCGTTGTACTTTTGAGTGGGTATCCATACGCTTTGCGTAGCATAGCATGGTCATCGCCGCCTTGGCTGAGCAATGGTCAATCACATATAGGGTGGGCTCACCCTGGAATATTTGGTATAAACCACGCAGCCAATCGTGAAGCCTATCACCGGGGTCAATAACGTATACCTCAGGGTCGGTCCATATCCACGGGCGCCGTTGATAAGTATCGTTGTGCCGCACAGTGGGACACAGGATCACAATGTGACGAAAGGCATCGCGGTAGGAGCCCTCGAGCAAGTCTAGGATGAAAACCGTTTTTCCACAGCCTGTCTGCCCACATATTATGGCAGAGTGGGCATCTCCAATCGTGAATTGGTATTGATTGCTAATTTTTCATTAATTTTTTCAAATTTATTAATTAATAAATCGTTAGATGATTTTTTTATTAAATCAGTAGAGTGCTGAGACGTATCGACCATCTTCGATGTTGAGTTGTGCGTCTGTAATTATATATAAGTACACGTTCAATGGCCCGGCTCCGTCCGCCTCTTTGGTTATCTGGATCGTCACACCCTCGCTAGCGTTCTCAACTTGGCGTCCGCTGCCGTGTATTTGGTCGTCCTCGCTGGCTCGCATGTCTAGCCATAACGCGTATTTGGTATTCAGGAACTCCGCGAGGGAGACGGCCGAGAGATGCAGGTCTTTGGCAACTGCTGCAACCTCCGGAGAGCGCTTAGAGCCGGCAGCAAACTGCTTTCTTACTTCGTCCCACTGCTGATGCGCGCGAAGACCCGCGCTGTAGAGTTGATTGGGTACTCCCTCGATCGTCACCTCTACCTTCGTGATTTTGGGGTTATCGAATTTGTCGGTTTTTCTAGCACCGAACGCGAACCGAGCATCGAACAACATCAGTATAGCTTTCATCGAGCGGGCGGGTACGTTGACATTAATATTCCACAATGTGTCGCCTTTGTCTTTCGTCATCTTGCGATGGCGAAGAACTCGGTAAAAGTAAATGTATGGCAAAGCGCCCGGCGTACTGGGTTCTGATCAATCGCGCGAGATCGGGCATCGTGACCATGTCGTACTCCAGCGAAACATTATCGATCGTATACGTCGATAACATGTCGCTGGCTATGAGAACTCGGCCGTAGTCGTTGAACGTTAGTTCGTATTCGAGGCGGTCAGCCAAAGCGCTCTGATAGTAGGGCATGTGACTCTCCAGCAACTCAAAGTCGAGCGGGATGTAGAAGCGGTTGCCGTAAGCGCCCGCGACAGCATTGTCGCTCGCATTGTTATCTGCCTTGTTAGCAGACCCGATTCTAAGTTTGGTTACGTTCTTATTTTTGCTGGTGTCAATACCCTGATAGACAGCGTTTTCGCGCTCTTGCGCCGTCATCCATAGGTCCTGATAACAATGGTAGACGTCGCTGTCATCGATCGACATCACCTCATTACCAGAAATCTGTATCATGGTCTTCTTGACTATGGCGCGACCCAGGTTCTGAACGACGGTTTGGTTCTCGTCCGTCGATGTCAGCGAAATTGTGAAAGCGAGGCGAACAGTCCCCGGATCCGAGGTTGGGGAAACGGACCAAGAGCTGCTGCTTCTGATCGATCGTCGATGGGTTGTTCGTAATAACGACACTCTGTCTCACACCTTTTGCCCCGAGGGGCTCACGCAGTCTGCGGTATGGATTGAGTTTGCGACCGTATTGACTCAAAGACATAATTTAGTGAAACTATATTAAACCCATATGGTTTTGTCTTTAATACATAATTAATTTTAAGAAAATTATAAATATGGCTGATGACGATATTGACATGGACAACTACGATCTCACTACGGGCGACCGAGATGATTACCTCGATGGTGATGATGATGATTATAATGACGAAACACCCTTGATACAGCCTCCAGTTCCAATCCAATCGCAATCGGGGGAATTAGGTGGCGCTACCAACACAATTAGTCAAAGTCGGGAATTACTCGAGGGAGCTGTAAACGACTACTACAACAGTTTGGCAGCAGAAAAAGGTCTGGTCCCATCTGTCGGTCGCGACTACTCCAAGTTCGAATTGGATCTGCGTGGTAGATTGTGACTAAAAGCATCAAATGTCCCGATCGTCAACACGATGACCGGTAAACCCCTAACGCTGAGCACCATTGCCGGAAACCGGGGCGGTGGTGAAATCATAAGGAGCGAACTAGAATTCGTAGATTGGAAGAAGGGTAAACAAATTATGCCGACCCGCGCTGTAGAGGCCCTACAGTCTACCGACGAAACGATGGCGAAGACGGCCGCCGATATAGAAACTGTTGAGCTCAGCGAACTCCCTCGAGTAGCCACCGACGCTATTAACACGATGGAGCTCAACGAAAGTGAGATAGACGAAATACTCAGGACGATGAATGACCCACCGTTACCTCTTCGCGAACTCCGGGGCCTCGATAAGGTTATGCAAACGGTCCGGTGCGAGATGTGGGGGTCCTTTTAAAAACCTTCGCCAAACTCTCGTCGCTGGATGAACATATCGCGCTAGAAGAAAGAAAACTGGAGGAAGCGGGTGGCGATAGTGAATCTACCGAGCGGATCACCGAACGCCTGCGGTCGTTGCGGGACGAAAGAGAAGCTCGCTTGCAGGCTGCATTGACTAACCGTGAGGCTCTCCGCACCCAAATAAGTCGGATCTGCGAAACAATTTCGAGGGTCCTGCACGAGGAGACGACACTCGGTGAGCGACTTCGCACTCTGTTCAGAGAGCAGGGTGTCACGATAGCAAGCATCCTCGTTGCTATCAGCATGACTATATCGACCATAGTTCTAGCTTTCACTGGTGGTGCGGCGCCACCACCCGCGCCAGCACCCACACCACCACCCGCACCATCCGGCGGAGCCAAGGAGTGGGTAAAAAAACAACTAAAAGCCCTCGCCAGTCTCCTGGCTAAATTAGCCGAAAAGGCGGCTGCCGCACTACCTGGACTGATCGGAAGTATCGTTTCTTACTTGCTATCTATATTATCAAAAACGGTCGGATGGCTCGCCGAGAATGCTTGGGCTTTAATCGTGGCGATCGCCGGTCTCCTACTATTCTTCGCCAGAGAGTTCCTAAAACCAAAGCGTAAATAGTCCAATCGCCACGAGGGCGACGACGAGCGATAATTTCTCCTCCTCGTGTGTTGTGCTTCCAATCTCGATTGGTGTTTCAACATTGTTGATGATTGGATTGGGGGAACTCGATGGTGCATCCAATTTACTAATTGGGGGTACTGGGTTCAACTTCAATCCCGATTGTGTTGAGGGAGGTGTATCCATTTCGTGTTTTGGGCGTTTTATGAAATCGGTTCCACTTACAACTCCGCTCCCAATCATCTTGGGTGGGAGCTTATTGATGATACCCGTATTCACGTTCTCGTTGCGGCCGATTTTTTGATTGGTGGTTGCGACTACGATCTGATTATTGTTACCGTCAACCGGGTCGTCTCGTAGTATCATATTGCTCGGCGCCATATAAAGACCTATTCCAAATGCGTAGTCTACCGGGGTGCGGGCAGTCTGCAAAACGTCTTGATAATTCTGGATCGCCTTCTGGAGGTCCACCTTACTGAGATGGCGTCCTCGACAAGTGCCAAGAACTGTTTTTGTGCGTCAAAGGCCGTTCCCGTACCCAGTATAGCGCTGCGCGTTTGCTTCTGTGAGGCGAGGATTGCCCATACGTATATGCGAATGGATTCGTTGAGACGAATAACCCCACCCTGCGTAAATCCAGTGCTTTCATCTAACATAAATGTGGTCCAAGCATTTCGCATCTGTGGAGTATCACCCAGGTCTAGGTATTCCACGTGGGCTACTTTAGTAGGTAGCCAATGACAATAACCGTCTTTACACGCAAGCCCTCCAAGCA
Organism: Conchocele bisecta; assembly: GCA_029237695.1. NCBI lineage: Eukaryota > Metazoa > Mollusca > Bivalvia > Lucinida > Thyasiridae > Conchocele > Conchocele bisecta. Next base: position 32,295,675 of record CM055266.1, read on the forward strand.
CTTCATCGCCGAACGTCATCTTATTCAATTTATAATTATATTTAGTCCATGTTGCCATTTTTCTAACTGGTGGTGGGGTAGCTCCGCGAGCACTCCACAACCCTGAGAAATATGCGGGAACTTTATCAAGATGCCCACCACTAACTAAGCCTTTAAGGTGAACTAACCCTAAACTGTTGGTTGGGGTGTATATTTTTGGTACCCCAAATTAGTTACACAATCTTTCGAACGCCTTACGGTCGTATGCGCTTGAAATGTGATCCCACCCGTCGTCTTGAGGTAGTGGAATACCTAGTTCTTTGAGAATCCTCCTAATGGTGTAATACACGTGAAAGTTGTAGACACTTCGGAGCATGACATTCTTGGATGTCAGATGGTCTTGATGCGAAACTCCACATCCGGCCGTTGCGCACCATACAGCAAAATTTAGTTGGTTCTGCCAGAAGTTCATATGGGAAAAATCCCATCTTAGTATTACATCTTGACTAGTAGTCTTTGGAACTACATATTTCTCAAACGTGTTAGGAAAATTGGTGGCAAAGCCACTGTCCGGTCTAACCGTTACGGTTGGGTGTACAAGGCGGTTAACAACGTCTTTTTGGGTGTATTTACCACCGACCGCGTACTTTGCATTAGAATTAAATCTAAATGCTTTGGTATCCATTGAAAGATATTATTATGTTTGCTACTATCACTAATGTTCAAAAAGGGAGTTATGAACTTCAAAAATTAATAGACAACTGCTGCGGACAACGCCGGGTAGGCCTTAGATCAATCACGTTCACGGTCGGGTGGAAAAACGTTGAAACGCTCGAGTTTTTCACATCAGAAGTTGAGGACGTCGAGTGTTTCGCATCAGAACACCCCGTCATAGATGTGCCACATAGAATAGACGTAACTAGAGTCATAAGTCCACCAAAGGTTATAGTACCTCAGGGTCTTTGGAGTTTCGGAGATCTCCAAGCTTTTGTCGCGGAGAAGATTCCTGGTGTAGTCACTCTCGCAATCTCGAAAGCCACGGGGCTCACGACATTGACCGTTGAGAGGCGTTTAAGGATCTCACCGGGGTTGGGCTCACTGTTAGGATTTAAAATAACATACCCTTACAACGATGACGGAGTGTTTGATCCGGGCGAGCACGTCGGCACGACCCCAGTAAACTTCGCCGTCACGAAAACTCTCGGGGTGCACCTGGATCGGGTGAACACATCGTACAACACGGTAGACGGCACTCCCAGCATATTACTGAAAACCCTGACCTTAGACTTCACACACCCCGAGATGAAAGTTTTGGAATCGGGACACATCCACGAGTTGAAGATTTCTATTCTTGATGATAAAGGGCGAGAGTTGAAGAACGATTACCCGATTTCGGTCGTCCTAGAAATTTCAAATTAATTAATTTTAAGAAAATTATTTAGAATTAAACGCATGTTCGTAATTTATATATATATATTATCAACATTATTGAAAATGAGTATATACGAACCAGGTAGTTCTTCCGATTGGGTGACAAATTCAAAGAATTTGGAACCGACAGAAGGGGGATTCATCCCGACAGAGGGCGACTTTTTAACTACCCAAAAAACAAAGGCCTTGATCAATATAACTATATCGGTGGCCACGGACGAGATTCACAAGAGTCTAATATCACAACTTAGAGAATATGCCCTGGCTGTGAACACACAAAGTCGTGAAGAAACGCATACGGAACTAAACGAACTAGGTGAAAAAATAACCAAATTTCGAAAAGAGGCCCGGTTGGGGATTGATAAAGTCCGAGAAGACCACCAGGCGGACCTTACGGAGGCTTATGATGCGTTGCTCTTAAAGGACTCTCTCAGCAAAGAAGCGACACTTACCGAACTAGACGGGAAAATAACCAAATTTCGAAAAGAGAGCAGGTCGGATATTGATAAAGTCCGAGAAGACCACCAGGCGGCGCTTACGGAGGGTTATGATACGTTGCGCTTAGAGGACTCTCTCATCAGAGATGCGGCACTTACCGAACTAGACAAAAAAATAACCAAATTTCGAAAAGAGGCCACGTCGGGTATTGAGAAAGCCCGAGAAGACCACCAGGCGGACCTTATGGAGGCTTATAGGGTGTTGCGCTTAGTGGACTCTCTCAGTAAAGAAGCGGCGGTTGTTGAACTAGTCGGAAAAATAACCGAATTTCGAAAAGAGGCCTGGTCGGGTATTGATAAAGTCCGAGAAGACCACCAGGTGAACCTTGCGGAGGCCATTGCGAAGGCTTATGATGCGTTGCGCTTAGAGGACTCTCTCAGCAAAGAAGCGACACTTACTGAACTAAACGGGGAAATAGCCGAATTTCTGAAAGAGAACAGGTCGGGGGTTGAGGGGGTCCGAGAAGACCACAAGGAGGCCATTGCGGAGGCTTATGGGGCGTTGCGCTCAGAGGACTCTCTCAACAGAGAAGCGGCACTTACTGAACTAGACGAAAAAATAACCAAATTTCGAAAAGAGGCCCGGTTGGGGGTTGAGGGGGTCCGAGAAGACCACCAGGCGGACCTTACGGAGGTCTATAGGGTGTTGCGCTCAGAGGACTCTCTCATCAGAGAAGCGGCGGTTGCTGAACTAGACGGAAAAATAACCGAATTTCAAAAAGAGGCCCGGTCGGGTGTTGAGAAAGCCCGAGAAGACCACCAGGCAGCCCTTGCGAAGGCTTATGAGGTGTTGCGCTCAGAGGACTCTCTCATCAGAGAAGCGGCTTGATTGCTGAACTATGACGGGGGAAATAAGCCGAATTTCAAAAAGAGGGCCCTGGTCGGGTGTTGAGAAAGCCCTAGAAGGCCACCAGGCAACCATTACGGAGGCTTATGATGCGTTGCGCTTAGATGGGACTTCTCTCAGCAGAAAGAACGGCAACTGTTACCGAACTAGACAGAAAGATAACCGAAGTTTCCGATAAACTGAAACATGATCGTATAGCCGCGACCAAAGCTCTTGAGGAGGCCTCTTATAAGATTCGTACTGAGGCATATACCTCAAACAGTGCGCTTGCTGGAATAGTGCGAACAATGAAAACGCTAAAACGTGCCATAACAGTTTGGGCTGAGAAGCGGGGCCCATTGGTTGAGGGGCACTATGGATATTCGTTCGGTGCCAAAGCGAGTAATAAATGTGGGGGATACACTATGACAGCTGCAGGTGAAGTTATCCAAATGGCGGTCTGCTCGGTTAATGGTAGTGGTAAACCTGTGGGCGCGGTCGCGATAAATATTGTAGTAGATGGGGAAGAACGTGGCGGTGGTGGTGGGGGGGGGGGGGGTTGGGGTGGAGTCACTAAAATCTCTGGAGATAGTTCGACGGTGGTTTCGTTCTCCGGTTATGATCGAATTAGACTTTCCCAAGGTAGTGTTATTAACTTTGTTACGAAACTCGGTGACCCAGAGAGTTCTTCCACTATTGTCTCATTGTTAATTGAACTTATTTTGTAAATACTAATATATTTAAAATCATGAACGAATCAACGCTTCCAATTGTCAATACCACTCCATCAACACTGTGTACAATTAACGAAAGAAGTTCAGATTTTAGGTTGAATAATATCGTCGCTATGCAGGATATTTTAGTTAGAGAATATACAAATAGAAAAAGAAACGCTAAAAAATATAGACGCGCTGGTGAACATGGCTGAAGCATCTAGCACGGCTCTGGCGAGTGTTTCTGTGTTGTGTGGGGCGGGGGCAGCTGCAACTATATCCACCATTATAACGGTTCCTGTAGCGGGGATTTTATGTGCGGTGTCGGCCGTTTCTGGGTTGTTGTGTATGGTAATTAGGGCGTCGGGTGGAAAACTCGAGAAAAAATGTAGAAAACATGATAGAATATCTGTTCTCGCCAGGTCGAAGAAAAATACCATCGACGTTATGGTGTCCAAAGCGTTGGCCGATAAGAAAATATCAAATTTACAGTTTGAATCCGTGGTGGAAGAAATGGGGAGATATGAAAAATTAAAAAATGATATTAGAATCAAAGCGCGCGCCACCATTCCCAAGATTGAGAGTACTGATTGGGATAAATTTAGGGTAAAACTTGGAGATAAAGTCGGAGGAAATTAATATTTTTCTTAAATAATTAATTTTATAATTTTCTTTAAATTAATTATAAAATTAATTATATTGGTGCATTAAACAATTTATTAATTAATTTTAGGAAAATTATTAACAATTTAAAAAGAAAAAAAAAAAAGAAAAAAGTTTTAGGTTCCACCGAGGCTCGAACCCGCGCCAGCAAAACCCTTCTGGGTCCACCCCGCTAAACCTTCGCTTAAATTTCTTCTATTTTTTTTATTTTTTCGGCTTCCTACACCCCATCATTGGACCGATACCGCGGACCCCACCTCATCGTTACCTCCATCTGCTATAATGTGCAGCATTACGCAAACATTGTATTAGCGAGCATACCTCACCAAATCCCGGTTACCTATGTAAACAGCGGGTTTGATGAGGTTGCCGCGCAATAGGTAATGCGGTCAAATAGGTCACGATGCAGTGACTATTTTCAATCAATAACTTATGTTGTAAGCGATTGTAATGTGTATTTTCAATATTTATATTATTAAAATGTATCATATCGGTACCCCTTTAAGTAATATTTGTATATTTTAAATGTAATGATGTTGTCATGAAGCGCATGAATATAAGTATTAATTAATCCAGTTTATATTGAGGCAAATCACACAGCCTAAAAACATAGTGCTGGAGCATAAACCATAGTATCGTATATTATTCATAAGTATATCACTATTAAACATTAATTACAATATGTATGCATATTATTAAAACAGTAGATGCTACCGCTGTTTCGCTGTATGTGATATTTATAACAAAATATTTTGTTTATTCGTCCGCGTACTGATTTCTGTCACATAAAGCGCCATTTTCAGTTCATATTTTGACCTGTGAATATGAACCGGACTAAGTTTAAACAACGCTCGATTCCGTCCAATTCAGATTTCTCTGCAGAATGTTCAGACTAACTACATATTAAGTAATGTTGCTAAATAAGTGTTAACGGCTGGAACATGGTTATCACTAAAAGGAAGAAACCACAGTCGTATTATTGAAAAATAAGATTTACCCGAGACCTCATGGAGGCCCGCCATTAAATCCAGTGTAAACAATAGACCGTGTGATCCCATTTCCTGAAGTAGCCCCCGCTTAGTGAAACGATGTGCTAATCATGATGTTATGTTCCCCAATAATTGGAAACGGTTTGAATTTCTCGGTAAAAACTACGAAAGTCATAAAAAAATAACGATGTATATTTAACATTGGATACGCTTAAACGGTATTACTCTCTCATCGGATCGTCAGTTGTCGTCGATAGCGATTTAACGTACTGATCTGGTCTTAATTTATTGTCAACCTTCAACGCCATTTACAGAATATATGGTTAATTTTGGAAATAAATAACGGCAAATTACGATGACGTCTGCTCTGAAATATCTGTCAACATGCGGACGTAATTTAAGGAAATCGATTATATTTTAAGGCTACATCTGTGACTAATTACGAATTTATGTATGGTCTTTGGCTACACCCGACACATTACACAGATCTAGTTGTAAATACACGTCGCTTTGTGTGGGGAAAAAGTCGATAATGCGTAGTTGTGTGTGACGAGGTGTTGATCTGATGACACACACAGCTGTGACCCTTAGGCAATGTTTTGAAATTGACGTGTCGTTTTGATGTGTGCCGCAACACCTCACTGTCGGAGACAACATGACAATTAACGATATACTCTCGATTATACACAGATCTATTAGACGGCTGGTTATTTAAAATAAAGAGTAGTTCAGTACACCTTCGCCGATATTGTTTTTAGAAAATCAGTAATATTTTCCGGAAATGGTGTTGAAAAGTTGACAAAAATTCTATCACCGTATTTAGTTGTGCCGATATTGTTTTAAAAAATCAGAATTTTTTTTTCCGTAAATGGTGTTGAAAATTGACAAAATATATAGCCGCATTTCTCCGATATTCGTTTAGAAAATCACCAATATTTTCTGTAAATGGTGTTGACACAAAATGCAGCGTTCACGCGGAATTCAAATAAAATACAAAATAATAATTTAATAAATAGACGCCGATGGCTACTGTGTTTGCGGCCAGTGAATTCTGGTCGTGGTAGCCACAGGCGCAGTTCGAACAGTGTTGTGAGCAGATGGAGGACAATAATTATTTCAAATTCATAAAAAAATGTTTGCTGTCCGAAAATTAATTAATTGTGACAGCCAAAAAAAAAAAGATTTTGGGACAGTAAAACTTATATGGTATAGACAGTATAGACAGTACCTCAAACTTAAAAAACAGTAACAAACTGTCTGTGTATATATTAACTTAAACTTAAAACATCAGTAACAAACTGTCTGTGTATATATTACTTAAAGACAGACACTTTAATTGTTGGTAAGTTTCTATCAATTTATAGGTATTTTTATTAAAATCATAAAATTGTGAAAATATTAAAAAATATTAAAATCACAAAAATAATATATATGGAGAATTTTTTTTTGTACCACGTCGAGGTTTGAACCCCCGACCCTTTCGGGAATCGGTAATTAAATCATTGAAGTCGGCGACCTTAACCTCACGACTGTTGCGCCATTTATGACAATCACAGTTATACAGAAGTGCTATCAGTATTACGCCACCATTTGAACGTAATAATTATTAAATTATTTGCAACTCCATCTACAACAATACCGTTACAGAGATACGCTATTGAAACAACATGTATTAGTACCCATAACATAACAAAGTAATGTATCATTATATATCACAGGAGATAGCTTAAAACTATATATCCTAATCATAAACAGAACAATCCGCTTGGCTCGTATGAAAATAGTTCGCGTGATATTGATTATCTCCCTTGCCGAAAGTAGTTCAGTGATTTATTAATTCCAAATAAAACGTGTTTGCGTAATGAGAGCGGCCAGAGTGAAGTACATGAGGCGAAACTTATCTCACTGTTGAGATATTAATGCCGGCGTTTCGACACCGAACTGTGTTTATTTCTCATATATAAACTTAACTTTGCTGGTGAAATAAAAAAAAATGTTATTTATTATTAATTAATTATTTTATTATATTAATTAATATGTTTTCTATATAATAGGGGGTGTTCAGCTTTAAATTATAAATATTTTTATAATTTTATTAAAATTAATTAAATAACGAACCATCCCGGAAATTCGTGAACTATATAACCCTCACTAAGTGTTTATAAACTGTGTACACCACCTGTGTAAATCGATAGCCCGTTTACATACCATCGATAAGGCTATAAATAACCGCGTGTGTAATATATATTACAGTGTGTTTATTTTCCATCCCGGAAGACGTAATCGTGTAAACCTCTCTATAAATGGACACTTAATATACGTGTAAGGTGGGACACCTAATTTACATTTTCATAACGCGTGTAATTGGAACATTGTCGTCTGCTTGGTGTTGTGATTACAACATAAATTTATAAGCGATATCGTAGAAATGTACATTCGTAAACGAATCGTTGGGTTTTAATAGTTTTATATAATACACCTTAGTTTCATATTCGATACGCATTATCCGTCTTAATGTTTGTATTTGCCTCTTGTATAGTTGACATAATTGCCGGTATAATATTGTAAATGCAACGTTTTTATCGGAGTGTAATAAATTACGCTGGTATTTCATGTATTCGATATCGCCTAGTGTTCTCATTTTATAGAATTTATATATAGGATTATAACCCCCGTATTCTTCGTAAACTTCTTCTACACAGCCATTAAAAACTTTCAATTCCAATTGTATTGTATTATCCATTTTCTCTAATAATATTGGTACTTGTTTTTTCTGTTCAATTTCCAATTAGAATTTTCAAATTCATTACAATATGATTGTAGAAACGCATATCCGTAAACGAATCGTTGATTTTAAACGGTTTTATAAAATTAATTTTATGATGTTCCGGTTTTTAGTCGCTTCGTTTCACGAATTTGATCCTTGTACCGGTTACATAATTGCCGGTATAATATTGTAAATGCAACGCTTTTATCGGAGCGTAATAAATTAGGCTGATATTTCATGTATTCGATTTTGCATAGTGTTTTCAATTTATAGTAATATTTTTCACCAAAGACATTACAAAATTCCAATTCCCATTCTATTTTATTATCCATTTTGTTATAATATTTTATTATAACCTATGAAATGTATCTGTTCAATTTGGACGTGAAAAAACATGATGTATTTATGACACCAATATATTTTTTCAAAAGTCAATTACCAATATAATTGGGACTACCTCTTTTCAAAATTATTTTCTCCAAAAATTCATAAATTTGCTGTCGGGAGACAATTTTCCTTGTTAACCAATTTTTTATTTTTCGGGGGTGTGGGGGTATTATAGAGGGCTATAAATGATATCATGGTAGGTGGTATCAGTTTGACTCCCTTACTACTACTTTTGTTTATTATAAATTTCCTCGGCTATCTCGACCATGCCCTATTTTTTTTTTTTTTTTTTTTTTTATCTTATATTTAAGGGTAGGAATTGGCTCGAGGACCTTCCAAACCCGGGCATTTGAGCCCAAAAGTGGCAGGCCAATGGCCGTTGGCCCGTTTGTTTCCGAATTTACTAATATCTGCCATACAGTCGAAAAAATGTGCATTAAATGAGGGAGGCAATGAGGCGGTTAATTTAACCTAGCTAGTTCATTCTGCTATCGCACGAAGACGGTATATAAGACCGTGAAAAAGGCTGAGTGTGAGTGCATGTGATATATGGAGATTCAGTCGTAACAGTGTTATCCTATATAATGATGATATTTGACGGTTGGTCAGGGCATAACATATCAGGCAGGGAATGATCGATATTTGGTTATGCAAAGAATGATGTAATATGTTTTCGGGCCCAGCTACTGTCGTTTCGCGGCTTATCGTTATATATGATTTGCTATTATTCGAGTTCAGGTGCGGCGTTTATCTGTTACTATTTGGTTAGATGACAATTTGTTTCACATATTCTGAAGACGAAAGAAAAAGAGAAGATAATACACGGCGGTATAGTAATTGCCCATATATTAGTGAGTGGCGTGTGTGTGCAAGTATCAGGCTAACAGTTGTTCTGCCAGTTTATAGTTTCGTGGAATTGATAAGGAAATGGTCACGTACCATACCGCCGGTCATGGTCCAAAATGTTAAAGTTTGATTTCAGACGATGCATATTACGATCAATGATGTTTAATCAGAGTGATGCGGGCGGCCAATTCCGATCTAAACTGCATTACTCCGTCAGATGAATGGTGGGGAAACCGATGTACCCGGGGAAAACCACCTCCTCTGGCAAGTAATGACAACTTCACATACGTCGGTGTAGAGGTGAAGAGCTGTGGTCGAACAGCTACCGGGGACCAATGCCAGCGCTTTACTGCCGGTCCAAATAACGGAATCAGCTAGTGTCACTCCGACATGCGTCGCTCACTCGTGCCAGGCGCCCGGCCACACCGCAACGATGTCCATTTGGTTCTACAACTTTTAAAAAACATGTATGATTAAGGGTTAAACAGGAGGCGATTGGTTGCCATCATCAACCTCTGGAGAAAAGAAAGTATAGGATGCGGTCGCCAGTATTGGAAGACGATTATTGGTCAGTGGGAGTTGGGGGTAGAGGTTGCAAGTTGTCCTAGTCCATGTATGTGGTGTCATCGGAATTGTGTATGGTTCATCTATTTATATATAGTATCGAATATATTGGTTGTCATACTGGTTATAATATGTTATGCTTGGAGATTGGGTTTGCGTTTATTTAGTTTAGCTTCATGTATTAGCCCACCCGAGCCTGTACATATCGTCTCGTTAATTTCCCAGTACTAATCCTCAATAAGGCAATCCATACCAGATAGACTTTCCCGGGCCAGCTCCGATCGAGTACATACCCATTGGATGAGGGAGAGATCACTTGTCGTATATTTATATCTACAGTCTGATACTAATATGTAATTGACTTTTTCAGATTGGGTTTGTCTTAATTTATTTAGTTTAACTTCATGTGTTTGCCCACATGAGCCTGTACACACCAAGTACATGTATAAATGTATTAATTGCTGCACTTTCACATGGGCCTGTATCATGCGAAACAATCAACAGTGGTACACAGTGCCAGCTTCCTGCCCAGGTGAAGCTCCCACGTATCGGGTTCTCGGCGTCCGCATACCAAAGTATAATGTTTCACACGAAACATACATGTATACGTACATGCATATACCTCCCGCATACAGGCACATTTAAATTAAGATTCTAAAAAAAAACATGAAATTCACATGTAATGCTATTTGGGAAAGGATGAGCACTAAATACATTTTTTCAATATATATTGATGATATAACATATATACAACCTATATGTTGTTATGTTTGGAGATTGGGTTCTGATTGGGTTGGGCTACTGCACCCCACCTAATACATGTTAGAGATCACTTGTCTTATATTTACAGCCTGATACTAATATATTTTTTTCAGATTGGGTTTGTCTTAATTTATTTAGTTTCACGTCATGTGTTAGCCCACACGAGCCTGTACATATCGTCTCGTTAATTTCCCAGTACTAATCCTCGATAAGGCAATCCATACCAGATAGACTTTCTCGGGCCAGTTCCGATCGAGTACAGACCCATTGGTGGATCACTTGTCTTATATTTATATTAGTTATATGTTGTTATGTTTTGAGATTTGGTTCTGATTGTGTTGGGCTATCGCACCCCACCTAATACATGTTAACGTTAACTACATGTATATACATCCTAACATAAGCTGCGTACATGGATCTTGCAACATTGTCAACCAGTGACGATATTTACAGTAGTTTTCAGATCTGGGATGGAGACAATGGGGCATAGTGTCACGGACGTAACTTAGCTAGGACAACTCCATCGGATTTTTATTTTGTTCCTACCCTTAGTACTGGTGTACATGTATTGTATTTTAAAGTATGATTCATTATATTATTTAATTGTGCAGAATTTATTATTATTATTTATTTTTTATTTTTGGAGCAGCGGTATTATGTTATATTTTATTCCAGTACCCTGTCTACGGGGCGCCATGCAGGACAGGTTAATTATGTGTACAAAATTGAGTTTTGTAACACTAAAAATCACAAAATTCAATTCTGTGTCACAAAATTCAATTCTGTCAATTCTGATTATTCTGTCTGCCCGCCTATCCTTACTGTATAATTTACACGTAACTGGGATTGTGGGAATCATTGATTGAAGTATGTGCCCACCGTGCTTACTTTCATGAATGTTATTCCAACATGTTTGCCATTTGTATCTTACTTTTTTGCTAATGACAGAATATATTTCTCTATGAGTAGGTAGTGTTAATTCATCAGTGCCTGTCAAATGTGCTGAAGCAGCCGCGCGATCTGCTTCTTCATTACCGGACATTCCAATATGGGAAGGGACCCAGTCTATATTTATAAGCTTGCCCTGTTCCACTGTTCTGCTTATTAGTGTCTTAATGTTATGTATTTTGTCGGGTCTCGTTTTAGATGTACCTGAATTAATAGCTTGAACAGCCATGACCTATCTCGTATATGTTATATGTATATGTCTCTATATCGACTGTTTACACATACGTCAGGTGGTTTGCTTAATTAGTTTACCTGGATATATTTGTGTGTTTGTCACAATTCATTAAGCATATCACGCTGATCATTTACGCAAGTCACTGATAGTCGTTAATGCCACCTTGTAATGTTGATTAGCTTACTACCTTTGGTCATTAGTTAATTGGTGATTGTTTACTCGTGGTGTAATGTGTAATATTATTTCATATTTTTCGCGAAAATATTCGACCATGTCTCTTCATCGCTATCTCGAGCCTAATCATATCTCGACTATATGGACTATCTCCATTATCTATAGCGATATTTACAGCACTCGGAACACATGGCACCATTCCGTACATCAAGAATAATGAGTGTTTGACACACAGTTTCAAGGTGTGGTGATCATGTGTTTCCGAACGGCGTGACGTCATGTTTTTAGATGTGTTTACAGTATACTTACTTTAATATCTTTCTAATGGAATGCCGTTTTTATGAAAGATGCCACATAAAAATGCGGAACACGTTGCCCTTTATGGCTTTAATCACATACTTATGTAGCTTTGACGAAGAATCAGTTACCGTAATTGTAAATTATCAAAGTACTGAAATAACTCAAACTTGATCTGGTGTGGGATGCCCTAATAACACACCAGATGACTTATCCCATACCGTATTAAGGGCATAACTTGATCCAACTCTCAGATAAACTTGAATGCCTGAGACCCTCACCAGGTGAAAAATGGGGAATCGTAAAGGATGAATCCCATCGTAAATTTTAACATTCACATTGCTCCCAACCAAGACAATTTGAAGTTGGTAATAAACTCATATCATGACCTTTACATTTACCACGGGTCACCATTTTAACAATCCATCTTGGATTGCGTGGCGCCGCAATTTTTATTAAAGTTGAAAAGGCTTCAGCAAATAATCATATCTGTAACATTTAACCAAGCGGTTCATGCCATATAGCAATTTGAAGTTGCATGGTAACTGAAGAATGATCACTTTGACTTTCAGCGGCCATCTTGGATGACATAATTATACCATTGCAATAAAACAAATGGGGACAGTGACTTTTTTGTTATTGGTGAAAATTAAAAAAAGTACTTACATTTAAATATTTTTTTAGAATCAACGTGTTTAAATAGCCAAACGTTCGTCAGCAGGAAAGGAACAGACAGTAAATTATTCTTAACTTATTTCGAAGACCATTCATCATCTGCTTCTGCTCCGTAATTATCCGTTTCTAACGGCGTAATAATTACATTGGCCTTGTTACTTGTCCACGCCATTTGACCAATGACACGCACCATAAACGCGTTCGCCACGCATTACAGTTACCGATACAGAGATACCGGATGGTACCGGTACCGGTTGGTACGGTACCAGCTTACAGGATCGCCCAAAAATGGCATAGTTAAAGGTACATTCCCACTCAGTAGGCACAACATGTTCTTTATAGGAATTAAATAATTGTATACTTTTGTCACTATTCCACCAGTGCTAACTATTAAAACTGCCCGCCATACAGATATAATCATTTAGTAATATTTATTTTACTGATAGTGACGCGCGGTGGTATCAGGCTATTTTCATATGCAATTGAGGCATGCTATTTTTTAATTATTTATACTAATTAAATGATCACCTGAAAAAAATAATATTTTCGACTGATTCTAAAGTATGATTATTGCACATCCAACAATATATATACAGAGAATAAATAGTAATACCCGTTTTAAGGAAACAAGGTTATCGCCCCTGATATCACTGTGGAAATTTACCTCTGATATAAAATGTATGCTAATGCTAATCAATGCGTGGTGATTGAATGTTTATTTTGCCAGAAAATGTCTCAGATGATGTTTCTGATATAAAGAACATTTTGTGCTTACTGAGTGGACATGTACCTTTAATGTGTCTAAAATAGATAAATATGAAAAGTCATGCAGAGCATGATGTTATTAGCCTATCAAATCAGGGTTCAATATATGTCCACATTTTAGTAGTTACGGAATCTCAGGGAAAAGTGATTGAAGTATTGATTTCCTCCCCAACCAAATTCACCCAGTTATATTTAGTAAATTACTATGGATTTGCCATTTACTTGGCGGCCAATTTTAATTGGGTATTTACGCAAATACGTAGCTTATCTGCAGCTCTGGGTGGGGTTCACACACAATATAATGATTACACCAGCTTACATTGTCTCACCAGCTGACAAATAGAACTATCGGACTATTCATAATATCAAGGACTTACCATTGACAAAATGCGCCGAATACACCCGAAAATTTTGGATATTCTTGTGCCCAAATTCTTGTCCAATTCTAGGCAGCCATTCACGTATCCGATCCGAACTCAGTTTCTCGCATTCCACACCTTGATGTGTGATCACTGCAGGAAATCTATACTATTCCAGTGTCCTTTCGCGATCTTTACGATGACTACATCCGTATATAGAACACTTCACAACCATTATGCGTCTCACTAACTGAATTTAGGTCAAACTTCGACGTGTTTTGTTTTGTGTATCGAGATATTGGAACTATTGCGCAATAACGCGCGGCCTCCAACATGGCGGAGCTTCCTGTTTGTGACGTCAAAACGTTTATTTATAGCCAAATTGCAAACCGCCGAATTATTGTAGTTAAAACGTTTATTTATAGTCAAATTGCAAACCGCCGAACTATTGTAGTTAAAACGTGTATTTATAGCCAAATTGTGTTATTTCGCTATATTTAAAGTTTTAAACGGAGATAATGGCCAAAAGTGAAAATAATATCCTGTTGATGTAATTTGGAAGTTTGTAGATTACCGAATATAGGAGAAAAGGGTGGTTACAAACTTTTTCACAAACCAATGGATAACCAATATATAGCCGATCTATAAATATATCGGTTAATACAAATGGCGATACCTAAACAAGTAACATACATCGGACGCCGACATAACTGTATCCAACGACACAGTAAAAACTAGAGCACCTGAATGTAAGAAATAAACGGTGCTCGATTATTTGTGAAAGTTATACGTTATTGTAAATAACATTCAGAGCACCCATAACATAAAATACATATGTCATCGTATTTGGTGGTCTACATATCGTTACAATCTATCAGTTTGTTAGGAAGATTTTAAAGAAAATCTACTGTAAAAATGACGTCACAGATTACGTAACGTCGGACAATCGGGTTCGGAAACCATGTGATCCCACACCCTGAGTTTGCATAGTTGGGAGCTCTGCTCAGATACAAGACACAGACAGCACTGCACATAATCAAAGGACTGAGCGTCCTAAAATTCTACATTTTTTTTATAGCTATGACACACAATATGGCTCACAGCCTAGAGATTCCTCCGTAGAGGGTGAACTACTACATCCCAGAAGTCACTTCCATATGTTAGCCACGCTTAAGTAGCTACAAATAAAATGAAGATATGATGTACTACAATAATTCCTTAAATGATATGTCTGCGATCAAAAACGTTGTAGAAGAAATATATATTTTTTTCTAAACATGTTGTGTCAGGCATATATTGCTGCCGTTGACATTTCATAGTACTGAAGCACTACTGCATGCTTTTCAGACAATTACACACGTGTATTATCGTGCTTATCGCATTAGACAAGCACATGCGATTTACAACTGTACTAAATTATCATCTCTCTGGCACTCTAGTCATCTGAAATTCCACAGATCGCTACACTTACAAAACGCAGTACAAGGACGTGAATTTTGTTTTCATGAGCCATTGCGAGAACACTGCGTCCTGCAACCGCACATAATGAGTTCAATTACAGCTTCTTCATTGGAACTGTATCTCCATAGTTGGTTAACCGACCATAGTAATGTTGATAGCCCTCTTCTGCTGAGGTTTCAGTGGATCAAAATAACTGCCATCGCAAATCCTTGAATCTTGAACATCGCTCTTCGGAGACATTATCCATGGCTTCGTTGACATACCAACGAATTTTGCCCCAAACTGCATCCATAAAGTTATGGAAACAAAGAAGACATTGGTTTGTCTCATTTCCTATTGCTGACCAAAGATGGGATATAGTTCCAACGAAGAATTTGAACTGATTATGTGTGGTTGTAGGATGCAATGTAGTCGCAGTTGCTCATGCACCTAACATTCACTTCGTTGTACTGTGCTGTGCAAGTGTCGCGTATGTGACGACCAGGGTGCCAGCGAGGAGTAGAAGATGAATTTAGTATAGTTGAACATCACATGCGCTTGGCTAATGCGATAGACAATGATATTACTGATATAAACGTTTGTAGAAAACAGCAAGAATGCAGTAGTGCAATACTATAATAAATGTCAACGGCAGCGATATATATACGTATTACAATACGTTTAGAAACACTTGTATAATCATTCTACAGCGTATTAGATCAGTCATATCTAGGAAAATGTTCAACATAATATGAAGCATGTATAATCAATAGTTTGGCATCACTTGCAGACTACACATTTGGTACTTTATACAACTGTTGCTAAGCTTACTTTTACTAAACATGACATGCGATTGGCGACGTACATATTCGATCACTTGGCATAAAAAGTTACAAACAATGCATATTCAGCATTAGAAACTTGTGAAAACATTGATCAATGTCTGATTTGTTTTTATATCATATACATGTAATGTGTATTTTCCATACAACAAGAGTTATGCATTCATTCTGCATGGAATTTCGAGCCCGTATGGATATATACTGACAGCAATTATCACGTGAATCGCTGATACCTTATCTGAAATGTAGACATTACGGGATAACTTGCAACAGCCAGGTGCGTTTTTCATTATTTTATCTACAGCGATTCATTCCCATGATACATCAACGTCAATGGCAACCATTAGTATCTACAATAAACTGTACGTTATTCATACTTTCATTGGCAGCCAAATTGAACTTTAGCATGTCTGATTTGTCCGTAATAGTAGTCCGTATGAAATTATAGACGTACCAAAACTAGGTTCTCAATGAAATTCGTATTGTTTATTGGCAGCCATTTTGATTATCTGCCGCCTTTGATATCCGAATAACACTAAACGGTATTATAAACATATTCATTTTTAGATGCCAGATCGCTGCAGCTGCGATTTCCTGACACTTAGGCCACGAAAAAAGTCATCCAACTATTCGAGTATTGTAGATTTTCGTGTTTTTTTTTTGCCGGGACTAGGGGAGGGGGGGGGGGGATGAGGGGGGGGGGGAGGGGGGACCCCTGGACCCCCCCCCCTGTATCCGCGCCTACATTTGTAAGTAAGTACCACCAGAACGCATCAACTGCCAATACTATAGTTGGAAGTAGTTAATTCGACATTTAGTACATCAAAATGAGATTGCAAGATGGCCGCCGATAATCCAAGATGGATGTCAACAAATAGAACCAATTTATTTAATTATAATCGCATTAACAAGAAGTTTTATACAGGCAACATTCATGGTTTGATAATTAATTGAGCTGGAAAGCGCTATAAATCTGCAATTTGGTGGCCATTCTATTGTTTTCAAACATATTAGAAAGTAGGAAAGTATAAAATTAGATATTATAGTATGGATACACCACACTACTGAAAAAGTAAAAATACAGAAAACCAGTGGCGCCAATGTACAATTATCCCCATTAAACTTGCAAGTATATCATGGGAAATATACCTAAATTCAATATGGCTGCCAAATATCCAAGATGGCGGCGAAAAAATGACATAAAGAACAACAAAGTTAAATAAAAAATCGTTTTTAGCAAAATAATCGAAAGGAAATAGTATTTAGGAACACAGTAGTCCCTACTAAATGTTTGTTGTTTGAATATTTTGAGAATGCATCAAAATTAAGTTGGCAAGAAAAGTTGGAAAACACAGTAAATGTTTACTAATCCATAAACTGTATACAATCTAGGTCATGTATTACCATATGTAGCTGTGACTAGTGAAATGGGGTTTATTGGTTTTGCGACCAGTGTATATCAAGATCAGCCTGTGCATCCGCACAGTGTGACCAGGATACACACTGTTCGCCATTTCATCAATAAAATACCCGTAATGATTCACAATCAATATAGATCGCTATCAGGCTACATAAGTGTGCTATTTGATCAGTAGCTACACTGGTCACAATTCCCATAAGCAGAATTTCTCCAGCCACAGCCACATATTAGTAATTGGTGACAGTAAACTGAATTCCTGATTCGATTAACACGTACTGGGTCAGATGCTGCTGCTATCAGCAAAGAAGATTGGAATAATGGGTCACATGGTCCCAGGGGTATAACACTATACTAGCGATGAAAGCATTTTCAATTAGATAACTGGTTCATGTGTATGGAGAAACAATATTTGCAGGGTCCGTAGTGGGCCGGTGTGGGTGAGGGGTCGTTCCGTTGATAGTGGTGGAGAGGGTATGCTTTGCTCCCCCACCCCACCCCACCAATCCGCAATCATATATTAAACGATATTCTCTTTGCTCTGTTGACGCAATGATGTACGGTAAGGCGGTACCAGAGACATAGACACATAAATATGCATCTACCCCAAAATGCTTGACGGTATGTACAAAGTTACCTTGACTCACATTATCCCACCCCACCACCACTCCATCCATCCTCATAGTTCAAATGTTCCTAGGCCTATATCTATTGATATATCTCGGCTATTTCTAGATGTCGATTCTACATATGTTGTTATCATCGAATTGTGGACTGCTTTAAATGCACGGAAACCGAGTAGACCAGTATATCTATACTTTGTAATTTTATATTTTTTATGCTCCCCGAAAAAAAGGTTTCTGGGGAACATATAGTTACGGCTTTGTCCGGCGTCCGCCGTCCGTGTTTTACGTTACAGTTTTTCAAATTGCTATATCTCTGTGACTGCTTGGGATATCAACTTGAAACTTCATATACACATTGATCACCATCCATATTTTCATTGTACTCCCCACCCATGCTGTCCAGGTGTCCAATGCCAATTTCAAATGACTTTAAACTTTTTGTTAAAGTTTTACGTTAAAGTTTTTCAAATTGCTATATCTCTGTGACTGCTTGGGATATCAACTTGAAACTTCATATACACATTGATCAAAAACCATATGTTTATTTATACCTTACCCATGCTCCCAAGGAGCCCAAGGTCAAGGTCAAATGACTTTAAACTTTTTGTTAAAGAACGTTTTTCAAATTGCTATATCTCAGTGACCGCTTACGATATCCTACACATACTGCCCAGGAGCCCAAGGTCAAGGTCAAATGACTTTAAACTTTTTGTTAAAGTTTTATGTTAACGTTTTTCAAATTGTCATATCTCTGACTCTGTGACCGCTTGCGATATCAACTTGAAACTTCATATACGCATTGATCACCATCCGCATTTTCATTGTATACCCTACCCATGCTGCACAGGAGCCCAATGTCAAATGACTTCGAATTGCTATATATCTCTGTGATTGCTTGGAATATCAACTTGAAACTTCATATACACATTGATCACCATCCATATGTTCATTGCATACCCTACCCATGCTGTCCAGGTGCCCAAGTCAATTTCAAATGACTTCAAACGTTTTGTTAAAGTTTTACGTTAAAGTTTTTTCTAATTGCTATATCTCTGTGACCGCTTGGGATATCAACCTGGAACTTCACATACACATTGATCGCCATCCATATTTTAATTTTATACCCTACCCATGCTGCACAGGAGCCCGATGTCAATGTAAAATGACTTAGAATTGTGTTTGTTAAACATGTTAAAGCTTAAATTACGTTAACGTTTATCAAATTGCTATATCTCTGTGACCGCTTGCGATATCAACTTGAAACATATACACATTGATCACCATTTATTGCGATTAATAAGCATACTACACCAATACCCAGGGTCGAGGACTTTGAATTTCAATCCAGACGTCATCAGGGAGCATTTGTCGGATTTACCACCATCTAGTTTTCACCTTTTACGCTAAATAGGCTGTAACAGTTGCGTATTTTAGCAATATGGATCCGTAAACAACAACAACAACAACAACAACGTTTTTTTGTTTTTGTTTTGATAATAAAAAAAAAATAGGTAAATACTTAGACCACATGGTGAATGTTTCATTTGAGTGGGACCAAGAAACAAGCACATTCTGATGATGGTTTTAATCGATGTTGTTAGTTAGATACTGCACAAAAAATACCAACTGGCAGGAGGTGCCCATTTTGTTACAGTGTAACGGTGTAACATTGTAACGAAGGATATTTTCCCCAGTAACTGACATATACCTCTATGATGATACCTCTATGATGGTTTCTGGGCTCTGAAGTAAGGAGGAATCTCCTTTTTTAGCCCATTTTCTTCAGTCATTCTTCGGATACTATGTATCTTGTATTCTTGCATGGTTTGATTAGAATATTTAGGGTACAGGTTTGTAGTATTTAATGTCACATTTGGTAGTATATATGTATGTATATTAACATATATAACGTGGTTCCAGTACTGGTCGAGTTTCGATTTGAAATCATTCATGTCATTTGAGTTCACAACAACATCGTTTATTATCCTCTGTGAAAACTGTTGTAGGCGAAATGATGTTATTCAACGTGGTTTGGCCAGTTTATAATCATGTCCACGAGTCCTCGACTGGCATATTGTAAAGAATCTGTCAGATGGAATGTCTTCTATACCGTGAATAATCTTAAAAGTCTTGATCATATCCCCTCTTCTTCTCCTATGTGCTAATGTTGGTAGTTTAAGTTCTTTAAGTCTGTCTATATATTCAAGGTCCTTCAGCTGAGGTACAATCTTGGTTGCTCATTTCTGAACTTTTTCCACACTAATTATGTCCTTCCTCAAGAATGGGTACCAAATAATATTTCCATATTCAATATGTGGTCTTACCATAGCTTTATAGAGCATGAGGAATGAGTCCTTTTCAATGAAATCGAAGGAACGCACAGGAACTCACAATTAATGAGAGCATGCTATTGGCTTTGTTAACTTTTGAGGCAATGTGACTGCTGAATTTCAGATTTTGTTGGAATGTTATACCTAGATCCTTCTCACAGTTTCCAGATTAACAGAGTTCATTGAGTACAGATGTTCTTGATTATGAGTACCATAATGAATGGCTTTGCATTTGTTGACATTAAACCTAAGTTGCCATAGATCTGCCCAACTACATAGGGAGTCCAGGTCCTGTTGAATTTTGTTATAATCACTATCCTGTGAATATAGTTTAGTATCATCAGCAAATATCTTAACTGTGCAATCAACCACTTCAGGTAGGTCATTTATGTAAATAATAAACAGTATAGGTCCTAATACGCTGCCCTGTGGTACACCACTTATAACATCCTGCTATGATGAACAATATCCCTTAACAGCTACATATTGTCGACGTTCCAATAGAAAGTCTGAGATCCATGATAATATATTGCCTTTAATGCCGTATGATGAAAGTTTGATTAGTAAACGTTGATGAGGTACACTGTCAAACGCTTTTGCGAAATCTAAGTACACTGTATCCCAAGAGTTGTTGTTCTCAATAAAAGTAGACCAGTCTTCCATTACATCAAGTAGTTGAAGAACACAGGAACGACCCGAGCGAAATCCAAACTGTGCACCAGATATGAGATTATTCCTATTCAGATACTAGGCCTATTGATATTTTCTGTTTTATTGCTTATTTTCCAAAAAAATGGACATGTTTTCTAGCGGACCGTAACAATGCTAAAGTGTGTAACGTATGGGGAAATACTGTAACAAAGCGTAACGAGATGTAACAGAGTTGCATTTTATAATAATCTGCACATACTCATCGTTACACTGTAATGGTGTAACGACTGGCCAAAAAAATTGGACATGTTTTCTAGGGGACCGTAACAATGATATAGTGTGTAACGTATGGGAAATGTACAGCATGTGCCGTCTTGTATAGACCAGCATAGCTCTGTACAACGTATGGATGTACAGCACGTGCCCGTCTTGTATAGACCAGCATAGCTCTATACAACGTATAGATGTACAGCATGTGCCCATCTTGTATAGACCAGTATAGCTCTGTACAACATATGGATGTACAGCATGTGCCCATCTTGTATAGACCAGCATAGCTCTGTACAACATATAGATCTACAGCATGTGCCCATCTTGTATAGACCAGCATAGCTCTGTGTGATGTATACATGCACAGCATGTGCCCGTCTCGTACAGACCAGCATAGTTCTGTACAACCTATAGATGTACAGCATATGCCCGTCTTGTATAGACCAGCATAGCTCTGTACAACGTATAATGTGCAGCATGTGCCCGTCTTGTATAGATCAGCCTAGCTATGTACAACATATGGATGTACAGCATGTGCCCGTCTCGTACAGACCAGCATAGCTCTGTACAACGCATAGATGTACAGTATGTGCTATTTAGTATAGACCAGCATAGCTATAGACGTATACATGTACAACATGTACCCATCTTGTACAGACCAGCCTAGCTCTGTACAACATATACATGTACAGCATATACCCATCTTGTACAGACCAGCCTAGCTCTGTACAACGTATAGATGTACAGCATGTACCCATCTCGTACAGACCAGTATAGCTCTGTACAACGTATACATGTACAGCATGTACCCATCTTGTACAGACC
This sequence comes from Conchocele bisecta, assembly GCA_029237695.1. Classification (NCBI taxonomy): domain Eukaryota; kingdom Metazoa; phylum Mollusca; class Bivalvia; order Lucinida; family Thyasiridae; genus Conchocele; species Conchocele bisecta. Next base: position 32,317,953 of record CM055266.1, read on the forward strand.
AGCCTAGCTCTGTACAATGTATAGATGTACAGCATGTACCCATCTTGTACACAGGCCTGTAGCCAGACCTGTTTGAAGGGGGGGGGGGGGGGTCGTTTCGAAGGCCCAAGGGGCCTGAGTTATCTAGTGGGGTCTAAAAAAGTGGACCTCGAGGCTAAAAAAGTGGACCTCGAGGCTGAGCGGGGGGGGGGGGGGGGGGGGGGGGGGGGGGGGGGGGGGGTCGTCCGACCGCCGCCCCGACCCCCCCTGGCTACGGGCCTGTTGTACATACCAGCCTAGCTCTGTACAACGGATAGATGTACAGCACATACCCATCTCGTACAGACCAGTATAGTTATGTACAACGTTAACATGTACTGTTTTCCCATGATCCAGCTTATTTCATTTGTTTATTTGGAGATTAAATTTAGACACAGCTGGACATCAAAATTGGTCATCTGGGTAATCTATGGAAAGGAGATCAGGAGAAAATATGGGAAAACCTCCCATGTTGGTCACCTGGTAATCCATCCAATATAGCAAGGAAATAAAATATAGAGGACAAACAAATTGAAATCTCACAAAACCTGGTGTGTTCTCGCCTGTTTAAAATCCTAGCCAGTTTATGTGAAAATGTGAAGTGGCTATACCATCATATCATCACTTAAAAATATAAATATCAGAAAAAATATTCATAACATAATCACGTTATTACTACCAGTCCATTCAAAATAGATTTTTAAATTATTGTGGTGTTGTTTTAGAACGTTATAATATCTAATGAGTTTGGTGTGAAGTTTAGGGTGGAAACCGCTTATCTACCCAGGTTGGTCAGATTACCGGCAATACCGATATGTAAACCAGTGTAGTCCCTGATATTTACCCAGGATGATCAGACCACCAGCAATATGCAGACCAGTTAGTCCCTGATGATAATGGATATCTACCCGGGATGGTGGGACGACCGGCATATGTAGACCAGTGTAGTCACTGACACTAATGGATATCTACGTAGGATGGTCGGACTATCGAAATATGCAAAACAAATTAACTTTAAGTACTTTTTTCATCAATACCAAAAAGTCTCCCTCCCCCAAAAATATTATTCGATGAAATTCCATAAAATATTGATTTATTGTAAAAAAACGAGTTTCCTATGGGAATTTAACATGGGGCGAAAAGGAGGAGGCTGACCAGGAGGGTCGAAAAACAAAAAAAAAATGGAAATTTACTCCGAAACTTGGTTAGATAGCTTGGAAATGATGCACGGTAACTAAGAAAACAAGCGTTAGCTTTTGAAAATAGGTCCACAAATAAAAAATTATTTAAAAAAATCTATGTTTAGTCCCCATGTTAAATTCGCATAGGAAATTCTTTTTTTTTCGCAATAAAATCAATATTTGATGGAATTTCATCAAATGGGAGGGCGACTTTTTAGCTCACCTGAGCGAAGCTCATGTGAGCTATTGTTACCGCAATGTCTTCGTCGTCCGTCGTCGTCCGTGAACATTTTCAAACGTCTTCTCCTCGGTAACCATTGGGCGTATAGTCACCAAACTTCATGATCACGGTCCTTAGGTAGGGGGATTACAAAATTGTTAAAATGACGTCATTACGTAATCCAAGATGGCCGCCGTCCAAAAATATCACAAATTCTTCAAAAATCTTCTTCTCAAGAACAGGCAACCGGATTTCGACAAAACTTGGTAGGAATGATCGATGGACAATGTTCTTTCAAAGTTGTTAAAATGGTGACCTCGGGGTCAAAAATGGGCGTGGCCCGTGGGGTCAAATTGGGGTCAAATTTTATTTTTGACCAAATATGGTCATGTCATATATCAAATTGAAGGTATCAATGAGGCGATCACTCTGGTACATTTTTTGTCGAAATTGGATGGTTATGTCATCCAAGATGGCCGCCGAAAGGTCAAAAGGTCGTTCGTTTATTAGAGATTTCAAAATTCTTCTTCACATGAACCGCTTGGCCCATGGTGGCCAAACTTAAAAGTTATGGTCCATTGGTGAAGCCTTTTCAGATTTGTTAAAATGGAGGTCATCGCTAATCCAAGATGGCCGCCGTCTAAAAATAGCATAAATTCTTAAAAAGACTTCTTCTCATGAACCGCTATCCGGATTTCGACTAAACTTGGTAGGAATGATCAATGTACAATGCTCTTTCAAAGTTGTTAAAATGGTGACCCCGGGGTCAAAAATGGGCGTGGCCCGTGAGGTCAAATTGGGGTCAAATTTTATTTTGACCGAATATGGTCATGTTATATATCAAATCGAAGGTATCAATGAGGCGATCACTCTGGTACATTTTTTGTCAAAATCGGATTGTTATGTCATCCAAGATGGCCGCCGAAAGGTCAAAAGGTCGTTCGTTTATTAGAGATTTCAAAATTCTTCTTCACATGAACCGCTTGGCCCATGGTAGCCAAACTTAAAAGTTATGGTCCATGGGTGAAGCCTTTTCAGATTTGTTAAAATGGAGGTCATCGCTAATCCAAGATGGCCGCCGTCTAAAAATAGCATAAATTCTTAAAAAGACTTCTTCTCATGAACCGCTATCCGGATTTCGACTAAACTTGGTAGGAATGATCAATGTACAATGCTCTTTTTTAAAGTTGTTAAAATGGTGACCCCGGGGTCAAAAATGGGCGTGGCCCGTGAGGTCAAATTGGGGTCAAATTTTATTTTGACCGAATATGGTCATGTTATATATCAAATCGAAGGTATCAATGAGGCGATCACTCTGGTACATTTTTCGTCAACATCGGATTGTTATGTCATCCAAGATGGCCGCAGAAATGTCAAAAGGTTGTTCTTTTATTAGAGATTTCAAAATTCTTCTTCACATGAACCGCTTGGCCCATGGCAGCCAAACTTAAAAGTTATGGCCCATGGGTGAAGCCTTTTCAGATTTGTTAAAATGGAGGTCATGGCTAATCCAAGATGGCCGCCGTCTAAAAATAGCATAAATTCTTAAAAAATCTTCTTCTCATAAACCGCTAGCCGGATTTCGACGAAACTTGGTAGGAATGATCGATGTACAATGCTCTTTCAAAGTTGTTAAAATGGTGACCCCGGGGTCAAAAATGGGCGTGGCCCATGGGGTCAAATTTTATTTTTGACCGAATATGGTCATGTTATATATCCAATAGAAGGTATCAATGAGGCGATCACTCTGGTAAATTTTTTGTTGAAATCGGATTGTTATGTCATCCAAGATGGCCACCGAAATGTCAAAATGTCGTTCTTTTATTAGAGATTTCAAAATTCTTCTTCACATGAACCGCTTGGCCCATGGTAGCCAAACTTAAAAGTTATGGTCCATGGGTGAAGCCTTTTCAGATTTTTTAAAATGGAGGTCATTGCTAATCCAAGATGGCCGCCGTCTAAAAATAGTATAAAGTCTTAAAATATCTTCTTCTCATGAACCGCTAGCCGGATTTCGACTAAATTTGGTAGGAATGATCGATGTACAATGCTCTTTCAAAGTTGTTAAAATGGTGACCCCGGGACGTGGCCCGTGGGGTCAAATTTTATTTTTGACTGAATATGGTCATGTCATATATCAAATTGAAGGTATCGATGAGGCGATCACTCTGGTGCAATATTTGTCGGAATCGGATGATTATGTCATCCATGATGGACACCAAAAGGTCCATTTATTCAAGATTTTTAACGTCTATTTCTCAGGAACCACATGGCCGATGCTGGGTGAAGCATTTTCAGATTTTGTAAAATGAGTCATCGCTTAATCCAAGATGACCGCCATCTAAAAATAGCACAATTTTTTTAAAAGACATGAACTCAATGTCACATTCTCCTCTGGTGTTCATGGAGTCAGGTGAGCGAATTAGGGCCATCATGGCCCTCTTGTTTGGGTTAACTGATCAACAACTACAATTATAGTGAGTAACTACTCCATAAGCCACGTTATATAGCAGGCTGCATTTGTTGGGTTAACTGATCAACAGCTATACGCCACGTTGTATCAAGCTGCATATGCTGGCTAACTGATCAGCATGTACACGTATAGTGAGTCACTATTCTATAAGCCACGTTATATCAGGCTGCATTTGCTGGACTAACTGATCAAAAGCTACAAGTATAGTGAGTCGCTACTATATAAGCCACGTTATATCTGGGTTGCATTTGCTGGCTAACTGATAAGCAGCTAAAGTTAGAAAATCCGGTCTGTCTACGCACTTAGGGCCCCTATAAGTGATTTGAGAAACTTACAAAAACTTACAAAAAATAAACACACGAACAGACAGACGGATAGACAAAACATAAACAATATAAATAAACAGACGAACGGACGTACGATCATCATCAGTAGTGAGGGTAATTGTATTAATGCGGAAGGATGTATCGTTACTAAGTAATGCCAAAAATAAACGGATAGACAGACAGACAGACGGAAGGATAGGACGAAACACAAAGGGCGAAATATGCACCGCCGATTTGACGGCGATGTTATTCATGGAATATATGTATGGCGACTTGCGATAACAAATCTTCGTGAGACAGCCCAATACCTATCGTAGACTTACGAGGAAAGTTACGAACTTCGCAAGAAAGTTCGCACGAAGTTGACGTTAGTGAAACGGTAAAATGCGCCAAAGAAGATCGTACGAAGTTTAGTGAAACGGGTCCCTGTTCTCCTGACTTTCCTACATGTGATTAGCTACATTATACCATATGTTCTACTTCACATTTTCAGTTCTTTGTCAAACGGCAGAACAGGTGAAACTGGCTAATGGCTGGAACACACAAAGATGGCCACTAGGCCACCCCAACAAACTTATTGTGGGGGGGGGGGGGGGGGAGGTGGCGAGGCCCCCGCTTCCGCCGCCCCTGCGTTACACTCGTTATACTGTTACACCGTAACAGAATGGGCACCTCCTGCCAGTTGGTATCTTTTTGTGCAGTATATGTAGATTAGAAGCGGGTGGCACGATTTACCCAAATCTACCCAAATCTTACCCAAATCTTCATATAATTACTATATGTGTTAATAAATTAAGCTATATACATCATAATAACGATGTTTGAACTGTACTTACATAATATATGTCATTAATTTGCTGGTACCATGGCCCATTTTAATGTTTTGATGCATACTGGAAATATTTCTATATGAAACAAAGGGATATTATCGTAATTTCCTTATACTAGGAAGCCATGGGACAGGTTTATATCGCGGCCCGGCCGTGAGCGCTGAATATGGCGGCCCTAGGTTGGAAGTGGCTGCTAAGCGTGGTGTGTAATGTGTGGCGTGTAATCTGGTAATTGATACATCCGCGCTATGTGGATCCAGGGTCATATGGGCTGTGTAGAGATATACAACTGAATGCAATTAGGTACCGGCTAATTACCGGGAACACCGATTGTATTTGACATTGTATGTAAATGTATATATAATAAAAGAATATCTTCCTGTCTAAGTTCCAACCATGGATTTGACAGTATAGGAAGATAGATAGATAGAAATTCAGATGGTAGTTTCTATATAACAAATGTATTTTTTAGCTCGACTATTCGAAGAATAGTGAGAGCTTATGTAGTCACCCCGGCGTCGGCGTCACCGTCACGCCTTGGTTAAGGTTTTTAGTCAAGCTTGTATATGGAATACTCCTGGCCCTACACCCACCATACTTGGACAACTTCATCTCCTAGTGGTACATCAACAACCCCTGACCTATATTTGACCTTGACCTACATTTAACCTTGAATTACTTAGTTAATTCCCCTTGGTTAAGGTTTTTAGTCAACCTTGGTTAAGGATTTAGTCAAACTTGTAGATGGAATACTATTGTGCATACAGACACCATACTTGGACAACCTTTTCTCATAGGGATGTACATCAATAACCCCTGATCTATATTTGACACTGACCTACATTTCCTCTTGAATTACTTACTTAATTCCTCTTGGTTAAGGTTTTTAGTCAACCTTGGTTACGGTTTTTTGTCAAGCTTGTAGATGGAATACTATTGTGCATACAGACACCATACTTGGATAACCTTTTCTCATAGGGATGTACATCAATAACCCCTGACCTATATGTTACCTTGACCTACAGTTAACCTTGAATTACTTAGTTATTTCCCATTGGTTAAGGTTTGTACTCAAACTTGATTAAGGTTTATAGTCAAGCTTGTATATGGAATACTCCTGGGTCTACAGCAACCATACTTGGACAACTTCATCTCCTAGTGATGTACATCAATAATCCCTGACCTATATTTGACCTTGACCTACTTTTTTACCCTTGGATTACTTAGTTATTTCCCCTTGGTTAAGGTTTTTAGTCAAGCTTGTATATGGAATACTCCTGAGCCTACAGCAACCATACTTGGAAAACTTCATCTCCTAGTGATGTACATCAATAACCCCTGACCTATATATGACATTGACCTACATTTAACCTTGAATTACTTACTTAATTTCCCTTGGTTAAGATTTTTAGTCAACCTTGATTAAGGTTTTGATGCGGGCCGCGGCCACCTTCTTTGTCAAGCCATGTGTACATCGACAACCCTCGTAGTCGAGCTACGCTGTTCTCCTACAGCTCTTGTTTATTTGGACGAGACTAATGTACATTGTATTATAATAGCATTCACTGTATTATATTTTCTACACCGTTGAGCATTTTGTCAACATTGGTAAACTCTCATAAATTTACATTTGCAATGTATGACTGTGTACATGCATTGAATACAAAGAACTAATGCACATTGGTAAACCGTCATTGACAAAGCAATGTGTGAATGTGTACATGCATTCAATATAAAGCACTAATGCACAGACTCGGATCTGAGGCTAAGCTTTTTATTTTAATTAAAAGTCGTCATTATTATCGATCGGGAAAAAAAATCATATACATGTAGTTTTGTTCACATGATTTGTTGGCTGATAATAACAGTGTTTGTATATTTTTAATAAGTATATACCATGATTAAGCATCGTTCGAGTCAGCTAATGACACTAAAAACTCGTACTCCAAATAGAAATTTCCCCTTCCACAATCTTCATTATTTGGTAAATTTCTACTTGAGACACGATACGACTGTACATTTGCTCTAGTTACTCAAAAGCTACACTACAATATCATTTATTCACTCAGTCCATAAATATCGCAACATATATCAACACTAAACTAACATGTTTGAGGCTTTGTGTAATAGCTTTTGCAAGATAAATTCAACATGCAGTGTACATCCTGACCAGGCCACACCCTGGTAAATAATCGAAATTGGTATACAGTGTAACATCGTTGAGTACAGTGTTCGCACCGTTTGTCTTGACTGTTTTGCCATGATGCATGACGTACAAGCGTGCAATTATAACTTGGAAGATCAGTAGGCAACCATGTATATGTCGGCTGATCTAGATGTACACTGTTGAGTTCCGCTTTGTTCCCTTCTATATATGTATTCCGCGATCAACGTAGAAATCTCAATAGCATGTTTGTACGCTGGCAGTAGACACATTTCAAGGCGTGTTTTGCCAGCCGGTGTACCAACTCGCTTATGGACTGGCGTAATTAACAACTATACCATGATGACCACTTGTTAGTACGTTCTAACACGCGCCATTATAAAACACGGTGATAATTAGACGCACAGCTTGATAATGACTCGACGATTAACAGCATGATCCGTGATCATAAACACGCGTTAAAAACATGCACTGTACATGCTTGAAATTAGAAAGCTTTATTGGCCAAGGCCGAGCCGTGCTAGGTCTTTGACATCTAATTTTCTGACTTCGAGTACGTGAACGTGCTCAGACAGTTTCATAATCGCGGGACCATGTGTGTTTCTGTGCTCGCAATCAGATACATTATTATTATTCCTTTATTTCCTCCAGCAGGAGAGCATTTAAGTTCACAACATATATACAATCACAATAACACTGGAAAAATGCACACAATTAATATGTAAATAGTAATTACTATGCGTATCTATAAGGCACGGGTAAATCATAATCAACACCACCTGCAGGCCGGGCTATAGCAGATGACTGCATTGTCTTTTGGCCCCTCGCAGTGTTGGGGCAGAAATAGAGACATTGCAGAAGCTATTTCTAGATCGCCCGCTATGCCCAGTAGTGGGTTGAATAACCAGAGGGGACTATTTTAATTAGAGTCTAGAACGCCCTGGGGCCGGTTTCCTCTGTTTCAATTCTTCCATAGACACTGCCTAGACTATATAGTAGACTCTGATCTAACCACGAGACGGGATATTACAAGCAAATGTGAATTGATACTAATTTCACTCCCACCTATGTATCCTATCTACAGCAATTTAATAGCATATCCTAATTATGTGTGTTGGGGTGAAATCGAGAATCTCAGGCGCTGACCCGGCTCTTGTAGACGCTGATCTAACCACGAGACGGGACATTACAAGCAAAGTGCATTTAGTTAGAATATGGAATGGTTATTTGAGACACCCCATGTAATTTTGTACCTTCGGATATTTCATGAAATATATTTACAGAAACTTTGATATTTCCCGTTAATGACGTCGGAAGTTTTATCGTATTGTATTATATTCCGCACGTACTCTTTTATTTTTGTCAACGTTTTACTTTATTTATGACAAATATTGTAACTTTTGCGAACGTATTTCATGCAATTACGCGGATGGTGTGTCTCATTTAAGTATATCATACATGTGTTTGTTGGTGTAAATCGAGAATCTCAGGCATTGACTGTAGACGCTGATCTAACCACGAGACAGGTATATCATACCATATCGTTACTTAATGATCCAGGATAGACAGTGCAAACTAACTGAGTATTCTCATACATAGTGTGCGATTCAAAAAGGAGGTCCTACTGAGTCTCTACAATTAGATATGAGCGATATACAATGATGCTACAATACAATTTGCATATCTACATGTAGTTAGATTAGGATACTGTTATTTAAGCACATCGTAACTTGTCAGTAATTTTGTAAATATTGTGCTTCGTATAGCATTAGTCGTCTATTTGTAATACATATTTACATGTAAGCTATTGTGTGTGTACTTTTTTTGTGTCCTACTGTAATATTGTCATGTCACAAACTCGAACATAACCACTCTGACATGCTCCCGGACATATATTTATAATGTTACCCTTAATCCCAGCATACACTAAGTTTGTTCAGTGCAGAAAATTATTTACGCGTACTTAGTAAGCGTAAGGTAGGTAACTATATATTTTTGAAAACAAAATTCATTACTAACTAGAGCAGCTTGAGCTGCATCAACGGTTTGAGCCTCAAACATTGATTTCATGTGTAACTAAGCTTTAGCCCAATGTGTAAACTATCGGTTGCACAAAGAATTTCTGAAGTTTTAGAATGAACAGTCCAACATTATTGTGTTCGCATCATCACACCGATGTGGGACCGGTTAGCTTAGAGGTAGAGCGATGGACTCGGAGCGAGGGATACCGGGTTCGATCCTCAGCCAAAGTTTTAGCTAAAGGACTGAAATATCGACTACAGCAAAAACAATTGAAATCGAATGATAAATAACGAAGCTGACGTCACATCCGTTTGCTCTATTTTGAAAACTTGAAAAAATACGTTCATCTTTGACATCGAATAGAGCCGTAAGTAGTCAAGATATAGCTCTGAAAATTATCATATTTCATGCGGCTGACACTCGCTTATCACCCTGGCAAGAAATTATGTTGCTGACAGTACTGTACAAATTGGAAAACGTTTGTAAAGACCACCCGTTATCAGCCGAAATTCGGCAAAATCGTTGAAAAGTATGTACATTTTTCAACTTCAAATGCATATAGCTCTTTTATTTGAGCAGATAGCCGAAAAATGTCAGGGAGTCTGAGATAGAGAATTTTGTCAGCTTTCCAATGCAAAAAGAATTCTTGAAATCGGTTGGAAAATAAGGAAGTTATAGGAAGTATGACGTCACTTCCGTTTTCGTGGAAAGTAGCATTAAAAGATATCTGAAAATCTCTGAGTCTCTGCTCACACTTGATCCGAATCGGCATGCAAAATTTGAAGTCGATCCGACCAGCGGTTTGGTGTAGATGGAGGGAGCCCGTAAGTCAGCGGATGATTATTTTTCGATAGTTATCGCACTTAAATTGCAGTTTACGCCATTTGTAAATACACCTAATAAAACGGTAATTAAATATGTGCAATATTCCGCCAGTGAAGTTTTCGTTTGTTTTTCACCATAGGCCGGGCACAAAGTAGGAAAGTTTTAGCTAAAGGACTGAAATATCGACCGCAGCAAGAAATTTTGAAATCTATTGATAAATAACGAAGCTGACGTCACATCCGTTTGCTCTATTTTGAAAACTTGAAAAAAAGACGTTCATCTTTGACATCCAATAGAACCGGAAGTAGTCAAGATAGAGCTCTGAAAATTATCATATTTTATGCGCCTGACACTCTCCTATCACACTGGCAAGAAATTATGTTGCTGACATTACTGTACAAATTAGAAAACGTTTAGAGATTTCTGAAAATCTCTAAGTCTCGACTCACACTTGATCCGAATCGGCATTCAAAATTTGAAGTCGATCCGACCAGCGGTTTGGGCTGTAGACTGAACGGCTGAATAAAAAAAACAAAAAAACAAACAAAAAAACAACGAAAACAATAGGTTTTCGGCGCAGCTGAAAGCCGCCTCAAACCTAATTAAAAAAATACAACAGTAATTACACAATGTATGTGTTCTGACGGCCTATTTTCATGGAAATATAATAGAAAACGTTAAGTTATATCTCACTTGACTAACAACACGGTATAGGTAACACGGTTAATGAGCTATTCGAGCTATGCCTGCAGACACGACCACCAGCTTGGACCAGATTTAACACGGACACGCTTCCATAACCAAGTGGGAGCCGCCAGCTGCGGCCGCGATATAGACCTGTCCGAAGCGATGGAAGATAATCCACTTTAAAATGGCAAGGATGATTTTCTCCTTGGCGACAGTGTATGTTTTTATAATAGTATGTGCGTACAGGGAACACACTGCATTATTCGGGTATTCAACATGCATATTTGAAGCTGTGGCGGGAGAAATGGAGTTTATGGGATTTGTGACCAGTGCAGATCCAGATGAAATAGCACACTCCTGTAGGCAGATTATAAATTATATTGCTTGTTAGAAGCATGCAGGGCGTTTCATTGATGGAATGGCGAACAATGCAGATCCTGATCGGACTGTGAGGATGTACAGGCTGATCTGGAGCCACACGGGTCGCAAAACCAATAAGCCCAAATTGTGTGCTATTTATAGACGGCCGCCATCTTGAATTAACGATGACCGCCATTTTAACAAAACTGAAAAGGCTTTATCAATGGACCATAACTGCGAAGTTTGCTACCAATGGCCAAGCGGTTTGTATGAAGAAGACGTTTGAACTCTCTAATAAAAGAACGACATTTTGACCTTTCGGCGGCCAATTTCGACACAAAATGCTCCTAAGTGATCGTTTCGTCCATACCTTCGAATTGATATATGACATGACCATATTCGGTCAAATGTGAAATTTGACCCCTAATTGACCCCTCCTGCACCGCCCATTTTTGACCCGGGGGTCACCATTTGAAGGAATCTGAAACATCGTTAACTATCGATCATTCATATTTAGATTCGTCGAAATCGGCCTGGCGGCTCGTGAGAAGATTTTTTTGATAATGTGACCTACTTTTCAACGGCGGCCATCTTGGATTTCGCGATGACCATCATTTTAACAAAAATGAAAAAGCTTGATCCATTGAACATTACTGTGAAGTTTGGCCAATATTGACCAAGTGGTTCACAAGAAGAAGACGTTTGAAAGAACGACATTTTGACCTTTCGGCGGCCATCTATAGTATATATAATAATACAAGTTGTTTTTGTCTCGCCCGGGAAAGCGGAAAGCGAGACATAGGTTTTGCTTTTCCGGAGTCGTCGTCGGCGGCGGCGTCGGCGGTGGTGTCATCATTCAATGTTAAGTTTTCGTGTTACAGGTAGGAAGATATATTTTACCAACAGCCTCTCGTATGCGCTTACCCCTTTCCTGTATGTTTTCCATAAATAGAGCAACCAATTTGGCCGGATCAGTTTCGCATATGTGAGTTATTTCGGTACATATATTATCGCCGATGCTCACGCTTATGGGCACATGCTCGTTTGCAAATTCGAGATTACCTTTCTTACTCCTGCATCGATTATCACCATCGCTAGTTTTCGATAAATACGCTTCAAAATCGTACACAATCTGGTACGGGTAAACGGTTGTCGGAGGGGCCGGTGTTTTCTTCCACCAGTCTTTATAATCGCACTCCCAAATAGTAATTAATGTAAACTCCTTTGCGATCGCAGCGTCTCTCGCTCGAGTTTTTCTGAATTTTTCAATTGCCCGCGCGACCGCCGGCTCTTTGTCGTCGACTGGCTTGGGGTTTTGAAAATCCCAGGGGAGATAGTATATTAATCCCAGCACACGTGCCAATAACACCCGTAATGTAGCTCAAGCCTCGCCGATTCCACACAACCGTATTCGAGGGTCTCGCGCTTGTCATCTAGGTAGGCCCCTAGCAGGTCGGCGTCGAGTTCGACGTACGAGGCGTCGATTATGGCGAAGTCGTCGTCCAGAAAGCGAGATAGAAGCCGACTTCCTAGCCTCTTCGGAATAGCACTTAGGGCACCCGTGCCAATAACATCCATGTAATTGGTCAACCGTGTTAGTTTCCTCACAAAACCCGTCGACTGGCTCTCCACCCACCAACCTTTCACCGCCGTGGCCACAGTGCGCAGTGTGGATATGGGGTTTATCACGCCCGGTGAACGATTTTATCCAACTTGTCGCCTTCGCGCTCGCGTGAGATCTGGGGTAAAAGGCCTTTTCGTAGGCGGATGTGGGTCTGTCGATCTCCGCGCCTTTACATGTGAGCTTCGTCTCCCCGCGCATACAGGTGAGCGCGTGCCATTTTAAACTATGGGATTGTGTGAATCGCTGGTTGCACCCGTAGCAGCAGAGTGTGTTGGTGGTTTTGTTCATGTCGGTGATCAGGAACGCGTGATTATTGTAAATACCGATTTTCATTTTCTTCGTACCAATTTCTTCGTAATGCGCCGCCACTTTTCTTAAATACCATGTGCCCTCTTCGACTGGTTCATATACATCAATTCCGAGTTTAAAACATTCCTCCACTTTTTTGATGTCAAGTATTATAGGGCCGGCTGGTCTTTTCCACCCCTTACTTTTACAGAAAAAGGATATATTCGTGGACCAAATCTTGCGTTTGTGTGAGACAGCGGTCTGCTCGCATATCAGTCGTGTGAAGAACGATACATCTAAACAGGCAAAGCTCGTCGTTAAATTTATCCAACGGTTTTATCCCCTTCCGATATCGCAACCATTCGGGAAGCGGTCCCCCGCCACTTTTGAGGATCTCATTCCCGCATCATCTGCGCTAGATGAAATAATTAATTTAATCGTAACGCCGGACCACCTAACAAACGTCCATTTCGTGCTCGGGCGGGATATTTTATCGATGTTCAATCTAGTTTCCTCCTGTTCGGCAATCCATTCATTCGCGGCCTCGTATTCTCTCAACCAGGGGCTCCCGCGCAGTTGTTTATGAAATATTATCGTTTCCGGCCTACCTCGTGTGTCGGTCTGCTCGATGTGAGCCAATTTGTACGAAAATAAATAACGTATGTAGAAACTCCCAGTTAGCATTGGGGCGATCTCCAACATTATTCGTTCAGTTATATTTACTTGTGTGCGCCGTTTTAGGGTAATAGTTACTGTGCGGCGTCCTTTCACTATTTTACTCTCTGTCCGTGTGTAATCGTCCAGAATATCGTCGCCTTCGTTTATTACTTTCCTTAACAGGCCGGTTTTAGGAATTCGTTTTTGGGGTACCGAAATATTTCTACCGCGCAGACTCAATACCGCCTCATCGGCTAAAGATTTGGCTTTTTAGCTCACCTGAGCGAAGCTCATGTGAGCTATTGTTACCGCAATGTGTCCGTCGTCCGTCGTCGTCCGTCGTCCGTCGTCGTCCGTCGTCGTCGTCGTCGTCGTCGTCGTCGTCGTCGTCGTCGTCGTCGTCGTCGTCGTCCGTGAACATTTTCAAACGTCTTCTCCTCGGTAACCATTGGGCCTATGGTCACCAAACTTCATGGTCAAGGTCCTTAGGTAGGGGGATTACAAAATTGTTAAAATAACGTCATTACGTAATCCAAGGTGGCCGCCGTCTAAAAATAGCACAAATTCTTAAAAAATCTTCTTCTCAAGAACCGCCAACCGGATTTCGACGAAACTTGGTAGGAATGATCGATGTACATTGCTCTTTCAAAGTTGTTAAAATGGTGACCCTGGGGTCAAAAATGGGCGTGGCCCATGGGGTCAAATTTGGGTCAAATTTTATTTTTGACTGAATATGGTCATTTCATATATCAAATTGAAGGTATCAATGAGGCGATCACTCTGGTGCATTTTATTGTCGAAATCGGATTGTTATGTCATCCAAGATGGCCGCCGAAAGGTCAAAAGGTCGTTCTTTTATTAGAGATTTCAAAATTCTTCTTCACATGAACCGCTTGACCTATGGTAGCCAAACTTAAAAGTTATGGTCCATGGGTGCAGCCTTTTCAGATTTGTTAAAATGGAGGTCATCGTTAATCTAAGATGACCGCCGTCTAAAAATAGCATAAATTCTTAAAAAAATCTTCTTCTCATGAACCGCAAGCCGGATTTCGACGAAACTTGGTAGGAATGATCGATGTACATTGCTCTTTGAAAGTTGTTAAAATGGTGACCCCGGGGTCAAAAATGGGCGTGGCCCGTGGTGTCAAATTTGGGTCAAATTTTATTTTTGACTGAACATGGTCATGTCATATATCAAATTGAAGTTATCAATGAGGCGATCACTCTGGTGCATTTTCTGTCGAAATTGGATTGTTATGTCATCCAAGATGGCCGCCGAAAGGTCAAAAGGTCGTTCTTTTATTAGAGATTTCAAAATTCTTCTTCACATGAACCGCTTGGCCCATGGTAGCCAAACTTAAAAGTTATGGTCCATGGGTGAAGCCTTTTCAGATTTGTTAAAATAGAGGTCATCGCTAATCCAAGATGGCCGCCGTCTAAAAATAGCATAAATTCTTAAAAAATCTTCTCATGAACCGCTTGCCGGATTTCGACGAAACTTGGTAGGAATGATCGATGTACATTCCTCTTTCAAAGTTGTTAAAATGGTGACCCCGGGGTCAAAAATGGGCGTGGCCCGTGGGGTCAAATTGGGGTCAAATTTTATTTTTGACCGAATATGGTCATGTCATATACCAAATTGAAGGTATCAATGAGGCGATCAGTCTGGTGCATTTTCTGTCGAAATCGGATTGTTATGTCATCCAAGATGGCCGCCGAAATGTCAAAAGGTCGTTCTTTTATTAGAGATTTCAAAATTCTTTTTCACATGAACCGCTTGGCCCATGGTAGCCAAACTTAAAAGTTATGGTCCATGGGTGAAGCCTTTTCAGATTTGTTAAAATAGAGGTCATCGCTAATCCAAGATGGCCGCCGTCTAAAAATAGCATAAATTCTTAAAAAATCTTCTTCTCATGAACCGCTTGCCGGATTTCGACGAAACTTGGTAGGAATGATCGATGTACATTGCTCTTTCAATGTTGTTAAAATGGTGACCCCGGGGTCAAAAATGGGCGTGGCCCGTGGGGTCAAATTGGGGTCAAATTTTATTTTTGACCGAATATGGTCATGTCATATATCAAATTGAAGTTATCAATGAGGCGATCACTCTGGTACATTTGTTGTCCAAATCGGATTGTTATTTCATCCAAGATGGCCGCAGAAATGTCAAAAGGTCGTTCTTTTATTAGAGATTTCAAAATTCTTCTTCACATGAACCGCTTGGCCTATGGTAGCCAAACTTAAAATTTATGGTCCATGGGTGAAACCTTTTCAGATTTGTTAAAATGGAGGTCATCGCTAATCCAAGATGGTCGCCGTCTAAAAATAGCATAAATTCTTAAAAAATCTTCTTCTCATGAACCGCTAGCCGGATTTCGACGAAACTTGATAAGAATGATCGATGTACATTGCTCTTTGAAAGTTGTTAAATTGGTGACCCCGGGGTCAAAATGGGCGTGGCCCGTGGGGTCAAATTTGGGTCAAATTTTATTTTTGACTGAATATGGTCATGTCATATATCAAATTGAAGGTATCGATGAGGCGATCACTCTGGTGCAATATTTGTCGGAATCGGATGATTATGTCATCCATGATGGCCACCAAAAGGTCCATTTATTCAAGATTTTTAACGTCTTTTTCTCAGGAACCACATGGCCGATGCTGGGTGAAGCATTTTCAGATTTTGTAAAATGAGTCATCGCTTAATCCAAGATGACCGCCATCTAAAAATAGCACAATTTTTTTAAAACACATGAACTCAATGTCACATTCTCCTCTGGTGTTCATGGAGTCAGGTGAGCGAAGTAGGGCCATCATGGCCCTCTTGTTTGTATAGTGCCGGTGGGGTTACATTGTTAAGGCGCACTCTTCTCAGTCTGCCCCCATCATCCGTTTTTCTCGATTTTTACGCATAAGCCGGTCTTTCCATAAATTCCTCATTCTTCACCTCAGTTATAATTTTAGTCAGGCCTTTCGCCCGCACATTTGGGGGGAATGTTATTCCCAATATGGAGGCCTCCAACCGTAATTCACGAAGTTTTGCGGATCCCCGTGGAGGGGGTTTTATCTCCTTTTTTTTTTTCGTATTACGACGATTTTTAGGAGGTGTTTGTATTGTTCTTTGGGTTGGGGAAATCGCTACCTCACTAATCAGTTTGTGAGATACATTCGGTTTCCTCGGCATCCGTCTCATTTATTTGTTATGACAACTGTCATGATGTCTTTCTATATACTAGTACATATACTTTCCCAATCTTGGGAATTAATTATTAATTATAAAGAGATGTTATATTTGTTCAATATGACGGTTTTCTATAAGTGACATAATCCGTAATGGTTTCGACTACTTAATTTTTGAGAGATTTGTCATAATTTGTCATAATTTGTCATTATTCTCATCTTTTCTCATCTTTTCTCATAATTAATTAATTATTTAATCAGTTTTTTCGAATTTATTGTCCCCAAAAAATTCGAAAAATAATTCCACCCAAATTCAATTCGCGAATTGAGGGTGGCGGCATATTTTTATATTTTTCCCCCATATAAAACGTGACCAGTTTTGGTAGTGATGGTCACTTAAACGCCCTCCAATTCGTTTCCCCTTAGTCGCGGTAACGAACTCATACCCTATATACGACTCTTTAACATTACCTGATGGCTTGCTTTAATATTTGGACGCTTGATATATGTGAGCATTTGGAACACACTCATGCCGCCATGAACTTGACCTTTTTACCTCACATTTGTTTGCGTCAAAATGTTTGTACAAGTTTCTTCATCATCATATAACGTTAATATTACTTCACATATTGCTTCAATATTTTCACACTTGATACATGTATGCATTTGGAACACAATCATGCCCCCATTAACATGACCTTGACCTCTTGTACCTTCACATTTTTGCGGAAATACTTAGCCATTGTTTGCCATTGTTCTTCATCATCATATAACATTAATATTACTTAATGGATTGCTTCAATATTTGGACACTTGATACATATAAGCATTTGGAACACACGCATGCCGCCATTAACATGACCTTGACCATTTTGACCTTCAGATGTTTGTGGAAACAATTAGCCATTTTTTATGTCAAAAGGTTTCTTCAACCATGACCTTTTTCGTATTTTAAAAATGCACTTCTCTGACGGTTTTTGTGATGCCCATGATCATGTTGCGGTCAAATGCCTCGGCAGGCGCGACACCGCTTCCGTGGCGGAATTCTTATTAATGTTATTATGGACATCCCATAGCTCCAAAACAAAAACGTTCAGAAACAATTTGTTGCAATTTTCTCAAGGTTCAGCACTATATTGACCCGTCTAGCTTAGACAATAAAATTTGCCTTTCCAGAAAATGGACCCCATCTTAACTTTTACATGCTGAATGCTGCCACTGACTGAGTCACTTGTTGATTCTAGCATACATTTACTTGATCAGGTCATGTACATAAATAAATTTATGTCACAATTACTGGAATATGTTGTTTCCATAATGTTGACACTCATTTCAGTTAAAAAATATAGTAGTCACGAGGAAATGTGCCCAAAATCACATTTAATTGAAATGTAGTATAAAGTTTTTCTTTTGGTTGATATGACTTCATGCATATATTGGCTAACATTTTCAAGAGTGTGTGCAAATTTTCGTCCGGTGGCATTTTTTAAATTCAAGATTCCCACCGCACGCCATCAAAATCAATTAATATCCCCATCAATTCAAAATTAATCATACTAGAAATGATACATATGGGCTCTTTTATCCATGTTTTAACTCATGAGGAATATAATGGAAGATAAAGTTGTACAATTTAATAATTATATTATATTATATACTCTATGAAACATCAACAATTGCCGATTTTGCTTAAAAACTAAGTGATAATTTTAGAACTGGCAAACTATTTTGGCTTATGTAATACATCTGGGCTTTCTATCAATATCTTAAATCAAATGAAACATAATAGAAGTATATTGTTGCAGTTTGCTTAATACTTTAAGGTGGAAATCCAAAATGGCCACCAACATTACCATCGAAAGTAAGTACTTAAATAGTGTGCACACGTTTTGTAAACTGCATGCATATATGCGAGCTATGTCCTTTTAAGGACGGTTTTATCTGTTGATTGTGTTGCTGGATTTTTCAGTTTTAAATGCAAATAAAACACATTTTGTATTTTGATCCCTACTAACTCATTACACCAACAGCAACACATTTAGAAAGTGGGACGTTTAAAGTAGGCATGTTCGCCCTTGCCAACTCAATGACAGCCAGGTCAACATGCTCGATGTTCAGTTCCATAAACCCACAATACTTTACTGTGTAATGTTAACCTATGCTATGTGTAATGCATATGCTGATGAATTTATACACACCACCACCGTTATTATGGGTGGGAGTGGCATGAGAGGTGTTTGCAGGTAAATCTGTGAATGCTGACACAATTATTAGTGGGAAGAAATATCACAGAACTTCCGACTGCTATTTATGTTGGGAGCTACTTAGATATGTCGTTCAAGAGGAGTGTATCTCATTAGTCACGTTACTGAATTGTATAGCTGTACCAGTAGCTGCCGGAAAACCAAACTGTGTATGGATCATCTGACCAAACCACCCCTGAATATGATGTAATTTCCATGGCCAGCACACGAGGGTGAATATAAATTTCAAATAATTATCTGCTGCAGAGGGGATGTTGCCATACTTCCATTCTGCTTAAGTATAATGTGACGGTAAGACGGAAGGGAGGGCAACCTGAACCCAATCCCCCCCCTTCCCACCGAACAACTAGTTGCGGGAGCGGGTTAAGGACTGTCATCATGATTGGACATTTGACATTGTTTTATAATTATAATACGAGAAAACGAGCAACTGACGGTCAATGATGCTGTAATCAACGCACCTTATGCCAGCTGGCTCTGTAAAGAAATGTGCCTCACCTCGTATCTATTGTACATCACCGGTACAAACCGTAGCTTCTTTTCACGCAACACCGTATCTTTTTATGCAGTTGCTTACGGAAACTCTACACCGTAACAGGCGGTACAAAACATAACGAGATAAATCAGAAAATGCCATAAAACCATGTCATATCCTGCATGTAGAGAGCTGACACTTTCCACGGATCATTTAAACCTGATGTCACTCGATTTCGCCACCGAAAATGAGCAATAACACATGTTATTTATCCAGAAATCGGCACTTTAATCACGCTCCCTCGATTCAAATTTCACGTACAAAAAGGTGTCATCTTTGCAAGCGAATTATTCAGAAAATACGTTGTCATTAGTATTGTCAACGTGATCGGTGGAAATCATAGCCATTTCTGCGTCTGTACATACCAGATATATTGCTGATACTGCCCTGTAATCTGTAAACTATTTAATTAAACTGACACTTATCTGCTGTCAATCCGCTACGCCATCTTGGCGACATGTATATACCCTGTCTGCACTATATCACTGAAACTCGCCACCGTATCACAATACCGACAGTGACATAAGCTGGCATGTGGGGACTCTTGCTTTAAGATTTTCCACAAACAAAATGTCATATCCTTGGCAAGAAATGTTTATATAATATATATAATCCAATTATTTGAAGAAGAAAATCCCGGTCTCGTCAATCTAGTGAAACACTATCTTCTATTTGTAGTCTTAATACGGGAAGATGATGGATATAATTATGTATTGCACCTGCGTCCTTCCATCTATCTGTAATATATATTTAGTAGAGCACCAACTAGGCATATCTGACAAGGGGAGATGGACTGTCGTTTAGAACATAGGTTGTGATATATCCAACTGTTCGTTATATTCTCTAGTTCATAAAACTGCTTGATGCCATTCTGGATTCCGTGGACAAAGGCCTTAAATTCAAGATGGCGTCCAAGATGGCCGCCAAATAAGGATATTCGATTTTTGTCTTAATTTGGTGCAAATGTTCTGTAAAAGCGGTCAAAATAGTGGAATTATACATCGTAAGCCAGCCAGATTTATATGTCATTGCTATTTCAGTGATATATTTGAATTAATAAATGCAACAATATTGAAAATTTGTAATCCGAGAAATATACAAAGATATAGTTTAGTATTCAATCATTTTTATATCATTTCGCGGTCTTAAAATCGTCTGTGGAGCTTTTAAAACGACCATACAAATGTGTTACATGTGTTCAACAAGTTTGAGCTTGGGTAATTATGAACATTTTATAAAGTTACCGTTACCCCACCGCTTGGATTTCTTGGATTAATCGATTGTTCGCATTCTCTGTACGTAGTTTGTTTATATAAGAAAACAAAGCGATCCGACGCCGATGAACAATCCCTTAGTCGCCAATCAGCATAAGCTATGATACCGAGATAAATCATGCATTAAACATATTTTGCATAGCGTTTTATGTGCTACCCATTGTAGTTAAAATCATAAAAAATCACGACTTATTGTTTTGTCTGTCATGTACCAAACAATTGCAAATGGCATGTACTGTATGCAAATGTAAATATACATTATACTGCAATCAATGTTTCACCAGTTATGGCTATTTTATACTATGTATACATTAGTGCCATTTGTCACGTTTGGCAAATACATGGACATGCAATTATAGTTTTAGAGATACAAGTACAACACTGATTGGAACTTCCAAACAGTCAACCAATGGTACTGATTTTAATTTTTGTCGGCCATCTTGGGCGCCATCTTGATTTAATTCCTATACGTATATACTACTAAATATGATGAGGAATTTTATAAACTACATACCATGCATGACAGTTTGGCCTATCATTGATGGAATTACTGCATTGTCATTTAAATTGCACGACAAATACCTTTCGCCACCAGTGATTGTATGTATTAGTCGGTGGAGTATTGGAGGTTAATAAGTGCAACATTTATATATACTTATGTTCCTTCTTATTAGAAATACATGTTTCACATATTTACAGATTAGTGAGTGTGTTTCACTAACAATTTATAAAAGTATTACACGTGGTATAAATCATTATTTCTTCACCCATATTCCAAAATATTTAAACTGTCCTTAACTTCATAATTGAAACGCCCATTCAACGTATTGCGTTTATATCCCAGTACATTACATTAGCCCCACTAAAATATATGACGTGCATCGCCATTGTCAATAACGTCAAGCGATCGACCGGCAACTTCGCTGTTCCATTAATTGCGACAAAACGACGTTAAACAATACTATTCCTAATTTTAACGCCGTATTTGGTTATCCTTCGGACTCAACACACTTTAAACAGATCAAATGTTTTTCGTACTACAGTAAACGGAACAGCCCATGGTTTTATTCCTTAATTGGAAAAAAATAGCCTATTGTTACCGCAATGTGTCCGTCCGTCGTCCGTCGTCCGTCCGTCGTCCGTGAACATTTTTAAACGTCTTCTCCTTGGTAACCATTGGGCCTATAGTCATCAAACTTCATGGTCATGGTCCTTAGGTAGGGGGATTACAAAATTGTTAAAATGACGTCATTACGTAATCCAAGATGGCCGCCGTCTAAAAATAGCACACATTCTTCAAAAATCTTCTTCTCAAGAACCGCCAACCAGATTTCGACACAACTTGGTAGGAA
The DNA here is from genome assembly GCA_029237695.1 of Conchocele bisecta. Classification (NCBI taxonomy): domain Eukaryota; kingdom Metazoa; phylum Mollusca; class Bivalvia; order Lucinida; family Thyasiridae; genus Conchocele; species Conchocele bisecta. The sequence continues at coordinate 32,340,233 of CM055266.1, forward strand.
TGATCGATGTACAATGCTCTTTCAAAGTTGTTAAAATGGTGACCCCGGGGTCAAAAATGGGCGTGGACCGTGGGGTCAAATTGGGGTCAAATTTTCTTTTCTTTTAGGTATCAACGAGGCGATCACTCTGGTGCATTTTTTGTCGAAATCGGATGGTTATGTCATCCAGGATGGCCGCCGAAAGGTCAAAAGGTTGTTCTTTTATTAGAGATTTCAAAATTCTTCTTCACATGAACCGCTTGGCCCATGGTAGCCAAACTTAAAAAATATGGTCTATGGGTGAAGCCTTTTCAGATTTGTTAAAATGGAGGTTATCGCTAATCCAAGATGGCCGCCGTCTAAAAATAGTATAAATTCTTAAAAAATCTTCTTCTCATGAACCGCCTGCTGGATTTCAACGAAACTTTGTAGGAATGATCGATGTACAATGCTCTTTCAAAGTTGTTAAAATGGTGACCCCGGGGCCAAAAATGGGCGTGGCCCGTGGGGTCAAATTGGGGTCAAATTTTATTTTTGAACAAATATGGTCATGTCTATATCAAATCGAAGGTATCAAAGAGGCGATCGCTCTGGTACATTTTTTTTGTCGAAATTGAATGGTCATGTCATCCAAGATGGCCGCCGAAAGGTCAAAAGGTCGTTCTTTTATTAGAGATTTCAAAATTCTTCTTCACACGAACCGCTTGGCCCATGGTGGCAAAACTTCACAGTTATGGTCCATGGGTGAAGCCTTTTCAGATTTGTTAAAACGGAGGTCGTCGCTAATCCGAGATGGCCGCTGTCTAAAAATAGCACAAATCATGAACCGCCAGCCGGATTTCGACGAAACTTGGTAGGAATTATCGATGTAGAATGCTCTATCAAAGGTGTTAAAATGGTGACCCCGGGGTCAAAAATGGGCGTGGCCCGTGGGGTCAAATTGGGGTCAAATTTTATTTTTGACCGTATATGCTCATGTCATACATCAAATTGAAGGTATCGATAAGGCGATTGCTATGGATTGTCGGAATCGGATGATTATGTCATCCATGATCGCCGCCAAAAGGTCCATTTGTTCGAGATTTTTAACGTCTTTTTCTCAGGAACCACACGGCCGATGCTGGCTAAACTTCATAGTAAGTTAAGATCCTTGGGTGAAGCATTTTCAGATTTGGTAAAATGAGAGTCATTGCTTAATCCAAGATGATCGCCATCTAAAAATATCACAATTTTTTACCACATGAACTGAATGTCGCATTCTCCTCTGGTGTTCATGGAGTCAGGTGAGCGAATTAGGGCCATCGTGGCCCTCTTGTTTCTAGTGTCGCTACATGAAAATTACATAATCACTTATATGATGTTATTGTCTTCACATGGAGTGGTTGTTATGTACTTATCTACCATTTGTTTTCACCTACTACATGTATCTACATTTTACTCTTAACTATGACAAATGGAATATCCTTATTTTCGCTACCGTCGTGGACGGCATCTTGAATTTGAGGCCTTTGCCCACGGAATCCAGAATGGCATCAAGGGGTTTTATAAACTAGAGAAATTCACAAACATGTTGGTATCTCACAACCTATGCTCTAAGAGACAGTCCACCTACTCCTTAAATAAGCCACTTTTGAGCTGATTGTTGCTCTACTAATTGTGCAATAAGCAGTGCTGATCTTCTAGTGCACTCTTGAAGCTTAACCCTTAGAAAGCAGAAACCGATAATTGTTGTCTGCTGTGGCTTCATATGTTGTTTTTCCACTCAGAACAAAACATGGTTTGGCAGCATTTTTGGAAATTATTCTAAAATGCAGTCAAACCATGCTTTTTTGAGAAAAATGTAAAATAATAAATAAACAGCAGACAACTAAATTTAATTCAGCATTGTATGGGTTATATTGATCTGTATTGCTTGTTAGCAGCCTGTCTCATTGATGGAATGGCGACCAGTGCAGATCCTGATCAGACTGTGCGAATACACAGGCTGATCTGGATCTACACTGGTAGCAAAACCCATAAGCACCATTCGCCAGTCACAGCCGCATCTAGACAACCTTACGCGAGTTATCATTATTTAATAAGGTGTTTATTAAACTTATATAACTTACACTGTTCATGGTTGTGATACATGTACATATCAGAAAACAATAACGTATACATTAAATTAAGGTACTCAATGGTTGTATATAGTTTGTGTATGTAAAATTTTCGTATTGACCGTAGGGAAACAGAAAAAACAATAACACAAATATTCGCTGGACGTGATAATTGAACCTGTGACCCCGAGTTTACTAGCCTGGCGAAACGTGGAAGGACCCGTTCGTTCTATACCTGATCATCGTTTGATTCCAAGATAATTGCTTCATATGTTACTGTATCCTATACGGCACATGGAGTGGCCAAGTCGACCATCTGTGTGTGTTCCAGCCATCAGCCTGATTCACCTGTTCTGCCGTTTGACAAAGAACTCAAAATGTGAAGTGCATGTAGCACATATGATATAATGTAGCTAATCACATGTAGAAAAGCCAGGAGAACGGACTCCTGTCAATTATATTACACCAAACTGTAAAATATGTCGGTTTTCTGGACAGGTTTGTGCCTTTGCTTTTAACAGCATGAACCGCCATTGTAAATACACAGACAATCACTCAGTATATCACTTTTACCTGGCAAATAACACAACACATACCTTATAGACTCACTACTGTTTTCTGTTATTGGCTAATCCAGTGACATGTAAGCAGTTACCTGAGTGTATTGTCCCTGGTGTCTTCTCACTTATATGGCTTTACCTATGTGAAACGTGTACACTAACATAGGCTGTGCATCAGATTGAAAAGTTCACACATCAACATTTATTTTGAGATTGATGGGAGAAATGCTCAGATATCTCGTATTTTGTATTGTTTGATGGCATACTATTTATAGATTGCCGTTGTAATATTTGTCTATTATGTATTGCACAAAATTGTATTTGGGTTACTGTCATATTATCTTCCGTATGTGTCAAACTCTCAAAGTGGTGAAACTGTACGATGGCTTGTACACACACAGATGGCGGAGATGGCAACTCAATGCTCCATATAGTATACAAGACAATATTCACATATGCTATATTCATATATCACATCACTCTTATGAAGCAAGTATCATTGAAGCCAAGTGCATCTATATATGACCTAATACAATAATCATGTCTATGTTTGCTGGAAATGTCATAGTAACATGGAATCCCTGCTTGCGGATCCATGTTAATGTATATAAAATAAACAACGGGAAGCTTTACAAAAAGTGTGAACAGGAAGTTTTAAAAAATATGTTGAAATAAAAATATACTTACATATTAATTTCCTTTTTCCCTTAATGTCGTGATTTCGGCACCAAAGTAAGAAATCGCTACCAAGCTATATAGGAGGGGCCCAATGTGTCACATTTTGCTTGGTTAACGGTTGTTCCCTACAGTGATAGATCATACCATTTTCACCCTCACCCCACCCCAATCCCCCATACCCCACCACCCCCAATGCAGCAGGTTAAATGTGGGTTTGATCGTTGGCCCGACATTAGCTGTTGATAGGTCGTAACACGCCAATAAACCAAATCAAATCAGATCCTTTCTTATAAGATCATTAAGCTCATTTATAATAATTATCGTATAAAATCCTAACTTATGTAAGATCTTCTATTTAATCAATATGAATTGGTAGTCTGTGAAACATATTTGTTGATTGATTTCTTAAGCTGTCATAATTATTAATTCCATTCCATAAGGAGAATTTGCGAACTGCCACAGCAATCAGTGATTGTATACTACGGTATTTCATATTGGAGCATCTGCATCGTCTGATCAGTCTACATGTTCTGTTGTTTCTCATTCAAATTTAACAAGCCAGACTCTGGTACCAATATTACTTACGTTATCGCATTGCTTGCGATTTTGTATACCCCCTCCCTGCAACTAGTTGTGGGGCGGTATACTGGAATCAGGTTGTCCGTCAGTCCGTGCGCACGTCCGTCACTGAACTTAACATCAGAGAAATATCTTATAACTTATATTTCCTTCATCGAAAATTCTTAATATTGCACTCATGCATTCCTCTAAGGTTCTATTATCATGCTGTGACATACCCACAATCGTCCAACCCCCGCTGATCCCAATATCAAGGTCACATACTTAGTCTCTTCACAAAACTTAACATCAGGCACATGTGTTATAACTTCTATTTCCTTCATCGAACATTCTTAGTATTTTACGAATGCATTCCTCTAAGGGTCTACTATCATGCTGTGACAAGTCCACGACCGTCCAACCCCCGCGGATCCCAAGGTCAATGTCACTTTACAAAACCTAACATCGGAGAAATCGGTTATAACTTATATTTCCTTGCTCGCATGTGCTTCACATTTCACACACGCATTGTTCCAACGGTCCTCTACCGCTCTGTGACAAATCCACGTTCGTGCCGCCCCTGCTAAGCACAGGGTCAAGGTCACATACTTGGTTCTTTCGAATCCTTAACGCTCGGGTAAATGGATTATATTTTTTCCTTGCTCGGATCTGCTTCACATTTCACACACGCATTGCTCCAATGGTCCTCTACCGCCCTGTGACAAATCCACCTTCGTGCCACCTCGCTAAGCCCAGTCACCAACCTTGTAACTCATACATCTTTTAAACCATACAAGCTACAGTCCTGAAACTTGATATATAGCTTCCGTACGATGGGATGCGCAAAGTTTATTTCGATTTTTGATTCGACACCGGGTCATGGATTATCTCCTCCTTTTCGACTTAGAGTTTTCCAATTTTGTTCTGTAACTCGTAACACTTTTAACGTCTAATAGCTACACACCTGAAACACCTGAAACTTGGTATGTAGCTTCTTTATGATGAGTAGATGCGCACAGTTTATTTCGATTTTTTTATTAGACTCCCGGGTAATGGCATTTATCTCCCTCTGTTCGACTTAGAATTTGGCAATTTTGCCTTGTAACTCGTGCGTAATAGCTACATACCTGAAACTTGATATGTAGCTTCCTTATGATGAGTAGATACACGTAAGTTTATTTTTTATCCGACCCCCCGGGTCATTGATTAATTCCCCCTTTTCGAATATAGAAATAAATACTTTTGCCTTGTTAGTTTGACACTGAGCCATGTATTATCTCCCCCTTTTGGTATTTTGCCTTATCAAAGCCGTATGTGGGGCATCCGTGTTCTACACATTTTCTAGTTTGAAGACTGCATTAATAATAATCTTCGTAAGTTTAGTGAAACATGTCAGGAGCTTGTCACTATATATGTGACTGTGACTTGAGAAATGGGGCTTATGGGTTTTGCGACCAATGTAGATCCAGATCAGCCTGTGCTTCCGCACAGTCTGATCAGGATCTGCTCTGGTCGCCATTCCAATTATGAAACACTTCTAACAAGCAGTATAGATCATTATCAGGCTATAAGAGTGCTCTATTTGATCAGGAGCTACATTATAAATCCAATAAGCCCCATATCTCCAGTCACAGCGACATAATGTAGTCACACTCGCATAGTTGTAATCACCTGTAGCCGATTTCATCAACATTGCAAAGTATACTTATCTAGCTAACAAAGTATACTTTCAGGGAGTAATCATTTATTGTTCGCGAAATGTATTATCCCATATAGAACTAACGACTGCATATATTTGATGATTACAAGTAACCAGAATTATTATACTGAATTTGTCAAAATGGCTGTGATAATGTAATACATGTAAATTCAGTATAATACAAATTAATAAATTTATCCTTAAATTGAAAATGTCTCCCTCAAAGTACATGTATACTTTGATAGATAAGTATACTTTGCAAGTTTGATGAAATCGGCTACAGGTCTCTGCTTTCTGTTTTCAGATTCACAGAGCTACCAATATGATGAACCGAACCTGACTATTAGTAAGTTATCTAACCTTGCCAGATTGCCGTCTTATACTAAGATGATACGGATGGCGTGGACAGTTCATTAATACGAGTAACACATATTCTGTACAGTATTGATTGTATTTATTATCTAACTGGAGAGAAACTTCATAGATTTTGAACCACAGTCTAGCTGACAGTGTGAACTCGTATATCTGCCCGTTTTGTGGCATGGCTAGTGGAATTGTTGTCAAGATTGTATCATTGCATAATAATATATTTATTATTGAACCAGTGTAAGGTAATGGATTTGCCTTGTGCTGTACAGATGTATTATCCGGAGCTTCTTTACATTGGATTCAACAGGTAAATAATCAATTTAACTATTTGTATCACTCGATATTGTGATACGGTGGAGAGTTTCCGTTATACGGTGCAGACAGAGTATATACATGTCACCAAGATGGAGTCGCGGGACGACAGCAGGTAAGTGCGAGTTTAATTAAATATTTTGCAGCTTACAGGGGGCATTATTAGGAACGTATCTGGTATGTACAGACTCAGAAATGAATATGCTGTCCAACGATCGCTCTCACAATACTGAGCGTGATGAATTTGCCGATTTCAGGCTAACACACACGTGTTATTGTCTCTTTTTGGTGGCGATATCGAGTAAATACAGTCTAAATGATCTGTGTAAAATGTCAGCTCTCTACATGTAGGATACGACATGTTTTATAGCATTTTCTGATGTATCTTGTTATGGTTTGTACCGCCTGTTATGGTGTAGAGTTTCCGTAAGAAAGTGCATACAATGATACGGTGTTGCGCGCAAAAACCCGTTACGGTTTGTACAGGAACGGTGAAATAGATTACAGTTTAATTGACAGTCAGTTGCTCGTGTTGTGGCATTTAATAATAAAACAAGGTCAAGTGTCCAATCATGATGACAGTCCTTAACCCGCTGCCGCAACTAGTCGTCGTCGTCGTCGTCGTCGTCGTCGTCGTCGTCGTGAACATTTTCAAACGTCTTCTCCTCGGTAACCATTGGGCCTATAGTCACCAAACTTCATGGTCATGGTCCTTAGGTAGGGGGTTTACAAAATTGTTAAAATTACATCATTACGTAATCCAAGATGGCCGCCGTCTAAAAATAGCAAAAATTCTTCAAAAATCTTCTTCTCAAGAACCACCAACCGGATTTCGACAAAACTTGGTAGGACTGATCGATGTACAATGCTCTTTCAAAGTTGTTAAAATGGTGCATTTGTTGTCGAAATCGGATGGTTAGGTCATCCAAGATGGCCGCCGAAAGGTCAAAAGGTCGTTCTTTTATTAGAGATTTCAAAATTCTTCTTCACATGAACCGCTTGGCCCATGGTAGCCAAACTTAAGAGTTATGGTCCATGGGTGAAGCCTTTTCAGATTTGTTAAAATGGAGGTCATCGCTAATCCAAGATGGCCGCCGTCTAAAAATAGCATAAATTCTTAAAAAATCTTCTTCTCATGAACCGCTAGCCTGATTTCGACGAAACTTGGTAGGAATGATCGATGTACAATGCTCTTTCAAAGTTGTTAAAATGGTGACCCCGGGGTCAAAAATGGCCGTGGCCCGTGGGGTCAAATTGGGGTCAAATTTTATTTTTGACCGAATATGGTCTTGTCATATATCAAATTGAAGGTATCAACGAGGCGACCACTCTGGTGCATTTTTTGTCGAAATCGGATGGTTAGGCCATCCAAGATGGCCGCCGAAAGGTCAAAAGGTTGTTCTTTTATTAGAGATTTCAAAATTCTTCTTCACATGAACCGCTTGGCCCATGGTAGCCAAACTTAAAAGTTATGGTCCAAGCGTGAAGCATTTTCAGATTTGTTAAAATGGAGGTCATCGCTAATCCAAGATGGCCGCCATCTAAAAATAGCATAAATTCTTAAAAAATCTTCTTCTCATGAACCGCTAGCTGGATTTCGACAAAACTTGGTAGGAATGATCGATGTACAATGCTCTTTCAAAGTTGTTAAAATGGTTACCCCGGGGTCAAAAATGGGCGTGGCCCGTGGGGTCAAATTTTATTTTTGACCGAATATGGTCATGTTATATATCAAATTGAATGTATCAATGAGGCGATCACTCTGGTGCATTTTTTGTCGAAATCGGATGGTTATGTCATCCAAGATGGCCGCCGAAAGGTCAAAAGGTTGTTCTTTTATTAGAGAGTTCAAAATTCTTCTTCACATGAACCGCTTGGCCCATGGTGGCCTAACTTAAAAGTTATTGTCCATGGGTGAAGCCTTTTCAGATTTGTTAAAATGGAGGTCGTCGCTAATCCTAGATGGCCGCCGTCTAAAAATAGCACAAATTCTTAAATCTTCTTCTCATGAACCGCTGGCCGTATTTCGATGAAACTTGGTAGAAATGATTGATATACAATGCTCTTTCAAATTTGTGAAAATAGTGACCCCAGTGTCAAAAATGGGCGTGGCCCGTGGGGTCAAATTTTATTTTTGACCGAATATGCTAATGTCATATATCAAATTGAAGGTATCGATGAGGCGATTGCTCTGGTGCAATATTTTTCGGAATCGGATGATTATGTCATTCATGATGGCCGCCAAAAGGTCATTTATTCGAGATTTTGAACGTCTTTTTCTCAGAAACCACATGGCCGATGATGGCCAAACTTCATAGTAAGTTAAGATCCTTGGGTGAAGCATTTTCAGATTTGGTAAAATGAGAGTCATTGCTTAATCCAAGATGACCGCCATCTAAAAATAGCACAATGTTTTTTAAACACATGAACTCAATGCCACATTCTCCTCTGGTGTTCATGGAGTCAGGTGAGCGAATTAGGGCCATCATGGCCCTCTTGTTAAAATAGTTGGCCACAATGTGTGTCTACATGATTTGCTGCAACAAATGGAAGGCACGGTGGCACAGATTTATGGGGCTATTGACATGATCCGTCTTTATCTAAAAGACAGAAACGCTTAAAATTAGACAAAAAAATATCGCGGAAGTTTCTCCTCTTGTAACGGAGTATAGCGACAATAAGAAAACAAACACACATGACATGACGAACGAAGACAGATGTATAGTGCGATTAGACTTAATTAATACTTTTCCAAATAATGACAAATGGCTATACTTATATTTCAACCCGCATCCCGCGATCCCCCCAACTAAAACACCCAACTTGCTGAATACACCCGCATTGCTGAATACAAACACAATTCTTGCGCCAATTTGATTTTTCTTAAGTCATCAAAAAACAAAGTAAAATTAATACAATATGCTCAATTGGTGAAAATAACTATTAAAAAATGTGATTTTTTTTGGTAATTTAGTACACAAAAATATAGATATTTTTTTCACTTCAAACCTTCACTAAAACGGTATTATTCTTAAACACCACACAATAAGATCATAATAAGCATTCCTATGAAAAATGTAATTAGTATGATGTGCAAAAACAATAAAAACATGCAAACATTACCTAAAACAAACAGTATCTACTGAAACGATTTAAAAATGCCACAATAAGTTCAACATGTTATTTATTACCCATTACATAATTTGGCAAAATATTTTACTGAGGAAAAATAGCAATTTTATTATCTATCCAAACTGCGGTCACATGGCTGTCATATGTTGGTGTTCAATAACATGTCCACCTTCTTTTTGCGTTTTTAAATCGTTTCAGAATATTTCTGACCATAAATACGTAAAAATCGTCTTTTTAAAATATTGTTTTAAAATTACGTGTCCATGGATATCCAGACAGGTAGTTACACATGAAAAACAAAATAAAACTATACCATTGGCAAATTAACTGCTTGAATTCCCAAATTTCTATTTCAGTGTTTGCACGCAACTGAAAAATAAGTACTTTCACACTAATAACATGGCATGGCATAACCATGTTTTTGTTTGTTTGTTTGTTTGGTGTTTAACGGCCTATCAACAGCTAATGTCAAGTCAGGTCGGGTAAACGGGTTCGATCCCGTTTTAACCTGCTGCATTGGGGGAAAATCCCAAAATCAGAACGGAATATTGACATCGAGAAAAAATATATTCAGCACTGAAATTAGAATGACCTGACCTAGTGCCAAGTCCATACCACACCAAGTCACTTGGCCCCTTCCTTTAAAATCGGATTACGAATAATCGTAATACTCACATAAGGGGCATAACCAGATTCAACTGTCACATACAAAATGCCAAAGACGTATGTGAGGGCCAAACCAGGTCTCCAGTCGGAATTACGGCAAGGATGAACCCCGATCGTTAAATGACCCATCGCATGCGCCTACCTGCGACCCACGGCATAACCATGTATTCACCTATAAAATGATCAAAACCAATCTATGATAATCGTATTCCTTATAAACAATTTGCTATATGAAACTTTGAAAATACATTGTTGCAGAAATATTTCAAAATATTTGAAAAATGGTCTGAAAATATTAAAATCTCCAGACATTGTATATGTTGATTTGTAATTATTCAACAATATATACAAAATGGTGGTATATTACATGACTGTTTTGTAATTATTTTATTAAATTTATATTAATACATTTTATTATAATTGGTCGGAATGCAATAGATTTTAAAAACATAAAAAATATAGACACAATGGTAAAAAACAACAACAACATTTACAAATTAATTGTGCATGTACTTGTATTCCCAAATTTCAATTTGTTTAGTGTTAGAAAGCAACTGGACTATCAGTATTTTACGCTACTAAGTATCATAGCCATTACTCACCCATAAAGTGACAAAAAGCCTATCTCTAGTAATCACATTCCTAAAAATACAGTGTTGTAGAAATGATTCCAATTATTAGACAAACTGTCGAAAATACAAAATCTCTAAATATTGCCTATTATGTAAAACGTTTATTATTCCACAATATGATAAACGAGACGGGTGATATCTAAATTTAGTACATGTATTGGTTACATGAAAGTTATATTAACAAACTTTATTTAAATTTAGTCGGACTTCTTCCACCTTGGCAATGTAATATATTCCAGGGTTCCCACAAGCCTTGAAAAGTCCTTGAATTTTGGTTGAGTCCTTGAAAACTCCTTGAATTTGATTTCGGTGGGTTTTGTCCTTAAAAAGTCCTTAAATTTTGAGAAAAACTCCTTGATTTGTCCAAGACTGCGCTTGAATTGTCCAAAATTGATAGTGCAAGCGCATATTTTGTAAATGATATTATTTTTGGCTGGCTGTTTCATGTTTTTTACCATTTTTTTTATCCATTTTTACCATTTCAAAGCTATTCCACAATGCTGAATACAATTAGAGGGGGACATGGTTACCATAACACCGCACCGTTGAGTCAAAACTTAGTGTAACTTGGTATAATTTCACTCCTTGAACATGAATAAATACTCCTTGAAAACTCCTTGAAAAGTCCTTGAATTTCATTTTGACATGGCTGTATGAACCCTGTATTCATTTTGGCCTCATGTTTTTAGCTCACCTGAGCGAAGCTCATGTGAGCTATTGTTACCGCAATATGTCCGTCGTCCGTCGTCGTCCGTCGTCGTCGTCGTCGTCCGTGAACATTTTCAAACGTCTTCCCCTCGGTAACCATTGGGCCTATGGTCACCAAACTTCATGGTCATGGTCCTTAGGTAGGGGGATTACAAAATTGTTAAAATGACGTCATCACGTAATCCAAGATGGCCGCCGTCTAAAAATAGCACAAATTCTTAAAAAATCTTCTTCTCAAGAACCGCCAACCGGATTTCGACAAAACTTGGTAGGAATGATCGATGTACATTGCTCTTTCAAAGTTGTTAAAATGGTGACCCTGGGGTTAAAAATGAGCGTGGCCCGTGGGGTCAAATTTGGATCAAATTTTATTTTTGACTGAATATGGTCATTTCATATATCAAATTGAAGGTATCAATGAGGCGATCACTCTGGTGCATTTTTTGTCGAAATCGGATTGTGATGTCATCCAAGATGGCCGCCGAAAGGTCAAAAGGTCGTTCTTTTATTAGAGATTTCAAAATTCTTCTTCACATGAACCGCTTGGCCCATGGTAGCCAAACTTAAAAGTTATGGTCCATGGGTGAAGCATTTTCAGATTTGTTAAAATGGAGGTCATCGCTAATCCAAGATGGCCGCCGTCTAAAAATAGCATAAATTCTTAAAAAATCTTCTTCTCATGAACCGCTAGCCGGATTTCGACGAAACTAGGTAGGAATGATCGATGTACATTGCTCTTTCAAAGTTGTTAAAATGGTGACCCCTGGGTCAAAAATGGGCGTGGCCCGTGGGGTCAAATTGGGGTCAAAACAAATTTTATTTTTGACCGAATATGGTCATGTCATATAACAAATTGAAGGTATCAATGAGGCGATCACTCTGGTGCATTTTCTGTCGAAATCGGATTGTTATGTCATCTAAGATGGCCGCCGAAAGGTCAAAAGGTCGTTCTTTTATTAGAGATTTCAAAATTCTTCTTCACATGAACCGCTTGGCCCATGGTAGCCAAACTTAAATGTTATGGTCCATGGGTGAAGCCTTTTCAGATTGGTTAAAATAGAGGTCATCGCTAATCCAAGATGGCCGCCGTCTAAAAATAGCATAAATTCTTAAAAAAATTTCTTCTCATGAACCGCTAGCCGGATTTCGACGAAACTTGGTAGGAATGATCGATGTACAATGCTCTTTCAAAGTTGTTAAAATGGTGACCCCGGGATCAAAAATGGGCATGGCCCGTGGGGTCAAATTTTATTTTTGACCGAATATGGTCATGTTATATATCAAATCGAAGGTATCAATGAGGCGATCACTCTGGTACATTTTTTGTCCAAATCGGATTGTTATGTCATCCAAGATGGCCGCGATGTCAAAAGGTCGTTTTATTAGAGATTTCAAAATTCTTCTTCACTGAAGCCTGCAAATGTTAGGCCGAACATTTGTAAAAGGAGGTCAATGTGAGCTTCTTTTATAGATGCCCTATCGGGAAATTCGCGTTCTAATAGGTCTATTACATGAAAACGCAGCCGCTTGGCCCATGGTAGCGAAACTTAAAAGTTATGGTCCATGGGTGAAGCCTTTTCAGATTTGATAAAATGGAGGTCATCGCTAATCCAAGATGGCCGCCGTCTAAAAATAGCATAAATTCTTAAAAAATCTTCTTCTCATGAACAGCTAGCCGGATTTCGACGAAACTTGGTAGGAATGATCGATGTACATTGCTCTTTGAAAGTTGTTAAAATGGTGATCCCGGGGTCAAAAATGGGCATGGCTCGTGGGATCAAATTGGGGTCAAATTTTATTTTTGACTGAATATGGTTATGTCATATATCAAATTGAAGGTATCAATGAGGCGATCACTCTGGTACATTTTTTTGTCCAAATCATTGTCCATCGATTGTTTTATGTATCCAAGATGGCCGCGATGTCAAGTCGTTCTTTTATTAGAGAAATTCAAAATTCTTCTACATGACGCTTGGCATGGTAGCGACTAGTTATGGTCCATGTGAAGCTTTTCAGATGTTATGGAGGTCATCGCTAATCCAAGATGGCCGCCGTCTAAAAATAGCATAAATTCTTATGGTCTTATCATGAACCGAAAATAGCGGATCGACGACTTGGTAGGAATGATCGATGTACATTGCTCTTTGAAAGTTGTTAAAATGGTGACCCCGGGGTCAAAAATGGGCATGGCCCGTGGGATCAAATTGGGGTCAAATTTTATTTTTGACTGAATATGGTTATGTCATATATCAAATTGAAGGTATCCATGAGGCGATCACTCTGGTGCAATATTTGTCTAAATCGGATGATTATGTCATCCATGATGGCCACCAAAAGTCCATTTATTCAAGATTTTTAACGTCTTTGTCTCAGGAACCACATGGCCGATGCTGGGTGAAGCATTTTCAGATTTTGTAAAATGAGAGTCATTGCTTAATCCACGATGACCGCCATCTAAAAATAGCACAATTTTTTTAAAACACATGAACTCAATGTCACATTCTCCTCTGGTGTTCATGGAGTTAGGTGAGCGAATTAGGGCCATCATGGCCCTCTTGTTTGTTTATGCTATTGTAAATAATGGAGAATACTATACCAACAAATTGATGAACGCACATAATAGAAAACTAACACATTATACCATAGTAACATGGTAAGTGTAAAACCATTCTGTGTGGAATATGTTTATCACTCATGTTATCATTATTTTTTTGCAATGTAACATGTACGTGTATGTACTTTTGGGTCATACATGTCACATGGAAGTAGTTGTGGGATGTCTTAATTGTATCCCCCGGACTCCGTCGGGGGATACTATGGATTTGACAGCGGGCCGCGTCCCTCCGCGTCCGCGTCCGCGTCCGCGTCCGCCTCAGACACTTCTTGTCCGGAGCATAACTCGAACACCCTTTGGAATATTTTCATGAAACTTCACACATGCATAGACCACGACCCGAAGGTGTGTCGCGCACAAGAATGACAACTCTTGCATAGCTAATTTCTGAGTTATCTCCCTTTTTTGTTTCACGCACTGATTTCGTGTCCGGAGCATAACTCGACCACCCTTTGGAATATTTTCAGGAAACTTCACACATGCATAGACCACGACCCGAAGGTGTGTCGCGCACAAGAATGACAGCTCTTGCATAGCTAATTTTTGAGTTATCTCCCTTTTTTGTTTTCGAGCACTGATTTCCTGTTTGGAGCATAACTCGACCACCCTTTGGAATATTTTCATGAAACTTCACACATGCATAGTCCACGACCCGGAGGTGTGTCGCGCATAAGAATGACAACTCTTGCATAGCCTATTTTTTTAGTTATTTCCCTTCCTTTTTTTGCGCACTCTGCAAACTGGACAATAATGCATGAAGACCCGTTTTCTCGTCTGCCCTGTACACCTTTTCTCGTGTGCTCTGTACACCTTACCTGTAGAGAGAACAATAGAGACTGGGAGAACCATTCACCTGTGCATGTGCTAGCATGTGCAAATGTCCAGTCTTGACCAGTCTTGACCACTCTTGACCACAGGTAATTTATACAGGTAAATTACTACATTGGATATTACATTTCCGTAAACTGTGTTGAAAATATTGTGGCATTATGTGGACCTGTGCAGATATATGTAGATAAATATAGGACTATTAAAAAAAAATATTCTGGGCTCCAGTAGCAAGCATTATTATTTTTAATTTTGAAACTTTTTTTTCCATTTTTTTTTTTTTTTTTTTTTTCAAATTCTTTTTCAATTTTTTGTCTAGTAGCATAAGGTCGTAAGTGCTATATACATACTATTATCATATAACAAAACAATTATTGACTAGTGAGCCATAGAATATAATCTCAGATATTCCATGGCCCATTAGTCAATAATTGTATAATATGTTCGGGTCAGTGAAAATTGCTTTCGGGCCCAGGCTCGAGGTCAAGGCGGGACAAGGCTGGACAAGGCGGGACAAGGCGGGACAAGGCGAGGCATTTGATTCCGCGGAATTCTTGTTTACTTATCTCCCTTTGTTGGTTCATGCTCTGATTTCGTATCCAGAGCATAACTCGAACACCCTTTGGAATATTTTTATGCCCCACCACGATAGTGGAGGGGGCATTTAGTGTTACCATTGTCCGTCTGTCCGTCCGTCCGCACACACGAATGGGTACTTGTTGTAAGCGTATGGGGATCTTATTGGGTAGGGTTAGGATAGTGTTGGGTACTCTTGTTGGGTATTTTTATAGAGTAAAAACCCAACAAGTATTCATTCGTAGGAACGTGCGTCCCGTCCTCCCGTCCGTCCGTTCGTCCGTCCGTCACAAAACTTTAACACTCGGGTAAATGTCTCGTAATATCTTCATCCTTCGACCGATCTGCTTCATATTTCATATACACATTGCTCTGATGGTTCACTACCGCCCTGTGCCAAATCCACGTTCGTTCTGCCCCCGCCAAGCCCAGGGTCAAGGTCACATACTTGGTGCTTCAAACACTTTAACGCTCAGGTTAATATCTTATAATTTCTGTTTTCTTTCACGGATCAGCTTCATATTTCATATACACATTGCTCTAATGGTCCTCTACCGCCCTGTGCCAAATCCACGTTCGTCCTGCCCCCGCCAAGCCCAGTGTCAAGGTTACATACTTGGTGCTTCAAAAACTTTAACGCTCAGGTAAATATCTTATACTTTTTCTTTCCATTCACGGATCAACTTCATATTTCATATACGCGTTGCTCTAATGGTCCTCTACCGCTCTGTGCCAAATCCACGTTCGTCCTGCCCCCGCCAAGCCCAGGGTTAACATCACATATTTAGTGCTTCAAAAACTTTAACGCTCAGGTAAATATCTTATAATTTCTGTTTTCTTTCACGGATCAGCTTCATATTTCATATATGCATTGCTCTAATGGTCCTCTACTGCCCTGTGCCAAATCCACTTCGTCCTGCCCCCGCCAAGCACAGGGTCAAGGTCACATACTTGGTGCTTCAAAAACTTTAACGCTCAGGTAAAATAAAATTTTGACTTGGAATTTGGCCTCATTTATTATCAAAGCGATATGTGGGACATCCGTGTTCTATGAACACATTTTCTAGTTTATTAAACTTCACACATGCATAGAAGACGACCCAAAGGTGTGTCGCACGTAAGAATGACAACTCTTGCGTCGTTAATTTCTTAGTTATCTCCCTTTGTTGTTTCGTGCATTGATTTCGTGTCCGGAGCATAACTAGAACATCCTTTGGAATATTTTCATGAAACTTCACACATGCATAGACCACGACCCTAAAGGTGTGTCACGCAAGAATGACAACTCTTGCATCACTAATTTTTTAGTTATCTCCCTTTGTTTTTTCCGTCACTGATTTTGTCTCCGGAGCATAACTCGAACACCCTTTTCAAACTACTTGTGTATCTGGGGAGGGGGATACACATGCGCTTGTCGACAAGCGTCCATTTCTAGTTCTTAACAAATATATCAGAAAACAATGCTGTTCTTATATTTTTGTTTTAAAGTTTTAACTGTAATACATTTCACTAAATGTCTAACAATGTCTAACATGGGTGTTACTATTTACCAGTATTTAGGTATTTTTCACACTGACTCCACATTGTATGCTCTAACACATATATTACATTTATGTAAATTACAGATGACTTATAATTATATTTGTACACCCAGACCAGGCTGTGCGAACTAGTTAATAAGAAGCCACATGTATATTGATCCTAATTTTTTAGATCACTCTTATGATGACAATACATCGATCATTAGACATTTTTGATCAAAGGCATTTTATCATAATCAAATAACTAATATATATTGTCGTTGAAGATCATGCGAACATACATATACTCCATTGAATTAAGTTATTGAAAACTAGTGAAGATGGCTGAGTTGGTATATGATAAACTGTACAATTGATAAACAATATTTTTGAACATTTTGACAAATCTAAAATAATAATCTAATAAATCAGAAATATGTACAGCAACTAACACAACTTAATGTTGAAAATAAAGTTCGTATGTACTCAATTGAAAACGGATACATTGATGTTGATTGAAACAAAATCATAAATGTGAAAGCAATGAATATTACGAAAATGACTATTCCCAATATGTTTTCGAATTTTCATCAAATACAAAAAAAATAAAAATATTTTTTATTCTTTTACTGGTAACCCACTGGAAGTCATTATATAAAAAAACACGAGTATTATGCTTTAGAATCTTCTTTGAAAATAAATAACATTCAGATCATGCAATTATCTCCCAAGAAATATAGTGTTATTTGAATAGAAATATTCATGTGGTCGCACCGTTGACCCGGTCACAATATAAATCTGCCTCAGAAACATTTGCTGACGTATGCGCATGGCGAATGATTCCCACATGACCTGTCATAATTTGTCTGAAGTAATGTTTTACCAAGTACATCATGCAACGGTTTGGCATGTTCCATCGTATCTTGATGTGTTCCCTCTGACTACTAACATAGAAAAATTGTTCGAAGGATTAATTGCGATGACTTAACTTACAATTAGTATAAATAAATGGGAACGCCAAAAGTACAATACCAACCGCAATATATCATATTATTTGTTATATAAATGGCAATGCCACACATAGGCATACTATTGGTTTTCAATTACGGCAGCTGTACTCGCGTGTGCTTCTACAAACAACAACAATGTAGCTTCCTGACTTCAACGTGTCGAAATACATAGACAGCAAGGAGTTAATAAATTAATTAAACTGGTTAAAATTAGTCAAGTATGATGGATAGATATGTCGGATAAATGGATGCGGAATGTATGTACATGTGCACAGTTCTTTATTTAACTATGTAAAACATTGCAATTTGCAACGTCGGGTAGTGGACATTTCGTTTTCAGTGAGGAAATAACGGGTGGAAATATATCTTAGCGAAGTAACATCGTAGGTAGCGGTTAGAGTCGTATTTATTTGACGACACTCAATCCAGCTGTAAATGATGGTAAAGTACCTTATAATTACCGATTTATTTGATTGTACGTACATGTATATATGAATAAAATATGATCCTGCACAAAATTCCCGAAAAGGTGCATTGCAGTATATGAAGAAAGAAAACATCGTTGCGGCAGCGGGTTAACTTGAGGACTGTTATCATGATTGTTTTATAATTATAATGAGAGAACACGACCAACTGACGGTAACAGATGTAACCAACGCACCTTATGTCAGCTGGCTCTGAAGAGAAATATGCGACACACCGTATCTATTTTGTCGCACCTGTACAAACCGTGGCGTGTTTTCGCGCAAGACCGTATCCTTTTATGCAATTACTTACGGAAACTCTACACCATAACAAGCGGTACAAACCATAACGAGATCAATCAGAAAATACCATAAAAAACATGTCACATCCTAAATGTAGAGAGCTGCCACTTTCCACCGATCATTTAGACTGTATTTACCCGAAAAGGGGCAATATCACGTGTTTGTTAGCAAGAAATCGGCACTTTCATCACGCTCCCTAGATTAAAAAGTCACGTACAAAAATGTGTCATATTCTGAAGCGAATTATTCAGAAAATATTTTGTCATTAGTATTGTGAGCATGGTCGTTGGACAGCATATTCATTTATGCGTCTGTACATACCAGATACATTGCTGATAATGCCCTGTAAGCTGTACAATATTTAATTAGACTGACACTTACCTGCTGTCGTACCGCGACTCTATCTTGGCGACTCCATCTTGGCGACATGTATATACCCTGTGCACCGTATCACGGAAACTCTACGGTATCACAATACCGACAGTGTGTATGCTAGCGGTGAAAATTAATTAGGATTATGTTTCTTATTGCTTTCTGTGAATATGTCTTGGAATTGCATTATAATTGTGTCGCCCAAGCATCCGGATGCAATAATTATGAAATTCCAAGATATAGTCATGATATTTACAGGGAGCAATAAAAGAAAATATAATGAATTGTCGTCTTATGTTTTTTTAACTATTATAGCCCACCTGTTTTCCAGCATGCAACTATTTAATAACTTCATGCAGAGAGTATAGATGACTATGGAGAAAGAGAATTTCTCACAGTTTCTGGAAAAAGGCTATGACTGCTTATGGGAACACCAGATTAAAGCACAGCTTGCTACATGTGAATTCAATGATAGTGAACATCTTCCTAATTATCCTAAAGTTGAAGTTCCATTTATCAATTTTACTCAATCAGCTCATAAACATAATACACGGAGCAAGAATGACAACTGCTTTGATTCTAAATGCACCTCTGTATGTGACAATAGGGAGGACTCTAAACCAGACAAAGACAAACACGGAATGTGTAGTATTCTACCCAAATGTAAATCTAGTGTTGGTGAGTCTGTCAATTCAGTTATCAAAGGAATTGTTTCAGTAGCGCCAACTAATGAGTGTAACCCAATCCATGCTGGCACTAAGCCTAATACTCAGCCATGTAGAAAGCAGAATAGTGCTAGCCCAACGAAAGCGCTGAAAAGTGATGTACATATTCCACAACTCTGTATGATAAATCCTGAGGTGGACTGCCTTAAGATGCATGAGCTGGTGCGTACTTGTAATAATGAAGATGTGCACTCCGCTACTTCCGTCATACTCAATGGTGAAACAGCTGCGGCAGACATACCTGAACCGGACATAAATAATCAGACGCCAGAGTACGGAAATCTGACAGAGGCATTAGATGCCTTGTCTAGTTCAAACAACAACGTGACAGGAGCATCTTTAAGTGATGTGTGCGTGGATGATTGTTCTATGGAAGCACGAGATGATACCGGTGAACATATACAGCTACTGCTGGATGCTGACATACAAGGAACCGTGTCGGTGCTACTCGGTGCTCAGTCAGTGCTGCCATGTATGAAGCCCACCGACCCACACCGTGATGATGTAAAGTGGAGGCGGGTGCAATATGCGGTAATCCTTTTTATGTCGCACAATTGTGTTTCATATCGTTGCCACCCTGTCTGTCTGTGCGTCTATCTGTTCGAGATTTGTGCTAAGCTACCTAATATCCATGTTACCATATTTAAAATTCAAAACTTAACATGCTTATTTGTCATCGTGCATATTTTTATCCCCACATCGATAGTCGAGAGGGGATATACATGTTGCGTTAGTCCATGTATGTGCGTACGTACACCTTTCATTTTTAGCTCGCCTGCACGAAGTGTAGAAGAGCTTATGACATACCCCCGGCGTCGTCGGCGTCGGCGTCCACGAATACCTTGATATTTCATACATGCATTCATCTGATGATACTATATGGTGCTATAGCGAATCCATGACCCACCACATATCCCTTACCCCAAGGTCAAGGTCATAAACTTGGCACATTCCTAAACTTAAAGTTGGGGTAAATGTCTTATAACATCTGTTTCCTTTTATGGAACGCCTTGATATTTAATACATGCATTCCTCAGATGACCCTCTATCATGCTGTAGCAAATCCACAATCCACCATCGCACCCTTGCCCCAAGGTCAAGGTCACAAACTTAGCATGTTCATAAACTTAACGTTGGGGAAAATGTTGTGTAACTTCTGTTTGTTTACAAAGAGCGCCTTCATAGTTCATACATGCATTCGTCTGATGATACTCTATCGTGCTACATCAAATCCATGACCCACCCCCACCCCTTTCCACAAGGTCAAGGTCACAAACTTGGCACAGTCATAAACATAATGTTGGGGTAAATGTCTTATAACATATGTTTCCCTTCATGCAACTCCTTGATATTTCATACATGCATTCATCTGCTGATACCCTATCGTGCTATAGCAAATCCATGACCACCGCCCACCCCTTACCCCAAGGTCAAGGTCACAAACTTAGCACATTCATAAACTTAACGTTGGGGTAAATGTCTTATAACATCTGTTTCCTTTCATGGAACGCCTTGATATTTCATACATGCATTCATCTGACGATACTCTATCATGCTATAGCAAATCCATGACGCACGGCCCATCCCTTACCCCAAGGTCAAGGTCACAAACTTAGCACATTCATAAACTTAACGTTGGGGTAAATGTCTTATAACATATGTTTCCTTTCATGCAACACCTTGATATTTCATACATGCGTTCCTCAGATGACCCTCTATCATGCTGTAGCAAATCCACCGACCCACCATCCATCCCTTACCCCAAGGTCAAGGTCAAAAACTTAGCATGTTCATAAACTTAACGATGGGGTAAATGTTGTGTAACTTCTGTTTATGTTTAGGGAACGCCTTCATATTTCATACATGCATTCATCTGATGATCCTCTATTGTGCTACAGCAAATCCATGACCAACCCCACCCCTTTCACCAAGATCAACATCATAAACTTAACGTTGGAGTAAATGTCTTTTTATAACTTCTGTTTCTTTGCAGGGAACGCCTTGATATTTCATACATGCATTCATCTGATGTTACTGTATCGTGCTATAGCAAATCCATGACCCACTCCACCCGTTTCCCCAAGGTGAAGGTCACAAACTTAGCACATTCATAAACTTAACATTGGGGTAAATGTCTTATAAGATCTGTTTCCTTTCATGGAACGCCTTGATATTTCATACATGCATTCATCTGCTGATACTCTACCATGCTATAACAAATTCATGACCCACCGCCCACCGCCCACCCCTTACCCCAGGGTCAAGGTCACAAACTTAGCACATTCATAAACTTAACGTTGGGGTAAATGTCTTATAACATCTGTTTCTTTTCATGGAACGCCTTGCTATTTCATACATGCATTCCTCAGATGACCCTGTATCATGCTGTAGCAAATCCACAACCCACCACCCTTACCCCAAGGTCAAGGTCACAAACTTAGCATGTTCATAAACTTAACGTTGGAGTAAATATTGTGTAACTTCTGTTTCTTTACAGGGAACGCTTTGATATTTGATACATGCATTCATCTGATGATACTCTATTGTTCTACAGCAAATCCATGACCCACCCCCACCCCTTTCCCCAAGATCAACATCATAAACTTAACGTTAGATTAAATGTCTTTTTATAACTTCTGTTTCTTTACGGGGAACGCCTTGATATTTCATACATGCATTCATCTGATGATCCTCTATTTTGCTACAGCAAATCCATGACCCACCCCCACCCCTTTCCCCAAGGTAAAGGTCACACACTTAGCTCATTCATACATGCATTCCTCATGTGAATATCTATCATGCTATAGAAAATCACCAACTTAGTGCGTTCATAAACTTAACGGTGGGTTAAATTTTGTTTTACTTCTATTTTCAGGGAGCGCATTGATATTTCATACATGCATTCATCTTAATATGCTATTTCATGCTATAGCAAATCCACGACCCACCTTCCACCACTGACCTCAATGTCAAGGTCCACCGCACACCCCTTAACCCAAGGTCAAGTTATATAATATTCATAGTTTTTTATACAACTGTGCCAAGTTTGAGTGAAGGCTGCCAACAGTCTTGTTCAATAACTTATGAACCGCTTTCCCGGTTTTGATAATATTTTGCAACAATGTGTGTCTAGGCATGGTGCTTTGGGTTTGCATACGACCCACGTCCGACCACCCAAGGTCAAGGTCACTGACCGTTGTGTTCACCTTGTTTGTAAGGCAAATGCGTTGTAAGGCAAAAGCTTTTGCGTTTATTCAATAACTTGTTTGATTATCAAGGCTGCTTGCGAAGGGCTTAGCTTAGTGACAACAATTCCCTTGTCATTCTATAGCCGTCCCATGTGGTCCCTGTGCTGAAGGTCAAGGTCAAATAACTTAGCCATTTGCGTTAAAGGTGTTGAGGGACCTGTGTTAATATTCTGGAGGAATTGTATGGTGACCCGAAATTCGAAAGTTTTTTTCTTTGCTGATTATTGTTTGTTAGGGCATTCTTAATAATTTCCTGGATGATATGAGCAATTTGAGAAACACAAGATTGCCGCCATATAGTAATAATATTGCGGAAGCATATTATCGTACGCATATAATGTAAATAAAATGTATATACATTGATATATTATGGTATGTTCATGCTTGAGGATATATAAGGAAAATATATAAGCATACATGTATTTGCAAGATCCAATATGAGAAGAGAGTTTTATCCCGTCAACATAGTGCGTATGTGCCGTGAAACACGGTGCCGTGAAACATTTTTGATATCCTATCAATACGACCTACTCACTGCGTATGAATATGTGCGGTTGCTGGGGTTATTTCTTTGCATTTGAAGCCATTTGTATGTGTTGATGGGATAAATAGAATAGTAGGTTAGTGCCGTGAATGGAAAAAAATATCTGGCGCTGCACGGAAACGGGATGTGCTCGGCAGAGCCTCGCCATCCCGTTTCCTAAGCCTTGCCACATATTGTTTTGCCATTCACGGCACTAACCTACGATTCTCTATATAAGTTTACTGGCCATTAACAGACAAGCCATGTGATAATGTTTTTCAGTTACAGCTGGAATAACTATTTAAGCATTGCTGTATGTTTATATTAAGGAGTGACATACCAAGGTAAAATCCAAGATGGCCGCCACTACAATATATAGAAAGTTGTATTGTGTACGAATCATAATTGTTGTCTGTTTTATACCAAAATCAAGTCATGGTTGACATATAGAATGCAAAATGTGTGTATCTTTGAACATATTCCAACGTGTTTGACCACCCACGTCCATGTTTATTATACCGTTAATGCGTATATATGAGTGATAGTACAGCGGAAAGAAACAACACATACGTTAGGACTAGACTATACATGCACATATCATAAATCGCCCGTCATATGACAATCACAGATACATGCGAAATGAATAACGTCTCACATTGAAGTGTCAAATTATTTTTAACATATCTCTCTGCCATCACATAAGTATATATAATTACACTGAAATGTAATTATCACAAACTCAAGTGAATGATTTGCATTGACGTCTTAATTGTGTATATTCACATATTTTACCATCCCTATCACGCGTTCTTTACCTCTGCATATTCTCTGTGTTAGCAAGAAGAATGTAAAACAAGGACCAGCGTTCCGCTAATAGTGGACTAGTTCGAAGACAGTGTTGAGACTAAGGGAAATGAAAACTTACATACCGGTATGTTTTGTCTCGGACATTGTTTCGCGGAATAAATTCATAGCGTAGCATTTCGGAGTACTAGCATTGCATACCTGTAACCGATTTCATCAAAATTGCAAAGTATGCTTTTCTAGCAAAGTATACTTTGAGGGAGAAATTTTCAATTTTAGGATAAATTTATTAATTTGTATACGCCCGTTTGAAAAAACGGGACGTATTATGTATTCATCTTGGGCGGGCGGGCGGGCACAGCTTGTCCACGCAATAACTAGAGTGCTACTTGACGGATTGTAGCCAAATTTGGTATACATGTTTATCACGGCAAGCCGAAGAAGCCTATTGATTTTGACAAATTTCCGATGACTTATATCTCCCCTTGGCGGCCATTTTTAATTTTCGCACTCTGTATCCTTGTCCACGCAATGACTGAAGTTCTACTTCACCGATCGAAACCAAACGTATACATGTTTATCATGGCAAGACAAAGAAGCCTATTGATTTTGAAAAAATTCCGATACTTATCTCCCCTTGGCAGCCATTTTTATACGACCGTTTTTAAAAAACGGTACGTATTATGTTTTACCGCATGGCGGGCGGGCGGGCGGCTGAAGAAAATGTGCATAGTTCGTGTACACAACTCCTCCAAAACCGTTAAGTCGATCGATCTGAAACTATGCACACGCCTTCTACACATATTGAAGATGTGCACCTTGGTGTTTTTATGCCGAAAAAATATTTTTTAACAATAATATCACCTTTTTAACTTAGCCATTTTTTCTACATTTTTCTATACAATTCTTTATACGGTACAGAGTTTGTGTACACAACTCCTCCGAAACCGTTCAGTCGATCGTGCTGAAACTATACACAAGTCTTCTACACATTTTGAAGATGTGCACCTTGGTGTGTTTATGTCGAAACAATATTTTTTAACAAAAATATCACCTTTTTAACTTAGCCATTTTTTCTACATTTTTCTATACAATTCTATATACGGTACAGAGTTTGTGTACACATCACCTCCGAAACCGTTCAGTCGATCGTTCTGAAACTATACACACGTCTTCTACACATATTGAAGATGTGCACCTTGGTGTTTTTATGTCGAAAAAATATTTTTTAACAAAAATATCACCTTTTTAACTTAGCCATTTTTTCTACATTTTTCTATACAATTCTATATACGGTACAGAGTTTGTGTACACATCTCCTCTGAAACCGTTCTGTCGATCGTTCTGAAACTATACACACGTCTTCTACACATATTGAAGATGTGCATCTTGGTGTTTTTATGCCGAACAAATATTTTTTAACAAAATATCACCTTTTTAACTTAGTCATTTTTTCTACATTTGTCTATACAATTCTATATACGGTACATAGTTTGTGTACACAACTCCTCCGAAACCGTTCAGTCGATCGTTCTGAAACTATACACATGTCTTCTACATTTATTGAAGATGTGCACCTTGGTGTCTTTATGCCGAAAACATATTTTTTAACTTAGCCATTTTTCTACATAATTGTATCCAATTCCCTATCATTTATACTTTACACTCTACTTTTCTATCTCTGCCTAAATTAGTATACATGTTTAGCACAACGAGATAAAGAAATAATGATATAGACTTTCAAATTCTCATTAATGTTTCTTGCCTTGATGACAGCTTCACATTTCTGCGTCTTCGCTGTCTGGCCCATCTTCGACGGGCGTATTTTGTGACTTGCGGCACTCTTGTTAATTTTCGCACTCTGTATCCTTGTCCACGCAATAACTCAAGTTCTACTAGACCGATCATAACCAAATTCGGTGCCATTTTTAGCTCGCCTGCACGAAGTGCATAAGAGCTTATGGCATACCCCCGGCGTCGTCGGCGTCGTCGGCGTCGGCGTCGGCGTCGGCGTCGTCCACAAACTTAACGTTGGGTAAATGTCTCATAACTTCTGTTTCCTTTCATGGAACACCTTGTTATTTCATACATGCATTCTTCAGATGACCCTCTATCATGCTGTACCAAATCCATGACCCACCACCCAACCCTTACCCCAAGGTCAAGGTCACAAACTTAGCACATTCATAAACTTAACATGGGGTAAATTTCTTATAACATCTGTTTCCTTTCATGCAACACCTTGATATTTCATACATGCATTCCTCAGATGACCCTCTATCATGCTGTAGCAAATGCATGACCCACCACCCATCCCTTACCCGAATGTCAAGGTCAGAAACATAGCACATTCATAAACTTAACGTTGGGTTACATTTCTTATAACATCCATTTCCATTCATGGAACGCCTTGGTATTTCATACATGCATTCCTCAGATGACCCTCTATCATGCTGTAGCAAATCCATGACCCACCACCCAACCCTTACCCAAAGGTCAAGGTCACAAACTTAGCACATTCATAAACTTAACGTTGGGGTAAATTTCTTATAACATCTGTTTCCTTTCATGGAACGCCTTGATATCTCATACATGCATTCCTCAGATGACCCTCTATCATGCTGTAGCACATCCACGACCCACCACCCAACCCTTACCCCAATGTCAAGGTCACAAACTTGGCATGTTCATAAACTTAACGTTGGTGTAAATGTTGTGTAACTTCTGTTTATTTACAGGGAATGCCTTCATATTTTATACATGCATTCATCAGATGACCCTCTATCATGCTGTAGCAAATCCACGATCCACCACCCAACCCTTACCCCAAGGTCAAGGTCACAAACTTAGCATGTTCATAAACTTAACGTTGGGGTAAATGTTGTGTGACTTCTGTTTATTTACAGGGAACGCCTTCATATTTCATATATGGATTCATCTGATGATACTCTATCGTGCCGTTGCAAATCCATGACCCACCGCCTATCCCTTACCCCAAGGTGAAGGTCACAAACTTAGCACATTCATAAACTTAACGTTGGGGTAAATGTTGTGTGACTTCTGTTTATTTACAGGGAACGCCTTCATATTTCATACATGCATTCATCTGATGAAACTCTATCGTACTATCGCAAATCCATGACCCACCTCCCACCCTTTCCCCAAGGTCAAGGTCATTTAGCAACTTAGCACATTCATAAACTTAAATGTCTTATAACATCTGTTTTCTGTCATGGAACGCCTTGATATTTCATACATGCATTACTCAGATGACCCTCTATCAAGCTGTAGAAAATCCACGACTCACCACCCAACCCTTACCCCAAGGTCAAGGTCACAAACCTAGCACATTCATAAACTTAACGTTGGGGTAAATGTTGTGTGACTTCTGTTTATTTACAGGGAACGCCTTCATATTTCATACATGCATTCATCTGATGAAACTCTATCGTACTATCGCAAATCCATGACCCACCTCCCACCCTTTCCCCAAGGTCAAGGTCATTTAGCAACTTAGCACATTCATAAACTTAAATGTCTTATAACATCTGTTTTCTGTCATGGAACGCCTTGATATTTCATACATGCATTACTCAGATGACCCTCTATCAAGCTGTAGAAAATCCACGACTCACCACCCAACCCTTACCCCAAGGTCAAGGTCACAAACCTAGCACATTCATAAACTTAACGTTGGGGTAAATGTTGTGTAACTTCTGTTTATTTACAATGAATACCTTCATATTTCAAACTTGCATTCATCTGATGAAACTCTATCGTACTGTAGCAAATCTATGACCCACCCCTTTTCCCGATGTCAAGGTCACAAACTTAGCACATTCATAAACTTAAAAATAACGTTGGGGTAAATGTCTTATAACATCTGTTTCCTTTCATGGAACTCCTTGATATTTCATACATGCATTCATCTGATGATACTCTATTGTGCTATAGCAAATTCATGACCCACCCCTTACCCCAAGGTCATTGTCACAAACTTAGCACATTCATAAACTTAATGTTGGGGTAAATGTCTTATAACATCTTTTTCCTTTCATGGAACGCCTTGATATTTCATACATGCATTCCTCAGACGACCCTCTATCATGTTGTAGCAAATCCACAACCCACCACCCAACCCTTGCTCCAAGGTCAAGGTCACAAACTTAGCATGTTCATAAACTTAACGTTGGTATAAATGTTGTGTAACTTCTGTTTCTTTGCAGGGAACGCTTTGATATTTCATACATGCATTTATCTGATGATCCTCTATTGTGCTACAGCAAATCCATGACCCCACCCCCACCCCTTTCCCCAAGATCAACATCATAAACTGAACGTTGGAGTAAATGTCTATTTATAACTTCTGTTTCTTTACAAGGAACGCCTTGATATTTCATACATGCATTCATCTGATGATACTCTATCGTGCTATAGCAAATCCATGACCCACCCCCACCCCTTTCCCCAAGGTCGAGGTCACAAACATAGCACATTCATAAACTGAACGTTGGAGTAAATGTCTATTTATAACTTCTGTTTCTTTACAGGGAACGCCTTGATATTTCATACATGCATTCATCTGATGATACTCTATCGTGCTATAGCAAATCCATGACCCACCCCCACCCCTTTCCACAAGGTCGAGGTCACAAACATAGCACATTCATAAACTTAACGTTGGAGTAAATGTCTTTTTATAACTTCTGTTTCTTTACAGGGAACGCCTTGATATTTCATACATGCATTTATCTGATGAAACTCTATCGTACTATAGCAAATCATGACCCACCACCCAACCCTTGCTCCAAGGTCAAGGTCACAAACTTACTATGTTCATAACCTTAACGTTGGGGTAAATGTTGTGTAACTTCTGTTTCTTTACAGGGAACGCTTTGATATTTCATACATGCATTCATCTGATGATCCTCTATTGTGCTACAGCAAATCCATGATCCCCCCACCCCTTTCCCCAAGATCAACATCATAAACTTGACGTTGGAGTAAATGTCTTTTTATAACTTCTGTTTCTTTAAAAGGAACGCCTTGATATTTCATACATGCATTCATCTGATGATACTTTATCGTGCTATAGCAAATTCATGACGCCCCCACCCCTTTCCCCAAGGTCGAGGTCACAAACATAGCACATTCATAAACTTAACGTTGGGGTAAATGTCTTAACATCTGTTTCCTTTCATGAACGCCTTGATATTTCATTCATGCATTCATCTGATGAAACTCTATCATGCTATAGCGAATCCATGACCCACCGCCCACCCAAAATGTCTTATAACATCTGTTTCCTTTCATGGAACACCTTGATATTTCATACATGCATTCCTCAGATGACCCTCTATCATGCTGTAGCAAATCCACAACCCACCACCCAACCCTTACCCCAAGGTCAAGGTCACAAACTTAGCATGTTCATGAACTTAACGTTGGAGTAAATGTTGTTTAACTTCTGTTTCTTTACAGGGAACGCTTTGATGTTTCCTACATGCATTCATCTGATGATCCTCTATTGTGCTACAGCAAATCCATGACCCACCCCCCACCCTTTTCCCCAAGGTCACAAACTTAGTACATTCATACATGCATTCCTCATGTGAATAGCTATCATACTGTAGAAAATCACTAACTTAGTGCGTTCATAAACTTAACGTTGGGTTAAATTTTGTTTTACTTCTGTTTTCAGGGAGCGCATTGATATTTCATACATGCATTCATCTTAATATCAGGCGCGGATACAGAAATAATTGCAGGGGGGGGGGGGTGTGGGTGGCGAAATCGTAAAGTGGGGGTTCTGGGGGTCCTCCCCCAGGACATTTTTAGATGCCAGATCGCCGCAGATGCGATTTCCTGACACCTAGGCCACGAAAAAAGTCATCCAACTATTCGAGTATTGTAGATTTTCGTCTTTCTTTTTTTTTTGCCGGGAGCAGAGGGCTGTCCGGACCCCCTGGACCCCCCCACCTGTATCCACGCCTGAATATGCTATATTATGCTATAGCAAACCCACAACCCACCTTGTACCTCTGACCCCAATGTCAAGGTCCACCGCATTCCCCTAAACCCAAGGTCGATTATATATAATATTCATGTTTTTTATGCAACTGTGCCAAGTTTGAGTGAAGGCTGCCAACAGGCGAGCTTCGTTGTCTTCTGACAACTCTTGTTAATTTTCGGACTCTGTATCCTGATCCACGCAATAAGTCTCGAGTTCTACTTGACGGATCGTAACCAAATTTGGTTTTCATGGTTATCACGTCAAGATGAGTTATCTCCACTGGTTGACTGGCCTTGCCTCGACGGGCGTATATTGTGACCTTCGGCACTCTTGTTATTATACTGAATTTATTACATTATCACAGCCACTTTGACTGTGATAATGTAATAAATTCAGTATAATAATTCTGCATACATTTAATCATCAAATATATGCAGTCGTTAGTTCTATATGAAATAATGCATTTCAGGAAAAATAAATGATTTCACCCTCAAAGTATACTTTGCTAGAAAAGTATACTTTGCAATGTTTATGAAATAGGCTACTGAAACGTTATTTCAGCTGTTACAACAAAGTGTGTACTAGTATTCATTTAGGGCATGCTTTGTATATTATGCCCCCCCCCCCCCCCGTGTGATAGCAAGATGGTGCATAATATAGCGTTGCTCATGATGTTAATTATGTCCGTCCGTCCGTCCGTGCTCATTTACGTAGAAAAGAGTGTAATAGTTTCTCCAACATATAATATCTTCAATATTACGTGAAGGATTGCTTCGATACTTGGACACTTGAATCACCTGAACATTTGTCACACGCTCGCGCCACCATTAACACGTCCTTGGCATTGGTCACCGTCGAAATGTCGCTGAAATACTTAGCCATTTGTTTTGTGTTGAGAAGTTTGTAAGAGTTTCTCCAACATGTAATATCTTCAATATTACGTGAAGGATTGCTTCGATACTTGGGACACTTGAATCACCTGAACATTTGGCACACACTCGCGCCACCATTAACACGACCTTCACCTTAGCCACCTTCGAAAAGTCGCTGAAACACTTAGCAACTGAACATTTGTCACACATTCACGCCACCATTAACATGACCTAGACATTTGTCACCTTCGACATGTCGCGGAAACACTTAGCCATTATGTTACATCGTGGGTGGCAGTTGGGAGCATGCGATGGGTAATTTAACGATCGGGGTTGATCCATACCTGAATCCTCACCGGAGACCTGGTTATTATAGTACGTCACGTACATCAGTGGCCTTCTTGTATGTGTCAGTTGAATCTGGTTATACCTCTTATGTGAGTATTACGATTATTCGTTATCCTCTTTACTTTTAGGGGAAGGGGCCAAGTGCATTTAGTGTGGTATAGACCTTGCACCAGTAGCCTATTTCATGAACATTGCAAAGTATACTTTACTAGCAAAGTATACTTTGAGGGAGTAATCATTTATTTTTCCTGAAATGCATTATTTCATATAGAACTAACAAATGCATATATTTCATGATTAAAAGTATGCAGAATTATTATACTGAATGTATTACATTATCACAGCCAAATTGGCTGTGATAATGTAATAAATTCAGTATAATAAAAATTAATAAATTTATCATAAAATTGAAAATTTCTCCCTCAAAGTATACTTTGCTACTAAAGTATACTTTGCAATGTTGGTGAAATAGGCTACAGGTCAGGTTATTCTAATTTCAGGGCTGAATATATTGTTTATGCCCCCGGTCTCGGTAGAGCAGGAGGCATATAGTGTTTGTACTATGTGTCCGTCCGTGTGTGTGTACATATAGTGTTTGGACTCTGTGTCCGTCCGTCTTTGTGTCCGGCACATTAAGAAGTTCGCCGGAGTTTCTCAATTATGTCATAACTTCTTTTTCTCTTGAAGGATTACTTTAATATTTCAACACAGTATACCTGTGGACAAATGCTACACATCCATGCTGCCCTTAATATGATCTTGACCTTTCATCTTCACAACTTTGAACTTTTTCCGACATTAAGAAGTTCGCCGTAGTTTCTCAATTCTGTCATAACTTCTGTATTCCTTAAAAGATTACTTAACTATTTCAACACAGTATGCCTGTGGACAAATGTAACACATTCATGCTGCCCTTAATATGACCTTGACCTTTTGACCTTCACTACCTTCAACCTTTTTCCACGTTAAGAAGTTCGCCGGAGTTTCTCAATTTTATCATAACTTCTATATGCCTTGAATGATTATTTAGATTTTTCAATACAGTATACATGTGGACAAATGCCACACACTCATGCTGCCCTTAATATGACCTTGACCGTTTGACCTTCACAACTTTTAACTGTTTTCACATTAAGAAGTTCGCTGGAGTTTCTCAATTTTATCATAACTTCTATATGCCTTGAAGGATTATTTAGATTTGTCAATACAGTATACATGTGGACAAATGCCACACACTCATGCTGCCCTTAATATGACCCTGACATTTTAACCTTGAGAACTTTGAACTTTTTCACACATTGATTTGTTCGTCAGAGTTTCACCATTATGTCATATCTTCTATATCCCTTGATGGGTTACTTTAACGTTTCAATACATCACACCTGTGGACAAATGCCATGCATGAATCCATGCTCTCCTTAACATAACCTTCACCATTTGACCTTCACAACTGTGCTTATGAATACTTATCATGTCTGACCGTGCGTGCGTGCGTGCGTCCGTGCGTCCGTAAACTTAACATCAGATAAATATTGTTATAACTTCTATTTCCTTCATCTAAGATGCTTAATATTTCACACATGCATTCCTGTAAGGCTCTACTACCATGCTGTGCCAAATCCACGACCGTGTAACCCCCGCTGATTCCAAGGTCAAGGTCAAATACTTAGTCTCTTTATAAAACATAACATCAGAGAAATATTGTTATAGCTTCCATTTCCTTCATCTAAAATGCTTAATATTTCACACATGCATTCCTGTAAGGCTCTACTACCATGCTGTGCCAAATCCACGACCGTCCAACCCCCGCTGATCCCAAGGTAAATGTCAAATACTTAGTCTCTTTACAAAACTTAACATCAGAGAAATATGTTATAACTTCTATTTCCTTCATCTAAAATGCTTAATATTTCACACATGCATTCCTGTAAGGCTCTACTACCATGCTTTGCCAAATCCACGACCGTGTAACCCCCGCTGATTCCAAGGTCAATGTCAAATACTTAGTCTCTTTATAAAACATAACATCAGAGAAATAAGTTATAACTATTTCCTTCATTGAAAATTCTTAATATTTCACTCGTGCATTCCTCTAAGGTTGTATTATCATGCTGTGACAAATATACGACTGTCCAACCCCCGCTGATCACAATGTCAAGATGACATACTTAGTCTCTTTACAAGACTTAACATGTTAATATGTTATAACTTCTATTTCTTTCATCGAAAATTCTTAATATATCATGCATGCATTCCTCTAAGGCTCTACTATCATGCTGTGACAAATTCTCGCTGATCTCGAGGTCAAGGTACATACCTAGTCTCTTTACAAAGCTTAACATCAGAGAAATCGGTTATAACTTCTATTTCCTTGCTCGGATCTGCTTCACATTTCACACACACACATTGCTCCAATGGACGTCTACCACCCTGTGACAAATTCACATTCATGCCGCTTCAGCTAAGCCCAGAGTCAAGGTCCAAGACCACACACTTGGACATTTTTACATATTTTAGTGGTACCTGGGCCCACGCGCGGGGTATTCCGTAAGCCTCGCATACTGATTTTTTTGTACAGTCTTTGTTTTATTATTGTTAAAAACTGAACCACATAGTTATGTATAAAGCTGGTTATGAATGAATATTATGCACTCTCAATATTCATTCAGATTGATTATGGTTGTTGAAGGAATATGATGAAAATTTATAAATTCAAACTTTTGCAAAAAGGGCTATACATGTATATATAAAATCTAAAAACATTTGGAAAACTATCGCTTTGGTTTTGGTGGACTTTTAGTATGTTTTATATGAATATTTGATTTGATTTTGGGTTATGCTACTATTTGATTGGGCTAATAGTAGTTCAATCCCACTTGTCTTTTGTGTGAAAGATGACATGGAAATCCCGTCTCCATATAACCTTAGCTATTGATGGAGTGTTAAAGATAGATACAAAATAATTGACATTTTGCTGGTTACTGTTTGTACAGTAAGAATTGTCTACCAGTGGATATATTGTGACACCATCGACATAAGCGTTCGATAGCTCTGTATTTGGAGATACCTAGTATAGCAGTCGTAGCGATGGAATTTTAACTATTTCTACATTTAAAACTATCATTAATAGTGTCGAACTTGTAATGTTTCATTGTTGAATGTTTCTGAATTAGTACATGTAAACTAAATAATAAAGCACACAATCTGAAATATTTAATTACATATTTACATTATAGTAAATGTGTTGTCTTACTATCCCATTAAGCAATAGTTAACAGAACTGTCACCAGAGGTATCACACCAGTTCAGTGGAAGGATACATCACGTCCATTATGGCGCTTTTGAGGCCATATGAAGTTGATTTATTGAATATCATCCGACTTTTGGGGGGAAATAGGGCGGGTGTGTGTCTTAATTGTTAGCTCGACTATTCGAAGAATAGTTAGAGCTTATGTTGTCACCCGGCGTCGGCGTCGGCGTCGGCGTCGGCGGCGTCGGCGTCGGCGTCGGCGTCACCGTCACGCCTTGGTTAAGGTTTTTAGTCAAGCTTGTATATGGAATACTACTGGCCCTACATCCACCATACTTGGACAACTTGATCTCCTAGTGATGTACATCAATAACTCCTGATATATATTTGACCTTGACCTACATTTCCTCTTGAATTACTTAGTTAATTCCCCTTGGTTAAGGTTTTTAGTCAACCTTGGTTAAGGTTTTTAGTCAAGCTTGTACATGGAATACTATCGTGCATACAGACACCATACTTGGACAACCTTTTCTCATAGGGATGTACTTCAATAACCCCTGATCTATATTTGACCTTGACCTACATTTCCTCTTGAATTACTTAGTTAATCCCCCTTGGTTAAGGTTTTTAGTCAAGCTTGTATATGGAATACTACTGGCCCTACACCCACCATACTTGGACAACCTCATCTCCTAGTGATGTACATCAATAACCCCTGATCTATATTTGACCTTGACCTACATTTCCTCTTGAATTACTTAGTTAATTCCCATTGGTTAAGGTTTTTAATCAACCTTGGTTAAGGTTTTTAGTCAAGCTTGTACATGGAATACTATTGTGCATACAGACACCATACTTGGACAACCTTTTCTCATAGGGATGTACATCAATAACCCCTGATCTATATTTGACCTTAACCTACATTTCCTCTTGAATTACTTAGTTAATTCCCATTGGTTAAGGTTTTTAGTCAAGCTTGTAGATGGAATACTCCTGGACCTACACCAACCGTACTTGGACAACTTCATCTCCTAGTGATGTACATCAACAACCCCTGACGTATATTTGACCTTGGCCTACATTTAACCTTGAATTACTTAGTTAATTCCCATTGGTTAAGGTTTTTAGTCAACCTTGATTAAGGTTTTTACTCAAGCTTGTACATGGAATACTATTGTGCATATGGACACCATACTTGGACAAACTTTTCTCATAGTGATGTACATCAATAACCCCTGATCTATATTTGACATTGACCTACATTTCCTCTTGAATGACGTACTTAATTCTCTTTGGTTAAGGTTTTTAGTCAAACTTGTAGATGGAATAATCCTGGCCCTACACCAACCATACTTGGACAACTTCATCTCCTAGTGATGTACATCAACAACCCCTGACCTATATTTGACCTTGACCTACATTTAACCTTGAATTACTTAGTTAATTCCCCTTGGTTAAGGTTTTTAGTCAACCTTGGTTAAGGTTTTTAGTCAAGCTTGTAGATGGAATACTATTGTGCATACAACCACCATACTTGGATAACTTTTTCTCATAGGGATGTACATCAATAACCCCTGACCTATATTTTACCTTCACCTACATTTAACCTTGAATTACTTGGTTAATGTTTATAGTCAAGCTAGTATATGGAATACTCCTGGGCCTACATCAACCATGCTTGGACAACTTCATCTCCTAGTGATATACATCAATAATCCTTGACCTATATTTGACCTTGACCTACTTTTATAATTGGATTACTTAGTTATTTCCCCTTGGTTAAGGTTTTTAGCCAAGCTTGTATATGGAATACTCCTGGGCCTACAGCAACCATACTTGGAAAACTTCATCTCCTAGTGATGTACGTCAATAACCCCTGACCTATATCTGACAATGACCTAC
Source organism: Conchocele bisecta (assembly GCA_029237695.1). Classification (NCBI taxonomy): domain Eukaryota; kingdom Metazoa; phylum Mollusca; class Bivalvia; order Lucinida; family Thyasiridae; genus Conchocele; species Conchocele bisecta. The sequence continues at coordinate 32,376,994 of CM055266.1, forward strand.
ATTTAACCTTGAATTACTTACTTAATTTCCCTTGGTTAAGGTTTTTAGTCAACCTTGGTTAAGGTTTTTATGCAGGCCGCACCCACCTTGTTTGTCAAGCTATGTGTACATCGACAACCCTCGTAGTCGAGCTATGCTGTTCTCCTACAGCTCTTGTTTATGATTGTTATTAAACGTTGTTGTAAATAGTGTTAACAAACAATACCTAAAGATTTATTTTTAAATACATTAACATAAAAAAAGAATCTGGAAGTACTGTTTAAGGGCGGGTGGGGATTACATTCATTAAATTAATTTTGTATTGCTTGATGATCTCTGAACAGAGCCGTCTGACACCATGCACCACACCTGCCACACCGATGCTCTGTATTGACGAACCAGTTGGCCAATACATAATGTGACCGTAAACCAGTCCTGATACAGCTTAGCAACAAGGAGGTAATTTTGAGGACAACGGCATTGATTGTTATTATTATGACAGAGAGATAAATAGAACAAAATTGATTTTGCCTAAGGTAGTTTGCGATTGTCATATTTGTGTGAATGTGGGTCTATGGGAAATCAATTGCCTGCCTGTTTCCTTGACGGATTAACTAAACAGAGCCGCCGGAAACCACACACCATACCTGACATACCGATGCTGTAGGATCAACTATTACTTCCGGCGCGACTGATTAGATCCAGCCGCTAATTGTTCGGCTCATTCTCTCCCATGCACAAAGAGTAGGATAGTAATGTTGGGTTATTGTCGTCGGTGCGATGGTGCGGGTGTTTGGCCAATAATATTAATTATTAGCCGATCTATTTATAGATTGGCTATATATTGCTTATCCATTGGTTTGTGAAAAAGTTTGTAACCACCATTTGCTCCTATATTTTGTAATCTACAAACGCGAAATTTGTTGTATCACTTCCAAATTACATCAACCCGATAATATTTCATTGTTGGCCATTATCTCTGTTGAAAACTTTAAATATAGCGAAATAACACAATTTGGCTATAAATAACGTTTTCACTACAAGAGTTCGGTAAACTAAAGTTAGGCGGTTTGCAATTTGGCTATAAGTAAACGTTTTATCTACAATAGTTCGGTAAACTAAAGTTAGGCGGTTTGCCTTCTAGTCCAGGGTGAATTGTAGGTATACATATAAGATTCCGGCACCTCGTGTTCATTTATGGCACCCGGTGTTTTTATAAACTTGAATGTATAAGGTTTCCAAAAAATCCGGGTGCCATTTTTTAAACAAAGTTCAAGGTCATTTCAAGGTCATTGAACTTTATGCTTGACGGAAGTCGAAAATTGCCAATATATGAGCCAATAGGTCATGGTCCTTAAAGGTACATGCCCACGCAGCAGGTTACACTGTACTACTACTTTTCATTTTCTGTCATGTGCCTTATATGATCCATTTGTCTACCCACTAACGAATTATTTTTAATTACGGCGCGTGTTAATTGTTGTTAAATCGCATTTTATATGCCGCGACCAGAAAGGGTATTTTCCGACCTCGTGCTATTTTTACCAACACGTGTCACGTGACACGGTCAATCATATCACATCTTTGACATGCGCAGTGAAGTATCGGAAGTTGAGAAGAAAAATCTCTGTTCGAGTCCAAATCTAAATCTCCACGTAACTCTTTCCATTTGGTGATCTGGTCGCCAATATTAACCACTCTCTCTCTGTACTAGACATTTCGCCTTTTTTTTGGCCGACGCCGTTCCATACAATTTCCGTCCTGGACGTTTCGACATGTTGATATTCTTGTTTACATATTGGGAAGCCTATTGGCGCGCGTAGTATACTGCGCATGCGCACCGCAAGCCGTGATGTGAAAGTCGTCGTCCCCGCACATTATCAAAATAGACTGTTACCGCCGCGCGTAAATTGATAATTAATAAATGATTATATTTGTATAGCGGGCACTCGTAATTTTTAGAACTGGTGGGATAGTGACATAATTATACACTTATTTAATTCCTATAAAGAACATTTTGTGCCTACTGCGTGGGCATGTACCTTTAACTTGGAAATTGGTGTAAGTTGTTAAAAAACATTTCTGATATATATATTAAAGAATTTACGTAAACTACACTAATATTCAGTATATAATTATCATATTTTCAAGATTGCCGCCAAAAATCTGGTATTTATGAGATTTCGGTTGACTTGCTACATATTTGTGTAATGCTAAGCGCCTTCACCTATATTCAAAGGTTAATTTCCTTCAACTGGAATAATATTGTTTACATTTGACTACCATAAGTATTGCTATGATCAGATATTAATGATAGCTAAATATAACTGGGAGAATTTGGTTGGGGAGGAAATCAACACTTCTCTCACTTTTCCCTGACATATATTGAACCCTGATTTGATCGGCTAATAACATCATGCTCTGCATGACTTTTCATTTTGTTGTGTTCATACACGGTGAAACAAATGTTTGAATAGTATGTTAATGTAGAATGCTGAATGTTAATGCTGAACATCAATTTTAATTGTTAGATTCTAAGTATAAGTTAGATCGGAAGAGTTTCGGGTTTGCGAAGCCATGCAGGTCCACCACCACCATTGATCTTTCCTATGTAAACTAACCAATGACCACACATTTTGCTATTCTCTGCGACTTTAATTGTATGTATGGATGTTGTGGGACCTAGTTTCCCATAACCTGCACCCATTCTGCTCTGGATATTCACTAATAATATAGGTTTAATTATTGTCAAGAAAGATAAATTAAATCCCCCAGTGACCACCCTAGTGGTGGTGCAAAAGGTCAGCGGCTGGATTTGAAACATGTTCCGACTTACAAAATAATCCCAAAGCATATGCTTGACAATGATGTAAATGATACAGTAACATGCCCGTGAAGTAGATTAATACACAAACTGACTGGTATCTGCAAGAAAAGACAATTTTTTTTTAACATACTACACCGCGCATTAATATCTGATTATTTAGTGTGGTTAAAACTGTACACTTCCATGTGATTTCAAATTGATACATGTAGTACGACAATAATGGCGGATCTCTGATTTCGCGTGACACACACATTTCCGTTGATGAGTGTTATATCTGTCAAAATACAAACAAAGGCGAACTTTAATTGTGTACCTGTTTCTGATCATTATCAACATATATGTAAAGTGTGCGAAGCCATGTACACTGACTATATTTATTTTCTGTAAATAGTCTGTTCTCATTTTGGGATTTTCCTTCTATCCATACACATGTAATATGGGATTTTACCCTGTTAACCAACCTAAAATGACTTTTACTGATGATAAGGCATTACACATCATTATATAAATAAACAATACTTGTTAGTAATCTTGTTGAGCTAACCTAGTTTCAGTACTTTTATTTGGAAAAGTATGGTATATGACAGCCATCTTGGATTTCAAAGATGTCTGACTATACTATCACACATAGTGACCCTGTTTGTTTAAATTATACAAAGAGTGTTCTAGCTTTCTGTACAGCCTTCAGAGAACATTTTCCTTGAAAGATTACTTAAATATTTCAACACAGCATACGAGTGGACAAATTCCACACATTCATGCTGCCCTTAATATGACCTTGACCTTTTGATCTTCGCAACGTTGAGCTTTTTCACACTTTAAGAAGTTCACTGGAGTTTCTCAATTCTGTCATAACGTCAATATTCCTTGAAAGATTACTTAAATATTTCAACACAACATACTTGTGGACAAATTCCACAGTTCGCCAGAGTTTCTCAATTGTGTCATTACCTCAATATCCATTGAAGGATTACTGTAATAGTTCAATACGTCATACGTGTGGACAAATGCCACACATCCATGCTGCCCTTAATATGACCTTGACCTTTTGACCATGCCGACTTTGTATTTTCACACATATTACGTTTGCCGGAGTTTCTCAATTATGTAATAACGTCTATATTCCTTAAAGGATTACTTTAATATTTCAATACACCAGACCTGTGGACAAATTCCACACATCCATGCTGCCCGTAGCGACCTAGAGCTTTTGACATTCACACCCTTTTCACACACTAAGAAGTTTGCCGGAATTTCTTAATTCTGTCATATCTTCTATATCCCTTTAAGGATTACTTTAATATTTCAATACAGTACACCAATTGACCTTCATAACTGTGCTGATGAATACTTATCACCTTTGGTTAATTTACTTTGCCACCGTTTTTCCAATCTGCCACCAGTGACATTCGTGTGCCGACAGGCCACATTTTCGTGTTCGTGTTTGAAGCATGCACTTCTCTGACGGTTTTTGTGATGCTTACTTTAGCACATGCCCATGATCATGTTACGGTCAAATGCCTCGGCAGGCGCGACACTGCTTCCGTGGTGGAAGTCTTGTGAAAATGTGCCACCAGGGAAGAAAAGGTACTTTACAGTATGCAACCAGCATAGCCCCAGATCTCCTTGTGCATCCGCACAGTCTGATCAGGGCCATGCTGTTCGCCATTCAGTCACTGGTGGAATCTGGCTGCTGATAACAAACTGAGTCGATCATATTGAGGCGATGTGAAGGTACAACAGCGTGATAAGGGCTTCAATGGGACGATTGTGAGGATAGGAAGGTATCTTAACGATGACTCAATCCTTAATGCTGGGAAATTTCTGGTATATAAATATTTCAAAAATAGCAGATGATAAATCATTATATATTCTTTTAATTGTCCTTTATATAAATATTATGAATATGTTACTTGTTAGGTGTTATGTTCACCCTAGCATGCAAATAGTTAGCTTACTATGATTCCCACCTGGTGCCAAGTTATTGAATGAATGAATAATTGTTTTTATTTCCATAATATTTGGCCACCGACCCACAATACAACATGGTATTATACACATTGAAAAGGAGTGATACACCATATCACATTACATCTACAAGTATATATAATGAAATGAGCGTATAGAATGAGTGTAGAACTAAATCAATCTGCATATGCGCACAATCTAATACATGCATGTACAGTGTGCTATTGTGATACAAAATATATATGAAATACGTATATCAATATATATATATATATATATATATATATCATATACACATATATTTTGAGCGAAGCTCATGTGAGCTATTGTTACCGCAATGTGTCCGTCCGTCGTCCGTCCGTCGTCCGTCCGTGAACATTTTCAAACGTCTTCTCCTCGGTAACCATTGGGCTTATAGTCACCAAACTTCATGGTCATGGTCCTTAGGTAGGGGGATTACAAAATTGTTAAAATGACGTCATTACGTAATCCAAGATGGCCGCCGTCTAAAAATAGCACAAATTCTTCAAAAATCTTCTTCTCAAGAACCACCAACTGGATTTCGACAAAACTTGGTGAGAATGATCGATGTACAATGCTCTTACAAAGTTGTTAAAATGGTGACCCCGGGGTCAAAAATGGGCGTGGCCCGTGGGGTCAAATTGGGGTCAAATTTTATTTTTGACCGAATACTGTCATGTTATATATCAAATCGAAGGTATCAATGAGGCGATCACTCTGGTGCATTTCTTTGTCGAAATCGGATGGTTATGTCATCCAAGATGGCCGCTGAAAGGTCAAAAGGTCGTTCTTTTATTAAAGATTTCAAAATTCTTCTTCACATGAACCGCTTGGCCCATGGTAGCCAAACTTAAAAGTTATGGTCCATGGCTGAAGCCTTTTCAGATTTGTTAAAATGAAGGTCATCGCTAATCCAAGATGGCCGCCGTCTAAAAATAGCATAAATTCTTAAAAAATCTTCTTCTCATGAACCGCCGGCCGGATTTCGACGAAACTCGTTAGGAATGATCGATGTACAATGCTCTTTCATTGTTGTTAAAATGGTGACACCGGGGTCAACAATGGGCGTGGCCCGTCGGGTCAAATTGGGGTCAAATTTTATTTTTGACCGAATATGGTCATGTCTATACCAAATCGAAGGTATCAAAGAGGCAATTACTCTGGTATATTTTTTTGTCGAAATTGGATGGTCATGTCATCCAAGATGGCCGCCGAAAGGTCAAAAGGTCGTTCTTTTATTAGAGATTTCAAAATTCTTCTTCACACGAACCGCTTGGCCCATGGTGGCCAAACTTCAAAGTTATGGTCCATGGGTGAAGCCTTTTCAGATTTGTTAAACTGGAGGTCGTCGTTAATCCAAGATGGCCGCCGTGCAAAAATAGCACAAATTCTTAAAAAATCGTCCGTCCGTCCGTCCGTCCGTCCGTACGTCCGTCCGTCACTAAACTTAACATCAGATAAATATGTTTTAACCTCTATTTACATCTAAAATGCTTAATATTACACACATGCATTCCTGTAAGACTCTACTAACATGCTGTGCCAAATCCACGACCGTCCAACCTCCGCTGATCCCAAGGTCAAGGTCAAATACTTAGTCTCTTTACAAAACTTAACATCAGAGATATATGTTGTAACTTCTATTTCCTTCATCTGAAATGCTTAATATTTCACACATGCAGTCCTGTAAGGCTCTACTATCATGCTGTGCCAAATACACGACCGTCCAACCCCCGCTGATTCTAAGGTCAATGTCAAATACTTAGTCTCTTTACAAAACTTAACATCAGAGAAATATGTTATATCTTCTATTTCCTTCATCTAAACTGCTTAATATTTCACACATGCAGTCCTGTAAGGCTCTACTACCATGCTGCGCCAAATCCACGACCGTTCAACTCCCGCTGATCCCAAGGTGAAGGTCAAATACTTAGTCTCTTTACAAAACTTGACATCAGAGAAATATGTTATATCTTCTATTTCCTTCATCTAAACTGCTTAATATTTCACACATGCAGTCCTGCAAGGCTCTACTACCATGCTGCGCCAAATCCACGACCGTTCAACTCCCGCTGATCCCAAGGTGAAGGTCAAATACTTAGTCTCTTTACAAAACTTGACATCAGAGAAATATGTTATATCTTCTATTTCCTTCATATAAAATGCTTAATATTTCACACATGCATTCATGTAAGGCTCTACTACCATGCTGCGCCAAATCCACGACCGTCCAACCCCACTGATCCGAAGTTCAAGGTCAAATACTTAGTATCTTTACAAAACCTAACATCAGATAACTATGTTATAACTTCTATTTCCTTACATATTTAGGGGCACATGGGCCCACGCGGGGGTATTCCGTACGCCTAGCTTACTGACAAATCTGGTTTAAACATTGTAAGCGTAGATGTTCATAAGCCATACATTCAAAGAAAAAAATGGTATTCTGTCTCAACCACGAGTATGTCATCTTGTCGACAAATTGGACAATGGCGCAAATTCCTGTCAATGCCGATGTGACCGCCCTTTTCAGTTAGTAAGCTATGCGTCGAGCATCTGAACTTAGCTAAAACTTGTTTATATGGAAACGATAGATCAATCGATAAGTACTTTTCAGGTGTTAGTGCGGACTTGAAACCACTATATGTATCAGCTTTACTAGTTGTATGTAATAGGTCATGCCATTTCTGTAGATAACGATTGGAGATACTCTTCGCTTAAAAACATCGAGAGAATAGTTGTCTCCTACATCTTGTGAAAGCCAAATATAACCGAATCCAAAAGAATAAAGAAGTAACCTAATACTAGTAGCCCATGTTTTGCGACCACTATCGTCCAACTGCTTGAACATAGTATACCATTGACGTGGATATCTCATAATAATAATCTGTCGCGACCCATACGTAATATATATGTACTTAACCAATATAGGTGGCATATATGTTGTACACAGCGGTAAACGGCCACATTCGCTGTATGCAAATACGTTTGCAGTCTGCTGGGGGTAAACCACACTATTGTTTTCACAAGTCTGTTCGGCGTAGTAATGGTGTCTGGCCCTGTATTTCACTGTCTTAAAGGTGCATGCCCACTCAGTATTCCATCATTTATAAATCTTTTACATTTTATATCAAACGTAAATTTCCACACTGATATCAGGGGCGATAACCGTGCTTCCATTAAAATGTTAAAGGACATTACCATTTATTCTCTGTATTTTATTTTTGATGTGCAATGATCATACTTTATAATCTGTCGAAAATGTTATTTTTTTCAGGTGACGCATTTAATTAGTATAAATAATTAAAAAATATCATGCCTCATTTGCATATGAAAATAGCATGATACCACCGCGAGTCACTATCAGTAAAATAAATACATATTACTAAATTATTATATCTGTATAGCAGGCACTTGTAATTTTTAGAACTGGTGGAATAGTGACACAATTATACACTTATGTAATTCCTATAAAGGACATTATGTGCCTACCGAGTGGGAATGTACCTTTAAAATACCAACCCATCAATCAACTGGTGATGGGCACGACCACGTCCTGCTAATAAATAATTTGTTTTGCCGCACACATTAGTTAATATTGAGACAGTGGATAGTCTCATGGGTTCAATCAGCGCGTGTGTCACGTGTAAGAACGACAACTGTCACCTTACTAACACATTAATTATTTCCCACTATATTTTCTGGATTCAAACCTCGCCTTGGGCATCAACAATACTTTCATAATATTTCCATCTCACTGGTCTGTCGGATGAGTCTTTAAACCGTGGTCCCGTCTCTATATGACCTTACCTATTGCTGTGACGTTAAACCCATTCACTTTCGATTGTCCATGTTTTGTCTGCAGAAAGTTATATACAATGGCCGTCCATGCTTTGTCTGCAAAAAGTTATGTGTAGAAGTTATTTACAATGGCCTTTCATTGTTTTTTCTGCAGAAAGTTATGTACAATGGCCTCCCGTGTTTATGTACAATGACCTCCCGTGTTTTTGCCGGCTGAAGGTTATGTACAATGGCCTCGCGACAGACAGCTCTACAACGCCCTCCCATATTTTGTCTTCAGAAAGTTATTTACAACGCCCTCCCATGTTTTTTTCTGCAGAATGCTATGCAAACAAAACATGGGAGGACATTGTCTGTATATAACTTTCTGCAGAAAGTAATGTACAATGTGTTCTATGTTTTGTCTACAAACAGTTATATACAGTGGCCTTCCACGTCATAATTGTTTATTATGTAGCATACAACATTACCTGGTAAATAGAATACAATGCCAGTGTCTTCTGATATCAAGTGTATCAGACACGGCTCGGAAACGGTAGGAATTCCTCGCCGAGCCTCGGAATTCCTACGCTTTTCCTAGCCATGCCTGATAAACTTGATACCAAATGTACAATGTCCTTCCATGTTCTGTTTGCAGAAAGAGTATGAATTGCGGAAGCAGCTTATGGGCAGCTCGTTGTCCGTGTCCAACGAAACGTTCCGCGATGTTTACAACCGGACCGGCATACAGCTGGACAGTCGGCAGCAGATTGTGACAGAATGTGTCACATTCCTCGAGCAGAGCATCCACGGCATTGTCGCGTTTGCCAAGCTCATTCCCGGTTTCTCCATACTGAGCGTGTCTGACCAGTCAAAGCTGATAAAAGGTAACGATGAACTGTGGCTTGTTATTGTTTTCACAAGTACAGGGTTGGGTTGTGCCCTAGGGTTAGAACGCCTGACTTCAAATCCGGAGGTTGTGGGTTCAAACCTCGCCTAGGGCATTAACATACTTTCATAGTATTTCCATCCCACTGGTCTGTCGGATCAGACTTCAAACTGTGGTCCCGTCTCTATATGAGCTTAGCTGTTACTGGGACGTTAAACCCTTTCACCTTCACGTTTTTTAGCTCACCTGAGCAAAGCAAAGCTCATGTGAGCTATTCTTATGGCAAAGTGTCCGTCGTCCGTCGTCCGTCGTCCGTCGTCCGTGAACATTCAATCATCTTCTTCTCCCGAACTGCTGAGCCGATGTTGGTCAAACTTTACAGGGATGATATATGGGTGATGCCATTTCAGATTTGTTAAAATGAAGGTCATCGACAATCCAAGATGGCCGCCGTGGAAAAGTAGGTCAAATTCTTAAAAAATCTTCTTCTCACAAACCGCCATACCGATTTTGACGAAACTTTGTATGAATGATCGATGCTGATTCAGATTTGTTCATATGGTGGCCCCTGGGTAAAAAATGGGCGTGGCCCGAGGGGTTAAATATGAGTTAAATTTTATTTTTGACCGAATATGGTCATATAATATATCAAATCGAAGGTATCGACTAGTCGATCACTCTGGAGCATTTTTTGTCTAAATCAGATGATTTTGTCATCCAAGATGGCCACCGAAAGGTAAAAAGGTTGTTCTTTTACTAAATATTTCAAACGTATTCTTGTTGTGAACTGCTTGGCCGATATTGGCCAAACTTAACTGTAAGGGTCTGTGGGTGAAGCCTGTCCATTTTTAGCTCGACTATTCGAAGAATAAGTAGAGCTTATGTTGTCACCCCGGCGTCGGCGTCGGCGTCGGCGTCGGCGTCGGCGTCACCGTCACGCCTTGGTTAAGGTTTTTAGTCAAGCTTGTATATGGAATACTACTGGCCCTACACCCACCATACTTGGAAAACTTCATCTCCTAGTGATGTACATCAATAACCCCTGATCTATATTTGACCTTGACCTACATTTCCTCTTGAATTACTTGGTTAATTCCCCTTGGTTAAGGTTTTTAGTCAACCTTGGTTAAGGTTTTTAGTCAAGTTTGTATATGCAATACTACTGGCCCTACACCCACCATACTTGGACAACTTCATCTCCTAGTGATGCACATCAATAAGGTTAGACACCACCAAATAGTTTTACTATATAATTTAACCGAATGCCATCCAATAAGGCCAGTCTCTCCTACTTTCACTATTCGTATGGATGCTGTGGGACCCACTTGTACATGACCTGCAGCCAGTCTGTACTGGTTCTGCATGAACTAAACAATAGGTTCACTTACTCCTAAGAAAGAAAAATCCAACCTTGTCATATCCTCCAATATTGTGTACATTTTTTTGGCCACGGAAACTCCGTTTACATCAAGTGACCAACAGGGTCAGTGTTTTCTTTTAAATGCTACAAATATGCTGAAAACTGGTGTTGAAGGCACCCCAAAATGTTCCTCAAGTGAAACTGGGTAGTAATGGATCAAGATTTGCAAGCAAACGGTGTCTGTGACCTCAAAACACCCGCACTATTTTTTTTATACCGGACTACTTTTGCATACACCCTGGGCGGTTTCGCACCATTTGGTGTCTTCTAACCTATAAGTGTACCAGTCCACTACAAATCATTCTACAATATTCACTATTCAAAAAGTAGCTTCTATTCCTGGATACAGTACCAAGTTTGGAGCAAATATCTCAAATGGTTGTCACACAGCAGCTGTGTAACTCCACCATGTGACTGTCCACATTCTGCCTTAATTTGAGCTACTACAGAACTATGGAGAATTTTAATAGATGATGAATTAAAAGCACAAATCTCCATAAAAATCACATAACATTACCCTAAATAGTGTTATAGCTAAACCATTCTACATACAGACTCATCACTGAAACTATACCAACATGTATGCCACTCTGGAATGGTCGACAGACAAAAGGGTACTGGCTTGGAACGGTCAGTCAAGAAATTTGCTTTATAACACAGGAGGAAAGGAAAAACAATGTTTTCTGAGTACTAGTGTCTTGGTACTATACCGATATGCGAAAACAATACACTTACGCCTAATTTTGGCAAATTTTGGAACAGCGTCGCGATGTCGCGCCACTTTCCATAACTTCTTAATTGTCCATCAGCAAGCCAATATCAATGAAAAAAAATGAAAAACACACTATAATCACTGTTTCGGTGTATATTTTCTGTCACATTCCAAGCCCAATCACCTACAGGTAATTTGCATACACTGGTTTATTATATTTCACTAAATAAAGCTGAGAAATCAAGATTTTAGAAGATTTTGAAGCCGATAACTGTCCGTCTGAGATACAAAAAGAACAATATGTTGCATCGCGGAGTCCGCTCGATTATTCTTGTCGCAGTAACTTTAAATTATGTTCCCAGAGACATAGCTACAAGAAACATAAACTTCCAACTTCAAATTCTACAAACAAACATATCTCACATAGGGCCTAGGCACACCTTATAAGTGTACCAGTCCCACTACAAATCATTCTACAATATTCACTATTCAAAAAGTAGCTTCTATTCCTGGATACAGTACCAAGTTTGGGGCAAATATCTCAAATGGTTGTCACACAGCAGCTGTGTAACTCCACCATGTGACTGTCCACATTCTGCCTTAATTTGAGCTACTACAGAACTATGGAGAATTTTAATAGATGATGAATTAAAAGCACAAATCTCCATAAAATCACATAACATTACCCTAAATAGTGTTATAGCTAACCATTCTACATATACAGACTCATCACTGAAACTATACCAACATGTATGCCACTCTGGAATGGTCGACAGACAAAAGGGTACTGGCTTGGAACGGTCAGTCAAGAAATTTGCTTTATAACACAGGTGGAAAGGAAAAACAATGTTTTCTGAGTACTAGTGTCTTGGTACTATACCGATATGCGAAAACAATACACTTACGCCTAATTTTGGCAAATTTTGGAACAGCGTCGCGATGTCGCGCCACTTTCCATAACTTCTTAATTGTCCATCAGCAAGCCAATATCAATGAAAAAAATGAAAAACACACTATAATCACTGTTTCGGTGTATATTTCTGTCACATTCCAAGCCCAATCACCTACAGGTAATTTGCATACACTGGTTTATTATATTTCACTAAATAAAGCTGAGAAATCAAGATTTTAGAAGATTTTGAAGCCGATAACTGTCCGTCTGAGATACAAAAAGAACAAATATGTTGCATCGCGGAGTCCGCTCGATTATTCTTGTCGCAGTAACTTTAAATTATGTTCCCAGAGACATAGCTACAAGAAACATAAACTTCCAACTTCAAATTCTACAAACAAACATATCTCACATAGGGCCTAGGCACACCTTATAAGTGTACCAGTCCCACTACAAATCATTCTACAATATTCACTATTCAAAAAGTAGCTTCTATTCCTGGATACAGTACCAAGTTTGGAGCAAATATCTCAAATGGTTGTCACACAGCAGCTGTGTAACTCCACCATGTG